>CM018047.1:2102932-2175432 GCA_008638375.1 Nyssa sinensis
TGGTAGATAAACGATACCTGAAGTCATGGAATATTTGCTGCAAAAGTATTTGCACAACGAGACAATGGAAGGAAGACTTGCACAAGTGTCTTTGGTAGCTAGATTTTCCACCAACACTAATCTTTTGGCCACACCCCGTGAGAGTAAATAATTAAGGTGAGAACACGTGTTATAGGTGGCAACTGGGAAGCCTGCAGGCTGCAGCTTCTTCTTAGCCTTTTATTGACCTAGTTTAAGTTCCGTAGCTTGCAAGTATTCATTTTCAACAAAGAAATTGATGGGCTGCCAAGAAAAATAAGAAAAGAAAAAGACAACCACAACGGGTAATTGTCATATCTTTGAATAGGAGATACAAGATGTGGCATGTAGAAATTGAAGAAAAAGTGTAACGAAGAATCCTGATCGTGATCCCCTAACTCTAAATGGTGTCTCCAATGTTAACCTTACCAACATAAGATATTCCATGGTTAAATTATCATAAAACCATCTTAAGCTTTGCCTTCTCCTTGTGAGAAGTTATTCCATAAGTTCATTACACGTGAATGATGGCCTTCATAATTTTATCAATGTAGCAATTTAAACATTTTATATCAATGATTAGTTCATAAAGAGACATCATAATAATGAATTTTATTTTGGTAGATTAAAGGTTGGCCGGTAGCTTCTTCTTACTATCTTTCATTAACCTGTATATGTCTTGGGGTCATTTTCTTATTGTTTTAAATGTTTGACAAAGTAGACTGCAGGCCAAGTAAAAAACCAACAAAATAGGACACAAAGTCAACTGCTGTTGCCGATTTTCAACAGGATTAGTCTGTGGTGCTATTACAAAATTTGTAGAATTTGAAGCCTCTTCCACTACCTTTCTTCCCTCTGAACCATTTCCATGGAGAGGTTTGATATGAAGTTTCTCTTAGGAGTGCTGGTAGTGCAGTCGTGCATGGTTTTTTTGGCCTTTTCTTCCTCAAACTTCACTGACCAATCTGCTCTCCTTGCATTCAAGGCTGAAATCAAGCTTGGCCCAAACAATATGTTAACTAGTAACTGGACCACAGAAACCAGCTTCTGCAACTGGGTTGGAGTCTCATGTAGTCAACAGAGACAAAGGGTCACAGCTTTGCAGCTAGGCGACATGGGTCTCCAAGGCACCATCTCTCCCTATGTTGCTAATCTCTCCTTTCTTGTTACTCTAAATCTCCGGAACAACAGTTTTCATGGTCCTCTAACGCATGAAATTGGTCGTTTGGGTCGCTTGAAAGAACTCAATTTACAATTCAACAATCTAGAAGGAATTATGCCCCTGACTTTACAGTTCTGCCAAAATCTTGAATTCCTATCGCTTTTTTCCAACAGTTTCAGCGGAGGCATATTGGAAGAGTTGGGTACACTGCCAAAGCTCAGAATCCTTTCTCTGGGCATGAATAATTTTATGGGTACCATCCCATCCTCTCTAGGCAACATCTCGACTTTGCAGATATTGGAACTCACCTATAATGTCCTGACAGGTCCAATTCCTTCATCTATCTTTAACATTTCTTCCTTACGTCAGATTAATCTCTATAATAATAGCATCTCCGGCAGTCTTCCCATGGATATGTGCCTGCTTTGTCCTAAACTTGATGAACTTTATCTTGCTTACAACAATATTGGTGGCCAAATTCCATCCTCACTGCCCCAATGCAGAGAGCTTAGAGATTTAACTCTTGCATTCAACAGATTCGAGGGACGTATACCAAGCGATATTGGCAGTCTACAAAAGCTTGAGCGTATATATATCGATGACAACAACATAACTGGTACAATCCCACCTTCGTTTGGAAACATTTCAAGTTTATTGGAGCTTTCGTTATCTGTTAATTCCATTGGAGGAGAAATTCCACCTGAGCTTGAGCAACTTTCAAATCTGGAGGCATTGAACTTGGACTTGAATAATCTCACTGGGGCTATACCACAACAAATATTTAACATTTCCTCTCTGATATTCGTTACAATGGCAGTAAATTCTATTGGTGGAAATTTGCCAGCAACCATTGGTTTTGGACTTCCTAATCTTAGAACACTCTTTATAGGAGATAATCAATTAGGGGGTAACTTTCCATTGCACCTGTCTAATGCTTCTAACCTCGCTTATATAAATTTGGGTAGCAACTTTTTCAGTGGACCGATACCTAGTAGCCTAGGAAACTTACAAGACCTCAGATTATTCTCCGTGGCAGGAAATCAACTAAGAAGAGAAAATGGAAGTCCTGAACTTAGCTTTCTCTCTGCTTTGACTAAGTGCAGATCACTGGACTCATTAATTATTGGAGAAAATCCAATTGATGGTATCCTACCAAGTTCAATAGGAAATTTTTCAAGTTCCCTTCAAACTTTTTACGCAGCTGGATGCCAAATATATGGTCCCATTCCTAGAGAAATTGGTTCATTGAAAAACTTGAAATATTTTCAGTTGAGCAACAACAATGTGAATGGATCCATTCCATCAACAATTGGAGGATTAGAGAGCTTACAAAGGTTGTATCTTGATGGTAACAGGCTCGAAGGACTTATTCCGGATGAGATTTGCCATCTTTTGCAATTAGGAGAGCTGTCTCTTGGAAATAATACTCTCTTTGGCCCAATCCCAACCTGCATAGGGAATCTTGGCCGTTTACAGCAGTTATTCTTAAGTTCTAACAGTCTGAATTCTTCCATTCCAATGAGTTTATGGACCCTTGAAAATCTGCTGTTCTTGAATTTGTCAGTTAACTCCTTGGGTGGATACTTGCCTTCACAAATGAGTACACCAAAGATTATGGTAAGCATGGATTTATCTTGGAACCATATTGAAGGAAATATTCCTCAAACTATTGGCTCCTTGCAAAGTCTTGCTTCTCTCAATTTGTCAAGGAACTCATTACAGGGGCCCATTCCAGAATCAATTGGTGAGTTGGCAGGATTGGAATTTATGGACCTCTCCTACAACAATATATCAGGTACCATCCCCAAGTCCTTGGAGAAACTTAAATATCTCAAATATTTGAATCTCTCTTTCAATAAGCTATCAGGAGAGATTCCCAATGGGGGGGCTTTTGTTAACTTTACAGCACAATCTTTCGTGGGGAATGAAGCACTTTGTGGAATGTCGGTCCTACAAATTCCAGCATGCAAAGTTGTCGATACACAGAAAACAAGGGCCAAGCAAATTTTTCTCAAATATATTCTTCCAGTTATTGCATCAATAGTAGTCTCAATTTCTATCATTTATATGTTGATAAAATACAGAGGAAGTAGAGCACAGAGTCCAAATTTAGTTGACTTGGTACCTGTAGTGGAGCACAAAATGATCTCATATCAGGAGCTTTGTCATGCTACAAACAATTTCTGTGAAGCCAACTTACTGGGAGTGGGAGGCTTTGGTTCTGTATACAAAGGAGAACTTTCAGATGGGACAACTATTGCAGTAAAAATTTTGAAATTGGAACTTGATGGAGCTTTTAGAAGCTTTGATGTGGAATGTGCAGTGTTGCAAAAAGTTCGTCACAGGAATTTAGTCAAGGTCATAAGTTCATGCTCCAATACTGAGTTAAGAGCATTGGTTCTGCAATACATGTCTAATGGAAGTCTTGAGAAGTGGCTGTATTCTGACACATATTGCTTGGATCTCCTTGAGAGAGTGAGCATCATGCTTGATGTTGCATTAGCTTTGGAATATCTCCATCATGATCTATCAGAGTCGGTGGTCCATTGTGATTTGAAGCCCAGCAATGTTCTTTTAGATGAAGAAATGGTTGCTCATGTGGCAGACTTTGGCATTGCAAAAATTTTAGTCGAAAGCAAGGCTGAGACACAAACGAAGACTTTAGGGACAATTGGTTACATCGCACCAGGTAAACCCTTTTCTTCTTGTCTATTTTTTTTCTTCAATTGTGAGAACAAATTATATGGGTGGGAAACTGGGAATCAAGGAAAATGCTAGCAATAGATTTTTTTTTTTCTCTCTTTTCCATAGGTGCAATTGCCTGTGTTAGTTGTGCTTACCAGCCTTACCCATATCCCTGTCAGGTTTAATTTGGAGGCCCAAGCATTAAAAAACATTCATTTTCCATATACTAGAACAAGCCATAGTGGCATGGTTTAATTGACTAATTACAGAGTTTATTTCGGATGCATACTTTTTTTTTCTTTCTTTTTTCTTTTGTATAATTAACCTATAGCAAATTTGTCCAAAAATATTTCAATAACATTATTTTAGGTTTCAAGAAATTGGGAGCCTCATTTTCACAATGTCACTTAGAGGGCTCAGGACGGTACATCTTAGGCTCAACAACAAGCTTCAATCCTGTTTAATGTTGCCATGATTTTGGCTTGGCAAATCCTACAATTACAAATTACAAGATATATGACAATATATGGATTTTTTCTTCAAAGAAAAACAAGATATTGCATAAAACATTGATTTGTATGTGTTTTTTTTTTTCCTTCTATTTTATCCTTGCCTCTAGATAACGGTTAGGTCTTAGCTCAACAATGATGTCCAAGTTTTTAGTAAGACTTGAACCTAGCTAGGTATTTGGTATGATATTCAAGAGATTTAACCAAATAAGTTATTTGGGACTTATATGTGCCCCATTAATTAAAAGTTTTGCATGTCCAAGTTCGATAAACTATTTATATATGTTTGGCTCGGGTGTTCAATTTTTGACCAGGCTTATGACTATTTGCTAAAAAGACAGAATGCTTTTCTGCACTAGAACCTTCACTATCTGAAAATGTATTACTATGAAGTTTTCATAAGACATACGATTTTCACCATGCTTCTTGACCAAAATGAGTGTTTGACAGAATATGGATCCGAAGGAAGAGTTTCCGCCAAAGGTGATGTATATAGCTATGGCATAATGTTGTTCGAGATGCTCACAAGAAAGAAACCCACGGATGAAATGTTCACTGGAGAGTTGAGTCTGAGGCAATTGGTGGATGCATCACTTCCTAAAAAAATAATGAAAATCGTGGATGGTGGTTTGTTGACAGCAGGAAAAGGAGAATCGAATGTCACACGAGATATTATTTTGGACATCATGGAATTAGGCTTGGAGTGTACTAGAGAATCACCAGAAGAGAGAAGTGACATGAAAGAAGTGGCAGTCAAGCTGAACAAAATCAAATTGCAACTCCTTCTGAACCAAGGTGCTTGATGACCCCATGTCCTAAAATGCAACGGCTCGTGTTATTGTTTCTAGCTTCACAAACTGGTGTTGTCTACATATGGCTTATTGCATAGCTTTAGTGAAGATCGTTTGCTTTGGTTCTTATGATTGATTTTCCTAGTGAACACAAACTTCTTTGAATTGTTTCATATTATTGTACTTTAATCACTGTAATTTCCTATTCTGATGGGAATGTATAACTCTGGATTGTTCGTCTCAATTAAATTAAGAAGTGTTTTTTGTGTTATTTTTTATTTTTTATTTTTTTGGGGGGATAGTCCAGTTATTCTTTTTGAATTGGACTTGTTTCTATTTCAAATCTATTTTTCTCACATGGAGATAGACCTGAGATTCAGCTATAGTGAAATAGGATGAGTCCCACCTCTATCACGAGAGAGACAAGCCCGACTAATTTTTTTATAAACAGTCTGTACAATTATAAATATCAAGTAGTACAATCTTTATCGCAAATAACTAGAAAAGAGGAAAAACCCAAATTAAAAATTAATTAGAAATACAAGCACCATTGCACTATTACCTTTTTATTTTGAGATTTTTCAGGTTCTTAGGCGATTGCTTTGATTTCATTTGTTTAACTGCTTGCCATAGACTATGTATACACATATTTTGAGACTGAAAATAGGGAACAAAATTCAAATTTATTAATTTCTATGAATAGGTACAAATTTCAATGATGTTTACATAAAATACAATGGTGAAAACCTCTAATTCGATCTCCTATAGGGTTCAAATCCAATGGTGATAAATTAGCTATCATTTAGACTTGTTGATGAAAATTTGAATGAAGATGCTCTATGATTTATGAATGATATACATAGAGAATTAGACTTCAAAATTGTTGAGAAATAAAAATACAAACTTGTGATGCTAGTTCTTTGTGGCTAGTTTGAGAATGTTGATTACTATGAAGTGAAATAGAATTTTAAAGTAGATTTTGGTAGTCTGCAAGTCTTTGTAGGACTAAAATAATTTATTTTAATTCGACAGATTGGATAATATTAATTTAGAAAATAAGTAGGAAAATGTGAAAAGAAATCAACTTAAAATAACAATACAATTAATCACATGAGAAATATATATTTTAATTTGTTTAGAATTACCAGAAGAGACAAGTGACATAACAGAAGTGGTGGTCAAGCCGAACAAAATCAAATTGCAGCTCCTTCGGAACCAAGGTGCTTGATGACCCCATGTCCTAAAATGCAACGACTCGTGCTATTGTTTCTAGTTCTATAGATTTCTGCTGAAGATGGTTTGTAAGATTAGTTGTTTAGCTTTCCTTCTTGCCCAGAGAAGCCTTGTTTGGATTGATTTTCATAATGCATGAACTCTAGCTTACTGGGATTGTTTCATGTTATTGTACTTTAATCATTGTAATTTCCTGTTCTGATTGGGATGTATAATCTTCCCTCCTAAATCACACTGGATCAAATTAAGGGGGTTGTCCAGATAGCATATGTAGAATAAAAATGTATATTTTACAGCATCTTAAATGAATCTATTATGTTTATTTTTATCATATTCTACTAAGAACAATCAAGCAGTGGCTGACTCGTTAAACTGATAATATTCTAGACACAGGTTTAAAAAAAATGGATTTTTCCCCTAATTTCTCCACGGTTTCTAAAATCACATACAAAAAACCTTTTTCAGAAATCCACGACATATTGCCAAATCAAAAATCCCCCCCCCCCCTCCTCCAATGTTTCTTTCATTCGTAAAATTAGTGAAAAAAAACCCTAATTTTTCAACAATCCACAATAGATTGGACCGAATCACAAAATTTCTCCTAGTTCCCCACCAATTTCTAAAATCAGAGACTAAACCCTCATTTAATTTGAAATATCTACGATATATAGGCTAAATTGTAAATTTTCCCCTAATTTGTAAAATTAGGGACAAAAAACCCTAATAACAGGTTTGCCTACAAATTAGGGACAAAAAACCCTAATAACAGGTTTGCCTAATTTCATGTCACATTCTCCTAATTCTAACATAAATATAACAAAAATCAAGTGGACTATGGAAAACTTACTTTGACGCACTCTTTCTCTTTTAACACTATTTTTCTCGATGAATCGACTAACGGATGTGTTATACGAAGCATTGATGGACGAAGATAAAAGAACCAAGGGTTGTGTTAGTGATGGGCGAAAATAAAAAATAATTATTGATAAATTAATTTTAAATTTGTATTTAAATAAATTAAAAACAAATAATTATTAGTTTGAAGTATTATAGAAATAATTAGTGGATGAAAATTGAATGAATAGTAGATAAATAGTGTATAAATAACTTTTTTTATATTTTTTTAAAAGATATGGTAGTGCATTACAATCAACTCAAATCTCTTATAATCAAACTCAACTAACTTACAAGACTCAATTCCAAAGCCTCTTTAATATAAGTCTTGAATAAATAATTCAATTCAGTTCGAATAGATATAAAATATTCACATCTTTCTAACGAAAAGTGAAACTTAAATATCTAGACCTTTTGTTGAAAAAAACATAAATGGCCAACAATATATCATGATAAATTTTAGCCTAAATTAGTAAAAATTTACGTCCCATCATTCAAGATCATGATTCATGATAAGTATAATTTGGCACGAAATGAAATTTTTGTCAAATAAATGCATTAACTCCAATGCCCGACCTAATTGATTAATTTCTGTATTTTAGTTATTAGGTTGCTTGCATGATTTCGTTATAACTATCCCAAACCATAGATTACGGATATCCCACAAATTCCTTATTCGAACCCAAGGAGGATGAAATTCCAATCTCAAATTTTTAATATAATTATTTTAAAAATGTTATCAAATAAAGTTTACTGTTATAATTAATAATCAATGAAAATTAATTAATTTTTAAGAAATCAACTTCAGATGAATAATTCATTATTATATTATTTAATAATTAATAATTAATATATTTCAAAAGAATCATTTATAATAATAATTAGTAAAGGGATAAAATAATTTTTTATATATATAATTATGTTGTTGTATCATTTAAAAATATTTATGGGATGAAAATTTTAAAAGTAGAATTGCTATGGACACTGCATAATTATATTATTATTAGACACCACTTTCTAAAATAGACAAATCCCACCCCTCACGAGACGAAGTTAGAAAATTGTTCCAAAATTTGTTCATAATGTTGGATGATAAATTTTAATATTAAAAAAGTAAAAAAGTTGATATTAACTAATAAATAGTTAAATTCATTAACACAAAAGAACTTGTAAATTTGATAATAAAAAAAATGACTAAAGATAAATAAAGAAGAAGCTAACAATCAACCTCGTTTCAACAATGGACCTGTTACTGAATAATAATATTTATCGTACGTAACATGAATAATAAAAAAATAAATCATATTATATATTTTTATGCGCATGAAATTATTGGCTGTATATATTGTGAATTCAATTAGATTCATTAAAAAAAATTTCTTAGGACAGAAGTGCAGGACCCACTCCCACCAGACTTTATTATATAACCATAACTTAACCTTACAATAAAAATTATTTTTTATTTTTTATAAATAAAAATATAACAATTTATGATTAATCTTCATCCCACCAAAACAATCAATTCCCATCCGCCGCACGATTTGGTTCATCCTTCTGTATGTTTCCTAACTACTCCCATCATTTTCTCCGGCCCATCACGACTTTGCCATAAATGATAAAACATTACTCTTTACTATTATATTCCCTCTTTTCTCGCTCGCTGGATAGAAACTCTCGTCATGGAGGCCACGGGTAAATCTCAGGCATCACCATCTCTCCCCTTGAAGACCCGTATCACCCTCGCTATCCTCTCCACCGTCACCGACACCTCCCGCCGCTCTGACGGCACTATCAACCGCCGGCTCCTTAAACTACTTGACTTCAAAGCTCCACCCAACCCAAACCCAATCAAAGGCGTCAAAACGTCCGACGTTACCGTTGACCCCTCGCGCAACCTCTGGTTCCGCCTCTTCGTTCCCACCCAAGCCTCCGATGATCTCCCCGTTATAGTCTTCTTCCATGGTGGTGGATTCGCCTTCCTCAACGCCGACAACAAGGCGTACGACGCCGTATGCCGTCGCTTCGCTCGCAAAGTACCCGCCGTTGTGGTTTCCGTTAATTACCGCCTCACGCCAGAACACCGCTTCCCGTCACAATACGACGATGGATTCGACGTCCTGAAATTCCTCGATGAGACTAAAGCGTTGCCAGAAAATGCAAACATCTCCCGGTGCTTCCTAGCCGGCGACAGTGCCGGCGCAAACCTTGCTCATCATGTAGCCAAAAGAGCGAGCGAGTTCAAGTTTCGGCAATTGAAGGCATGAATAAATTTTTCTTCTAATTTGAAAACGATACATATATATATATATATATCGATATATATACATTTTGATTTGAAATTGCGATATTTCATCTTGAAGGTGATAGGAGTGGTGGCGATTCAGCCGTTCTTTGGAGGAGAGGAGCGTACGGAATCGGAGAAGAGTTTGTGTGGATCGCAGCATTTGGTGTCGTTAGAGAGAACGGACTGGCTGTGGAAGGCGTTCTTGCCACCACCCGAAGAAGGAAAAGAATACGATCGAGATCACGAAGCGATCAACGTGAGCGGGCCGAGAGCGGCGGACATATCGGGGCTGGCGGACTTTCCGGCGACGGTGGTGGTAGTGGGAGGTTTTGATGCGTTGCAGGACTGGCAGAAGAGGTATTTTGAGTGGCTGAAGAGATCCGGAAAAGAGGCATACATATGGGAGTACCCGAGCATGATTCACGCTTTTTATATTTTCCCGGAGTTGCCGGAATCTGGGCAACTCATTTCTCAGGTCGGGAACTTCGTTCACAACCAGTGTTCTAAGCTTTAATCATCAGTGTATTTGTAATTATTATGAGACCATATGGGAACGGTTGTACCAGAGTGTAATACATATGACCTGATTGATTAAATTCGATTCCATATTTATAAATAATATTTTTTTATTTAACATATTATACTCATGATTTTTTAAATTAAATTTGATTCTAAATTTAAAAAAATATATATTTTTAATTCAAATATCATACCCATAATAGATATACTATAATAAATTCAAACTGTTTAAAATTAAATTTTAAATTTATATTTCAAATTTTTTGAAAGTCTTGAATAACTTAAAATTCAATGTTATGAAAGTATAATGGGATCAAGATTTTTAAAAAATACATTACAACATATTGCTTACATGAACAATTTTAGATTTTTCTGTTCAACTAAAATTCTCTAGCATCAACATAACCTCTCTCATCTATTCTAGTCTCTTCTTTAATTAAAATTTACTTTCTTAAATTTTGTTTTAAAAAAACAAACAAACTTATATTCGCCTTTTTTTTCGATCCCTATCTAATTTACACAAACACGTTTGTAAATAAGTAACCACCACCAATAAATGTATAGTGTAGAACTACCCCCGTCTTCCACTTGTGCTTTCCTATTATCAATAGGATGACAATAAATAAAAAAGGGGGCCGGCTTTCGAATGTAAAAGAGCAGAGTTTTCCGAGAGGAGAGTTCTACTAAAAAAAACTATATATAATTTTAGTTGAAGAGTTTGAGAGAAAGTAAAGCAATGAGAAGTTGTAGAATATAAAATGTTTTTGTTTTTATTTCATTTTGTTCTAATTTTTTTATTTAATAATAATGTTTAATATTTTAAATTTTTTGTATTGTAATTTACATTCCAAATGATGTATCATTAAAATGACAATATACACTCTACCTGACAATATACATTTTATCTGAAATTATATTGACCTATCCTACTTTACCTGATAATATACAAATACACCATTTCAGTCAATTTTTCTTTCAAAATGACAAAACTACACTTTTCTTGTTTTTTTTTTTTTTTCAAATTTTAAAATTTTAACCATTTTTTTTTTCATTTTTCAAATAAATATTGATAGAAATTTTAAATTTATTTTTATATAAAATAAAAATAAGTTATTTTCCTTAAATTTATTTTTAGGTAAAATAATAAAAAAATCTTTAAAAAAAGTAAAAAAAATGGTCAAAATTGAAAAATATAAAAATAAATAAATAAAAGTGATAATTTTATCATTTTGAATAAAAAAATTGACCGGAGGAGTGTATTTGTATATTATCAAATAAAGTAAGGGAGGTCAGTATAATTTCAGAAATATCAAGGAAGGTCAGTGTAATTGTCAGAAAATTTAGAGGGGGTCAATGTAATTTATCATTTTTCTATTTGAATTTTTTTTCATATATACCCCTTAATTTATATTTTGTCCCTCCTAGTTTAAAAATTTTCGTACTTTACCCTTAATAAAGCTTTTATTAACTTTTAAATTTTTTTTTGAATAATTTAAAATTTTTTATGGTCTCTTTTTTATTAGAATTCTTATCTAATTTATAATTTTTTTATATCAATAAATTTATTTATCTATAAAAAATATTATCAAATTTTTTTTTATATTTGACTAATTTTTTAATTTATGATCAAACATTTGGTAAAAAGAATTTGCTGCCCCTCGTACCAAAATCCTGCCTGTTCTTGAGCTTAATCTTGAACTTACGAGGAGGATAATCTACTTAAAAGTTTGATTATTTAGTCATTTTATGTAATTGTTTATAACTCGTTCGGTCAATTGATTCACTAATTGAATTGAGTTACCTAAGTTTTATTGGTTCACATTTTTAAGTAAATCAATTACTAATGTTATTAAGCTTGGCTTGGCGTGTCAACTTAATAAACTAGAGGCTAAATTGATCTTGTTTTGTAAATGAACTAGTTAATAAGGTGAATTGGTAAAAACTTGATTTTATTATTGAGCTAGTAATCCAACTGAGTTTGGTGAACCAGATAGGTTATAGGTAATTAAAGAAATTAACTAAATAACTAATTTTTTCTTATTTTTTTAGGTAAGTTCTGTGTCTTTGTTTTTCCTTCTTTTTTTTTTTTTTTTTGTATAACATGTCTTCAAATTGGAATTTAAGATTTTAAAATTAGGAAGAATAAAACTAATCTAAAAGATATAATTGAACTAGGAATGACAATGTAGGAATTTCTATAATATTTAAGACTTTTTATTATTAATTTTTTTAGATATAATAATATAATTAATATGTTGTGTTCAATTTTTCTTATTTATTTATGGTGTTATACTCTAAAATATATGTTTTATTTTAAAAAATATTTTAATAATATAATTAATCTGGTCAATTGATTCACTAATTGAATTGAGCTACCCGTTAATCCAATCCCCTTACCGAGTTGGTATAGGGACCGAATTTAATCGGCATGCCAGTTACAAAACCACACCGTTCACTAGTTTAATGGGTTGACCCACCGGTTGGGGCTGTAACAACAGTGTTGTTAATCAATAATGGGCAGGGATATTATCGTAATAATACAAAATGTTGAAGGACAGAATAGGATGCGCAGTGTGTAGAGCTCAGCCTCGGCTTACTTCTCCCAAATGTCGATCTGTGGGCCAAAATCATATACTGGTCCGCTACGTCAAAAACCCAAATATCAACCCAATTCACTTTGCGGCCTGAAAAGGGTATGTTGGGCCCAAGGGGGAGGTTGGGACCGCAAACCCAAACGGCCCTCAAACAATTTAAAGTTGGTTAACGAGTAAAATCGAAACAACTCACCAATTGGGTCCACTGGATTCGATTCGTTGCAGCCATACCAGCACCTATCAGGTATGTACCGTTGTCAAGATATATAGATGCTCTGGCTCCTGGCTCAGAGTATAAAAATCAAATGGTGCTACGAGTGACACTACCTGACAACGACAAAATCAAATGGTGCTACGTGTGACACTACCTGACAACGACGCATCGTATCTTGTACCGAAACGAGAAAGCGACGAAACGAGATAACGACCTGTGGCGGTCCTTCATCATCATCATCAACGTAATCATCTTCTCCAGAAGATTGCTTGTTTTACATTCATTATCACAACAGACTCACTCTCTCTGTCTACAATTCATATCTCTATCGTGTAATGTGCTATATAGATTACCAGCTTTGAAACGCACACAACGGACAGAATAAAATTCAAAGAAGCTGCGGAGGATAGAGAGAGAATAGGCGTCAGCTGATAAGAATATTTGCTTTTGAGGTTCTCTTGAGTCGCTAGGGTTTTATGAATTGTGTTTCGAACTTTGGCATCTTTGATCTCGTCAGGATATTGCCATTCAGGTATTGCTGTACCTGTTCGTTTGATTTTTCTGTATTGAAATTGGATTTTGAATCTAGATAAGAAAATTTAGGTTTTGTATTGGTATTTTCGAAGGATTGAGCAAGAGTTTTGATTGATATGAAGGGTTAATTTAGTGGTGTGGTTTTTTTCGTTAATTTATTGCATAATCTTTTCATATGCTACGGGAGTTATTGGGCTTTGATGATTGGTGTCGGGAAAAGTTTTAATCTTTGGTGCTGTTTCTTAAGGTGTTTGTTTTGGGATGTGGGCTCGGAGTAATGGAACTTGTAGGCTATTAGGCGTGGATGATACTCGTGTAATAAAGGAATTGAATGCTTGGGACAATCACCATCGCAATCTAATACCCAAATTGATCAGCAGCAGGGTGAGACTGTGTACTTGATGGATAGCCCTTCGTCAACCCCTGGTTCGGTTCCAAGTTCTAATGACGAAAACCTGCGTGTAAAGTTTTTGTGTAGTTTTTCTGGTAGTATATTGCCACGTCCCCACGATGGGAAGCTAAGGTATGTGGGTGGCGAGACACGAATTGTGTGCGCGCCCCGTGGTATTACGTATGAAGAGCTGATGGGGAAAATGAGGGAAATATATGAGGAGGCAACAACGTTGAAGTATCAGCAACCTGATGAGGATCTTGATGCTCTTGTTTCCGTTGTGAATGATGATGATGTGACTAACATGATGGAGGAATATGATAAGTTGGGTTCAGGGGATGGGTTCACTAGACTCAGGATATTTCTATTTTCGCATCCTGATCAAGATGGTTCATCACATTTTGTTGATGGAGATGAGAGAGATACTGAGAGGAGATTTGTGGATGCTCTGAACAACCTCAATGAATCTCCTGAGTCTTGGAAGCAGCAGTCTAGTGAATCCCGGGTGTCAAGTGCATTTGATGATATTCATGTTGCTGAACAGTATTTCAACCAGATAAGTCTCGAGGGTAGCCTCCATGGCCAGAGGAACTATGAGATGCCCCTGCCACAGTTTAACTTGCGCCACCTCACAATTCCTCATATGGGTTCAGGACAGCACCAACAGTCCGTTACACAGAGATATAATGAAATGGAGGCTCTGTGGAGTCCTGCATACTACTCCCCCAGGCACCCTGTGCACTATGATCCTAGGCCGGTGGGGGACTTTCCTACTTCGCCTTCTTCTGCTCGATACCGTTCACATTATGGGGAATTCTCAGACAAATGTTTGGATGGAATGTCTGAGGAATACAGTTGGCAGCAGGTGAATCATCAAGCCCCATATGACTACCATCCACATTTTTCTGATAATGTAGTTTGGTTGCCATCTGGACCTACATCTGGTGATAAGGCTGGTTTTCCAGTTAACATACCTAATGGCCCCAATGTTTTTGAAGGAAACAGCATCTGTGAGCACTGCCGGATGTCTTTCCAAAGAAATCAACCTTATCCCGATTCCCCCTGGATGCATGGAGAACAAATGCCTTTGGAGCAGCCCAACGTGGTGAATGGTTTCCAGCAGGTGGCTAATCTATGTGCTGACTGCCCCCCTAATAGGGAAACTTTCATGTCAAATCCAGATACAAAATTGCACCCCGGGTTCTACTCCAGAGAGCTGAATGATCCTCGATCTGTCTATAATGAAAGTTACAACCATGAAAGAGGATGGATTTTACAACATCTTTCAAATACTCTTGCCGAGGAACCAAACTTACATATTTCTGCAGCTGGAAGATTGAATGATCACTATATTTTAGATGGCACTGGCATGAATAATCCTCTTGGGCATGGTAATTTATCAGATGGCCATCATGTGCCCTTAAGTTATGTTCATCACAAGGACCCACAGTACATACAACCACGGCCTGAATTGGAAAATGAAGTTTTTCATGACCAAGCCACTGGATCTCACATCCACATTCCTCCTTTTGAGGAGCATGGGGTTCAGCATGGAAATTTGCCCCGTGCTTATGGAGCAGATAATCTTTACCAAGTGCCACCTGCACCCACTCCGACACCTGCACCTGCACATGCTTTGTGGAAAAACATTCATAACCCAATTCATGGGGCTCCCTCTTATAAAGCATCTAGTTCACCTCAGCATGCAAATGGTACGGTTAGTCCAGGATTTGTCAGGGGCCCACGGGAAGGTAGCCCCAGGTTTGGTATTGGGGTGGAGAATCAAAATCCCTGGGTTGAGTCTTCACAAAAAGTGATGGGCTTTGATGGGTCCGGCATCCCAGAATATCCTTATGGCCATGCCTTAAAATTCAACCCTAACACTTATAGTCAGGAGAGTCCATGCCTGCTTACTCCAGACCCCATTCGTTGCCCACCTGATATGCCAGAACCTGTGGAGCTGTCTGATTCAGCATCAACTTTGGTCAATGATAAGCTGGCCTCTTTGATTACTTCTGGTCCGGAATCGAAAAATGATACCAAATTTGATGAATCAGTGAAGATCGAGGATAGTATTATTTGTGGAAGAGGAAAAGAAACAAATTGCATAGAGAAGGTTGAAGACTCTAACTTTGCTCCTAAGCTAAATGAAAATCCAGATGAGGGGACATCTCCTGAGCCTATCAGGTCAAATTGCTTAGAGGAGTGCAGTGGTACAGTGAAGCCGCATGAAGATGATAGTCGTGCTCCTCTTGAAAATGAGGAACTCGCAGTTAACCATTTGAGTTTCTTGCCTGAGTTGATTGCTTCTGTAAAGAAGGCGACATTAGAAGGTGTTGGAGAAGCAAAAACTAAAGTTCAAGAAAATGCTGATTCTGGTGAACATGATGCTACTGCAAAAGAAGAAACTCGAATTGAAACAGAACCAGTGGTGAGAATTAGTTGTATTTTCTTTTCTGTAAGAGCATTCAATATGTATTATTTCCCTTTTCAAATTCCATGTTTGTTTTATAGGATGCACATGGGGATTTAGATTTGGACTCAGATAGTGAAAATCTAAACAATTCCAAGATTGAGCCAACAAAAGCTGAGGCTGAGGCTATAGCTAGGGGATTACAGGTTCCATCTTATTGTCTCATTTATGTCATTAGTATTTTTATGATGCATACTTTCAGATTTGATGCCTTCACCTTTTCGTTATCTCTTCACCATCATAATGTTTGTAGCTTCTTTTATGTTTGTTGTTGTTGTTGTTGTTTTTTTTTTTTTTTTTTTGTGCTTCCATTTTAACAGTATGCCCATTCTTTGTTTAGACAATTAAAAACGATGATCTGGAGGAGATCCGAGAATTAGGCTCTGGTACATATGGGGCTGTTTACCATGGGAAGTGGAAGGGTTCGGATGTGGCAATAAAGAGAATTAAAGCCAGCTGCTTTTCTGGGAGACCTTCTGAGAGAGAACGTTTGGTATTTTATACATGTTTTGATTGCTATTCCCTATCCATCAAGTTCTACTGTCTTAACCTTATCATGAAAGACTATATTCTTTTCATCAGTGCAACTTTATATTTTTTCTTGGTGATTATTTAATGTCACATATTATAATATGTTCTTTTCTGATAGCACATAAATGATTTGAAGGGATTTTATTAAAAATTATCTTCTCAAATTTTAAACTTGCTTTGATGTGATTGAATTGTCACTTCGATAATATGTGTTTTCTTGTTCTTGTGTGTGTAACCACAATATGTGATATATGTAAAAATAAAACAATAAAGAGATGGCACACAAGATTTGTTGACGAGAAAAGCGTTACAGATCAAACCAAATTTTCTTTGCAAAACCCCCGAGCACAGATCTAGATGCACACAGTCCACTAAAAGATCTTAGGACAATTACAGACACTTACTTACACACTGACTTTATATCTCAAGCCCTGTTCACGGTCTGAACTTTCTCAAATTCGAATCCTCAATAGTCTTGAAGTGATCCACCGATTCGAATCCTTGAATGGTACTCTTCAATCACAGCTGCGAATTCCATGCAATCTTGAATTCTACTAATTACACAACCTTGACTTCTTGCAAGCATGTACTTCTTGATTAGATGAAATAGACGTTGCTCGGGGTTTTGATCATCTTATTTAATCTGTGAGTGCACAATGAACATGGAGAAAAACTATTTGAAAAAGCTATAAAACTCTTTTTGTAGCAGCCAAAAAGTTTCTCACGAATTAGAGATCAAATCCTTATATAGGGGGTTTAGAAGGCAAAAACGCACTGTTTAAATTGGATTTGGAAACTTCACTGTGCGATTCTCATTCGAATGAAACATCAAATAAGAGCAAATGAAACCCTATTGGAACTTTCGTTCAAACGAACTAACATGAGTTTCGTTCGAATGAACCATTGAACAAGATCCCATGAAAGCTTTCTGGAAATTTCGTTCGAATGAATCATCAAGTGAATGCGAATGAAAGCTCATTGGAATTTTTGTTCAAATGAAACCAAGGTTCGTTCAAACGAACCCAGTCACTGTGGTACAATCTATATTATTATTCTCGGTAGTCTCCAAGTGAGCTATTCACTTGTTTTGTCGGGACTCTTCGATGCACTTCCCTAATGCACTTCCCTAGGCACATGACATTCAGTCATTGTCTTCACTGCGGAGCTTCAACTGCCATTTCAACTGTAGAGTGAGTTGTTGAGAAGCTCAAAACTTCATTCAATTTCTCAATAGCTGGACTACCATAATTACCACATACACAGACACCTTCACAACCACATACATTGTTCTTATCAGCCTCAAATTTGGGTGACATTGCTTGAGGGTTTTCATGTAGTGAGATCAATGGGATTAACAGAGATTGATTTTATACTCCCCAGTACTCATAGGTTCATTGGAGGAGTTTTGTAGATCTTTGAGGTATAGTTGTATCGTTTGAGAGATCATGAACTTAGTAGGATATTGTACCAGTACTTATCAGGAAAAAGGATGTATAGCAGCAAAGTTCAACTTGTCAAAAAAATAAAATAAAATACTAGCAATAAAGTTCAAATGGACTCGTAGATCAATGTACCCAAAGGCAGATAATTGGGATAAGAGAGCCATACTCACTCCCATGCTTTTAGGGGTTGGAACTAAAGAAATAGTCCTTCTTGTGCTTGTTCATGTTGTAATTTTCTCTACTTACAATACTTTTAACTCCAATTATGTAGAGTTAATATATATAATTTTCAGGACATGTCATAGATGGAATATATACAAGTATATATGTAACTATTTTATCTCTCTAATAATTAATATTTTAAAGATTTTTTTTGAAAAAAGTATTAACTATAAGATAATAGAATTATTAATTATCTACTGTAGAACCAAGTTGGTTCCTTAAAAAATTATTAATTATTAGAGATTATTAACTTACCACCAAATATTCATTATATGAGGGTTGACTGTTTTTTTATAGAATTTATCTACAACCATAATTCTCAAGATTATTTTGGTAAGTAATGCTGTTCCTTCTATATGTCTTCAGAGTAGATAGTGATGTAGCATTCATGTCTTCTCTTCTAGTCGTTGACTTTTCCATTATTTTTGTTGTGGTATAGATTGCAGATTTTTGGAAGGAGGCTTTGACATTGAGCTCACTACATCATCCAAATGTTGTTTCTTTCTATGGTATAGTTCGTGATGGTCCTGATGGATCTTTAGCAACTGTGACAGAATTCATGGTTAATGGATCCTTGAAACAGTTTTTACAGAAAAAAGACAGGTATACACCCCCCTTGTATGATGTCTTGTTTAGTGAATTTGTGCTTTTTTAATATTTAGTTGTTTCCTCTTCTGAGATGCATGCTTTATATGAAGATGCTTATTGTTTGCTCAACTGTATGTAATCAAACATAAATAATTAAATATGACTCTGGATTTGTGATATACTTATGTAGAACAATTGATCGTCGTAAAAGGCTAATCATAGCTATGGATGCTGCATTTGGAATGGAATATTTGCATGGAAAGAACATCGTACATTTTGATTTAAAATGTGCAAATTTGTTAGTAAATATGAGAGATCCACATCGACCAGTGTGCAAGGTATGTTGAAATAAATGTTTAGTTAGGAGTTTTTGTGGCACCCATATTTGGGTTGTATGATTTCCTTTCCATTGTTGTCTTGTCATTAAAATGTTCTTTTGTGAGTTTCTTGGAAGTTCTAAATTCTGTTTCCAGCTTGCTATAACTGTTAAGTAGTTGACCTTGAAACTTGGTAATAATTTCAGCTTATGATGGATTTGTTGTGTTTGACATTTGTTACATAGTGGTTCCATCACAGAACTTTCTTTTAATATCAGGTGGAAATCATTTATCTGGTATCAGGCGTGGACTTGTATCTCATCCAATATTTGTTTTTCCTTTTAGATTGGTGATCTTGGCTTATCAAAGGTAAAACAGCACACTTTAGTGTCAGGAGGTGTACGTGGAACTTTACCTTGGATGGCATCTGAACTTCTTAGTGGAAAAAGTAACATGGTAACAGAAAAGGTAAAGACTAGTCCTAACATAAATTGTTAAAAGTTTTCAGCGTCCATAATTTATGTCCTTTTTAATCCTTTTGAAGGTTTTTTTTTTGAAGTCCTTTTTGTTTTAGATTTATTCATTTAATTGTTTCTGTTCTGTTGTAGATTGATGTTTACTCTTTTGGGATTGTTATGTGGGAATTGCTCACAGGGGACGAACCTTATGCAGATTTGCATTGTGCCTCTATAATTGGTAAGGGTTACATTGCTTTTGTTCTCCCCAATTCTATTATAAAAGGATTATTTTTATCTCTTAATTTTGTTACTCAACTGAAAATACTGCATTGATATCACAGGAGATTCTCATAATATCTTGTAGACATGTTACCACTAGCTATTAGCTTGAGTGGTATCTCTTGCCACCTCCAAATGAGGAGGTGCAAGGTTCAAGTTCAGGTTGGGACATGGGCAAGAGAATTAATTATCAAAACAAAATCTTGTAGACTTTTTGCACTGTGTAATAGGATGTAATCGTTATGTTTTTGTTTATGGCAAATTAAAAGAGCTTGACATCTGGGGTTGCATTATCCTCAAGCTTTATTACTGGTGTCTGTTGAAGAGATTTCTGTAGGTTATTGTAACCTTCTGTTTATGTAGGCATTCCTGAAATGTAAATTGTTCAACTGATGTCAGATAGATTATTTTTATTTTATTTTACCACCTGCTATTAGCTTGTGTAGTATCTTGTGCCACTCCGAAAGGGGCAGGTGCAGGGTTCAAGCCCCGGTTGGGACATGGGTGTTTGTGTATTACCTATTGAAAAAAACAAAGAGTATTTAGTGTTTTTTCCTCCTTTTTTTAACTTTTTTTTAAACCATTGAATAAATATTGATTAGTGCCTTTGGATTTGGTGCTGGCCAAGGTGGACACTTGCTTTATGAATAAGGCATTATTCTTACTCTATTGTAAAACATTGATAATGATAATTGGCTTATGCCGTGTACATAGTGGTCTGACACCAATTTTTTCCCCTTATGTTCTTTTTCTTTTTCCTTTATGTTTTCTTTTCTTTTGCTTTGTTTTTTTTTTTTTTTAAGAAGGAAGGGCGGGGTTAATATCTAGTTGATGGTAATAGTATACCAAGTGTAGTAACTACGGGCGGGGGGTTTTAATATCTAGTTGATAGTAATGGTATACCAAGTATAGTAACTACGATACTAGGATCCATTCTGAGCAATCCTATCCAAGGTTCAATTAGAATGATAAGTCCTAGGTGGGGAGCTGAATTTGACAAGAGGCTTGTGCACACCACACACATATACATACGTGCCCAGAAAAATAAAAAACTATTGGTTCAAAGTGAAGTTTTGGAGTCTTTTCTTGGACGAAGGAAAAATTATCTGATTTTTCCCCCTAAAATTGGAGTCTTAATAATCTGAAGTGGACATCTTTACGCTTGCTTAGGCAGCACCACTTCCTTATTAATGGAGAATGTCATCTATATATTTATAAAATTTACCTATCAAAAAAATATATACTTATAAAATTTTATATATACTTGGTCATAAGAAAGATGATGCAGACACCTTTCACTGAGATTTAGAAAGAATGCCTTGCCCATGATTATAGACCCTGCAGTTGCCAGTTGGTCATGTGTGTGCATGCGCAAGTGCAAGAGTTTCATTTTTACAGAATTGGTTACTGTTTGATGTTTAATGCCACCTAACCTTATAGGGTTAAAGATTAAGGATTCTAGATGAGAGAAATTAGAATCCTAGAAATCCTCCTCTTCCTTCTTCTCCTTGTTCTTCTCCTAAATCTTTGCCTTCAGATTTGTTATTTTGGTTACAACCATTGCCTATTTTCTTTAGTTTTTCTCCCCCCAAACCCTGTTTTGTAATCATAATCCTTTCCTTACCTTTGGGCTTCCAACCTAAGGGATGAAACCCATTATTAATTGCATAAAAAATTTCCAGCAATCAAAAGAGATATAATTCATAGTCATATGGCAGTTTTAAGTATTGTTTTAATAGAGTTACTGAAAGTTAAATAATAGTTGTGGGAATCTCCTATATCAGAACATCTTCCCATTCCAAAATGCAATTTAGTTCTTATTCATAATCTAGTAAGATTAGTGGGTTCTCTCTTTGGTTTGTGACTCCTTCATAGTACTGCTTGCTTCCATCATGTTCAAACCGCAAACTTCCGAGTGCCAGATTCAAATTCTAAACAACATGAAATTTTTAATGACATTTGTATTTATATAATTGGAATGAGGGAATAGTCATTTCATAAAACAAAGTTGCCACAAGAAAGTTTTAGAAAATAATAAAAATTTTGCCTATCGATGTCTAAAAGATACTTCGTTGCAAAATTTTAAGAAAATTTCTGTTGTAATTTTGGATCCTAGATAAACACTTCTTATAATTTTTTAGTAGTATTCAATTGTACAGTTGTATTTATTCCCTCACCTGTGCATATCCGTTGCATCTTATGCCTGAATCTTTGACCTGTAGTAACGTAGAACTTCAAATTCCTCCTAAACAAAGAAATGCTCCTCAGCCATACTTGTGACATGTCCACCACCTTCCTGTTCCCAATTTTTTCTTTTCTTTTTGGTTTACTCGGTCAGTCTAATACCAAAGAAAAATAGACCCTTCATTAAACAGTTTTCTCATGTATTATTTATTAGGGCCTTTTCTTTTATTTCTCCCCCTTACCTCCCAACTCGGATGTTTGCACTCTATTTCAAGTTGTTTTGTTTTGTTCTTTTTTTTTTTAAATCCCTCTCTTTTATGTTCTTTTGTAAATTTAGAAACTTCATAATGTAAAAAAATACCAAAACTCTGAATCTGTAACAAGATAACTGGCTTACCTTTCTTTTTCATGCCCATTCTTAAGAAGGTTCATGCAGCTTAATATATCTTGATAGGCTTTTTGTTAAATCATTTATCTTGTCAGATTTTAAAAGGTGTATTTTTTATATCATATCATTTCATATTTTTAGGACTACTTGAAATGTTTACATGAATGATGTCCACAAGTTGGCTGTCCATGTCCACGGAAATAGGTCATTGGTTTTATATTAATGATGCCAACTGGGTCCAGTTGCCCCTAAAATAATTTTTACTTATGGTCTTTTTCATCAATTGCTTCTTTTTCATATGTAGGGGGAATTGTGAACAACAACTTACGTCCACAAATTCCAACATGGTGTGATCCTGAGTGGAAGTCTTTGATGGAAAGTTGTTGGGCCTCTGATCCGGTGCAGAGACTGTCGTTTTCAGAAATCTCTCAGAAGTTGAGAAATATGGCAGCAGCAATCAACATGAAGTGATGCTAATCCTGAAGGAATGGATTTCACTTCTTGCCTGTATGTTGGCTGAGTACTAGCAAGAAGGGGAAAGATAAAAGAGGGGGGGGGGGACAGATTTCAGTTTTGGGGTAACCTAACGGTTCGCAAGTGTACACAGGCTAATAAAGCATTATTATGCCTTTGTTCATCTTCAATGAACCTTTATACTACTTCCACAAAAAGGTTCCGTTCTTTATTGAGTGCGCTTATATGCACACTGAGCTCGGTATTACTTAGAAGACTACAAATTACCACTAGGAGAACTGTGATGCACAATTAGAATGTCAGTCCTTCTGTATCTTGTTTTAGAATCTTTCCTTCTATTGGAAATGTCTGTTGTGGATATGAAGGAATTTCTACTTCCATTTGCAGGTTTTCATTGTTTTGGCTGTAATGAGGATGGTGCTACAGTTCTTCCTGATATGGTTGCTTTTATTCTACATCGTCATCTGAAGCGGGCCTCGCAAACTATGTGAGGATGTGTATATAAGTTAATGGTAATAGTATCTTAAGCGTTGACACACAAGGAAGCATTATGCTCTAGAATTTCAGATAAAACCCATATTTGTTATATTTGTCCTTCGTAGGTATTTATTTCTTACAATTTTGTAAGGACCAGTGCTCTGTAGGGCTCTTGTGATTAATGGTATGATCTCCTCAGGTTTGGGTATGTGTTATTTTTTCAGTTTATCCGATGGTTGCAATAATTTGGTATGTGTTAGTTTTTTCATAGGGTAAATTACACAGAAAATCTCTCTAGTTTAACTCATTTATACTTAGCCGCCATAATTTAAAAGTCAGACAAAGACACCCATTCCTGTGAGCTCATGAGATGTGCTAGGAGGCCATCTCCAAGTAGCCCCTCTTTTGATTAGTTTTTGAATAGAGTGGTCCATGTGTTCGGCTTATAATATCATGTTGTTTGAACAGAATGGATTATCATAATTTTTCTCTAAATTTGAATAAAATAACATAATTTATCTGTTTATTTCAAAAATATCTGCGACATGACACATGAATTTGATTCGAAAAGGAAACTCCTTGATAAAATATAATACCAAAAGTTGAGGTAATGGATTTTATTTAAAATTTTAGCAATACCCAAATGACATCTACTATTGGTCATAGCATAAGAAATCTCCGACATTATTCCAAAAGAAATCTACTACATTATTCCAAGACATTATCCCAAATACCCGTTATTTTGTGACCACCTCTAGCAAAGTTTTGAAATTTTGAGTTGAGCTCCCATTTGGTCCAACAGCCCTCAAAGCAAGCTCTTTGACAACTCCAATTTGTTCCTTCATTTTCTTTCCATTTTCATGCGAGAAAATTAGTTCCAGGGCACGCATCGTGCCACTTTTTGTGAACACCCCACCTTCAATACCCACACCAATTCGCCACACTGTTTCGATCATCCATGCATTCAGGTGGTTATCTCCAAGAAATGGCCTACCGATCATAGGCACACTGGCTGTAATGCTCTCCAACACCGAGTTCCATCCACAATGTGTTATATAAACTCCAATTGAACTATGCCCCAGAACTTGAACTTGTGGTGCCCATGGCACTATTTTTCCATTATCAGTACTAGTCCTTTCCAAGAATCCTTCTGGTAAATGGTTAATCAAATTGCTTCTAAGAGACCAAAGAAATGGCGTACCACTTGCTTCTAGTGCCTCAGCCAATGCCACTAGCTCATGGGGTGGTGGTGTTGCTATAGTTCCAAAGCCAACGTATGCCACAGATGCGGCTTTGTGCTTGTCCAGCCATGGTAGGCAGCCATGTTCATCCAAGTTTGGTGATGTTCGATTGTAAGGGCCTACATTGAGGAAGTGCTGAAACTTGGACTTGAGATCTTTGGTGATGGCAGGGTCTAGTTCTTCAAAGGAGTTTAGGGTAACGGCAGTTGCTTGTAGCAGTGCTTGTCCCATTTTGTGTAGCATAATTGAGAAGGGTGATTCCAAGTTTCCAAAGAGGACTCCAAGAGGCAAGTTGCCTAAGCGTAATGCAGAAAATCCAGGAATGAATTTAATGATTTCGTTCTCTTTACCTGCAATATCTGTATATAGTATATACATTGATATAAAGCGGTTAATTAGATGAACAATGAAAATAATAATATAAATCAAAGTATTAATTGTAGTTGTTGTTGATGCCTTGTGCTTCTTGTATGGGATTTACTCCAATTTTTTGGTGTACTAATAAAATTAACTTACCATTTTTTTTTATTTTATAATTACATATATTGTGGCATAATCCTCTAAAGGGTGAAAAAAAAAGCTGGAGATATAATTAGATTTAGACAGACTAGATCAATCCGGTAAGAACATTACCTGATTCGATTCAATCCCAAAACCCAACATATCTATAACTTTCTAATTTTAATTAGACATTTTGTTCTAGATCTGAATAAACATGCAAAATGAATTACTAATGCTATAAGGAACATCAAAGATACCAGAGGTTATTTTGAATGACATTGAAATGTGTAACTAATATATATCTATATCTATATATATATATATATATAGATATATATATATATATATAAGGAAAAATAATTGGGTGGGACTGGCTTACGATAACAATCTAAGGTTAATATAGTAATGTTCTAGGTTTATGCTGATGTGTGATTTTTGCTTCTTATTTGACGTGAATTTAATTGGGATTAAATTTGGACGTCATGATATCCTTTGTATTTTTCTTTCTTTTAATTGATGTATTTTGTATATACTTGTTGCACATTTTTTTTCATCAATGAATTTTTATTTTCGTTGATAAAAATAAAATAAAAATATATTTTTGAGTCTCAATACAATTTTTAAAATTACTATACCTAAACACATTACGTGACTACAAGGATATAAATTTCAGATTAATTTCTAGCATTAATGTTTCATAAATTGCTGAGAATTGAGTATTTTATATTCGTGATGCTTACCATTAATTCCAATCGTTTGCCTGATGAGATCAGTGTACACATGCACAGAGAGTGAAGAAGACCCTGCTGCCCAAAGTGGTACCCAAGGAACGTGCATGTCCTCCGCCATTTCGCCGGAAAACCACAGAAATGCGTCAGTCACCAAGCAGCTGATCCGCCTACCGACATCTGCCTCGGCAGCCTCCATGCCTCTCTTGAAGTTCTCCGGCGCCACCTTCAAGAACAAGTTAATAGCCTCCTGCGGCTTCCCTGAAAACACATAGCCTTCCGGCACACCATCCCACACATCGTAGGCTTTTATATTATCTGGTGCCGGTACAGAGAATAACGAGTTGTTGGACTTTGAGGTACTGAAGAATGAGAAAGCTACGTCTGGGGCGGCAGCGGCTAACCTCCGCATGAGGCCGAGGAGTTGGCCAGCATGGCTGGTGAACGGGAATGCTAGCGCAGCGACATGTCGCCTTGGTGGGGAGTTGATCGTTGTCATGGTTTGCTATGTAAATTTTGGTGCTTGAAAAAGCTCAGGAGACTGAACAATCCAAAACAAAAACTGATGATCGACTTATACACATGTACTGAAGTTGAATCTATCAAGCATATATAACAGTTGTACAGAGAAAGAGAGACTATCTGCTGTGGGATAAATTTTTGTGTACATGAAGGGACCACGCTCGCAGTCTCGCAGCCGCAGGTGGTGCGTCGAAGCTAACTGTTAACAAAAGTTGTCCCTCCTCTCTCTTCTTTTCAAAATCTTTAAGATCTTCTACAATGTTTGCTAGCTAGAATATATATGTTAACTTGTTAGTTAAATTTTTTTTTTGTATTAATTATCTTTCTTGAATGATGATGAAATATATTTTTCATTCATAATTCTATGTTTACATAAACCACCATTATATAGGGTACAAACCCTAATTACATCTCTCTAATAGGAAAGAATAATCCTATAGAATCGGAAAGGCAATCCTCCTAAAATAGGAAAGAACCATATAGCTGGTAAGTCAACACTCCCCCTCAAGTTGGTGCATAGATGTCACATATGCCTAACTTGCTTAAGAACTTTGAGAATACTCGGTTTGATACTGCTTTGGTGAGAATGTCAGCCAACTGGTCTTCTGATCGGATCACTGGTAATTCTAAAATCTTTTCTTCCAATTTCTCTTTGATGAAAAATCTGTCAACCTCAACATGTTTTGTTCGATCATGGTGAACCGGATTATAAGCCATGTCACGTGCTGACTTATTATCACAATATAATTGAATTGGTCTATTTGGTGAATATCCCAAATCCTGTAGGAGAAACTTTAGCCACAATCCTTCACAAATTCCAAGTGCCACTCCCCTAAGTTCAGCTTCTCCACTTGAGCGAGCAACAACATTCTGCTTCTTGCTCCTCCATGTGACAAGATTGCCACCTACAAAGGTAAAGTACCCTGAAGTGGATCGCATATCGTTCTTGTCTCCAGCCCAGTCAGCATCAATGTATACATCTATGGTTTGTTCCACTGTATTTTTAGAGAATAAAATTCCTTTTCTTGGAGCAGACTTCAGATACCTCAAAATGCGCATAACTGCATTCATGTGTTGTTCGCCAGGATTATGCATGAACTGGCTGACAATGCTTAATGCATATGCAAGATCTGGTCTTGTGTGAGCTAAATACATCAACTTGCCAACAAGTCTCTGGTATCTCCCCTTGTCAACTGGAACCTGATCACTCTTAATACATAATTTTAAGCCTTCTTCAACAGGTGTATCAGCTGGTTGACATGCTGACATTCCTGTTTCTTGTAGTAGGTCTAAGATATATTTCCTTTGGGATAAGTAAATGCCTTTACTTGATCGTGACACTTCTATCCCAAGAAAATATTTCAAAGTACCTAGATCTTTCATTTCAAATTCCTTGGCCAAGTATTCTTGTAAAGCATTTCTTTCCTCTGGATCATTTCCTGTGACCACCATGTCATCTACATATACAATAAGGACAGTGATCTTCCCTTGTTGCTTCTTCAGGAACAAAGTGTGGTCTGAGTTGCTTTGTTGATATCCAAAGTTTTTCATGGCTTTTGTAAATCGTCCAAACCAAGCTCTCGGAGATTGCTTCAACCCATACAGTGATTTCTTCAATTTACAAACCTTTCGATTATGTCTTTCTGGTATCATGCATCCTGGTGGTAGATCCATATAGACTTCTTCAGACAATTCTCCGTGCAGAAATGCATTTTTCACATCAAATTGTTGCAGTGGCCAATCTAGATTTGCTGCTAGAGATAATAGGACCCGCACTGTGTTGATCTTGGCTACAGGTGTAAATGTCTCTGTATAGTCGATCCCATAAGTTTGAGTGTACCCTTTTGCCACCAATCTTGCTTTAAAGCGTTCAATAGTGCCATCAGCTTTGTATTTGATAGTGTAAATCCACCGACATCCAACTGGTTTCTTCCCAGGTGGAAGGTCAACAAGATCCCATGTTTCATTTTTCTGTAGAGATTTCATCTCCTCGTTCATAGCTGCTTTCCATCTCGGATCAGTTAATGCTTCCTGCACACTGTTAGGAATAGATACAGTAGATAATTGATTCACGAATGACATATTTGATTCTGACAAACGATGGTTAGACACATAATGGCTCATAGGATATTTGACTTTACTAGATAGTTCAGGTTCATATGTGGGTTTAGGAATACCTCTAGTGTGACGTTGGGGTAATTGTCTCTTGTGTGTCTCAGGAACATCGTCAGTAAGAGATTGGTGTGGTATGTCGGATGGAGGTGGGACCATATTCTCAAGACTTTCATTTTCAAGCTGAGTTGGAGATAGACCCACGTCTTCAAGTATTGAAGGTTCATCACCACTTGGATCTAATATCATACCACTTGATTCCAAGTTGACAACCTCCTGGTCATCATTTTCACCATAGTTGAGAGTTTGAATTTCCTTCTGATACTCCCCCTGAAATTCAAGCTCGGGAAAGTACATGGTATCTTCATGAAAAATGACATCCAGTGTGACAAATAATCGATGGGTTGGAGGATGATAACAACGGTAGCCCTTTTGATGAGTGGCATATCCAACAAAAACACATCGCAATGCTTGAGGAGTTAATTTGGTGCGTTGATGCTTGTGAAGATGAACAAAGGCCACACATCCAAAGACATGAGGGGGTAAATTAGGAACAGGTGGGGCAATCACTGCTTCAGTAAGAGCTTGGAACGGTGTCTTGAAATTGAGGGTACTCGATTGACTAAGTAAGCTGCAGAAGTGAGTGCTTCTCCCCAATAAGATAATGGCATATGAGCATTAATTACCAAGGCGCGAACAACCTCGAGCAAGTGTCGATTTTTTCTCTCTGCCACCCCGTTTTGTTGGGGTGTGTTGGAACAAGTAGTATGATGAATCAGCCCATGTGCTTCTAAATATTGTTGAAGTTCAGTACTCTGATATTCTCCACCATTATCACTGCGAAGAACTTGAATCGTGGTTTGGTACTGAGTCTGAATTATTTTATGAAACTTTTGAAATAGTGAATTCACGTCACTTTTGGATTTCATCATGCACACCCATGTCATCCTGGTACAATCATCAATAAATGTGACAAACCATCGTGATCCACCCAAAGTAGTAACTTTAGATGGACCCCAGACATCAGAATGAATAATCATAAAAGGAAGTGGACTTTTATTCAATTGTAACGGAAATGAAGTACGATGACTCTTCGCAAGTTCACAAACATCACACTGGAAATGAGACACATCAACTTGGAGAAATAATTGGGGAAATAATTTTTTTAAATATCCAAAGGAAGCATGCCCCAAACGGCGATGCCATAACCAGATTTCTGCTTCCTGTTTGTTCCTCGCAACACCTCCCACTGTCAAAGCTTGTCGGAGGCTTTTAATGCTCTATGATTCCAAGTCCAAGTAATATAGCTTCCCTCGCCTAATACCACAGCCAATCGTCTTCTTGGTTTGGATGTCCTTAAACACACAAAAATCAGGCCAAAAAATTACAACACAAGATAAGGTAGTGGTGATTTGAGAAACAGACAAAAGATTATAATCTAAAGAAGGAACTACTAAAATAGAATCTAAATTTAAGGTATCAGTTAGAGTTAAAGATCCTTCCCCAATGATAGGGGTTGAAGCACCATTTGCAGTAGAGACAAATTTTTGGTTGGAGGATTGTAGGGAAGAGACCTGTCTAGAATCAAATGTCATGTGATCTGTAGCACCAGAATCAATTATCCATGTACGATTCGAAACAGGTGTAGAAATATTTAAGGCCTTACCACCATTGTTTGAAGAAATCACCATTGCCGAGACTTGTTGAGTTACTGCATCGTCGACTTGTGTTGTAACAGCTGCTGCAATGGAAGGACCTTTTTGATTTTTCTTTGAGCGATTATGATCCCACCAATCTGGATAACCCACCAACTCGAAACACTTGTTCTTCGTATGACCAGTTTTCTGGCAATGGGTGTTTACTGGTTGAGATGGTTCGGCAATGGATGTTTACTGGTTGTGGTAGATAGCAACTTCGAACAGGGTTATTGGGTGATGATAGCAACTTCAACAATTTGGCAGATGAACAGTAGATGAATATTGATGATGATGTGAGGAAGAATTAGGGTTTGGATCGGAGTTGGCTCTGATACCATCTTGAATGATGATGAAATATATTTTTCATTCATAATTCTATGTTTACATAAACCACCATTATATAGGGTACAAACCCTAATTACATCTCTCTAATAGGAAAGAATAATCCTATAGAATCGGAAAGGCAATCCTCCTAAAATAGGAAAGAACCATACAGCTGGTAAGTCAACAATCTTAAATAGACATGTTAATTCTATTCTTTCATAAGTCTTACATTTTAAAAAAAATAATAATTTATATACCGGTTTAGTATATAACGAATGATGCATCAATAATATTTTTGTAACTTGTTAGTTATATAACGAATGATGCATCAATAACGAATGATCCATTAGAGATGTTCTGATTTCTTTTCCAATACACTTCATTCTTTCTCCTTAAAGTCCTGACATTGCTAGTACAAATTTTCTGTCTTCTTATTCATTTCTATTTGATGTCCTAACTGTCTGGCATTATATATATATACACACACACACACACAGTTCATTTCTCTTTATAGTCCAGCTAACCCTTTTTTTTTCCTCTCCTTGTACATTTCTCTTCAAAGTCCCAACCGTTGGTGTTGGCATTATATATATCTCTAATTTCTCAGGCTATATATATATATATATATGTATATATATGTGTGTGTGTAAGAGACGAAGGAGAGGAAGATTTATTTTTCTCCCTTATCTTTTAACTCTCTCAACTTTTTAAATTTGTCATTAATTTTTTCTCCACCTACCTCTCACATCTATTTATTTATTTTTCACTAACACAAAAACAGAGAAGTTTCATTCTCTCTCTCTCTCTCTTAACAATCTCAACATCTCACATTTCCTATTAATTTTTTCACCAACCTCTCATAGTCATATTTATATAATTTTTGTGTTAGACACATATTCAATTTAAGTGATCTAAACATGTTTATTCCTAAACATAAAAGCATTTAGACCAATGCGGAATGAAATTAAACTTTAGAATCTTTATAAATACCTCCTGCCATTGATGTTTGAATAAATGATGATGAAGCTTTTCCAATATGTGTGTGTGTAAGAGACGAAGGAGAGGAAGATTTATTTTTCTCCCTTATCTTTTAACTCTCTCAACTTTTTAAATTTGTCATTAATTTTTTCTCCACCTACCTCTCACATCTATTTATTTATTTTTCACTAACACAAAAACAGAGAAGTTTCATTCTCTCTCTCTCTCTCTTAACAATCTCAACATCTCACATTTCCTATTAATTTTTTCACCAACCTCTCATAGTCATATTTATATAATTTTTGTGTTAGACACATATTCAATTTAAGTGATCTAAACATGTTTATTCCTAAACATAAAAGCATTTAGACCAATGCGGAAAGAAATTAAACTTTAGAATCTTTATAAATACCTCCTGCCATTGATGTTTGAATAAATGTGATGAAGCTTTTCCTTAATGTGTTGTTGGTACTTCCAAAACACTTAGACACTCCAATATGATGGTGTATGAAGGATTCAAGAGAGATACTACCGAATTCTCTCAAGTTCTGAATATCCCAAAATGTATGAATGAATGTGTTTGGGGAACCAAAACTGTATATGTTTTTTCTGCCTTGGTTTTCCATCAAAACCACCTAATGGCAGTTACCAACGATTGCCACAAATTGAGGGCTGTCCCAAGAATGAAGGGGCTGACTAAGATTGGGCTGACTAGGATTAACCATATGGCCACATAACCTCAGCAGAAAATTCAACATTTTGTTCACTTGTGCAAGGAAGAGAAGTTTCATTTTCATACAATAAAAACATACGTTATCTAAGTTAAAGTTATTCATCAAAAGGGGAACCCCATGTGTAATTACGAAACTAGGATCCATTCTGAGCTATCCAATCCAAGGTTCGATTAGAATAATAAGTTCTCGGTAGGTGGGGAGCTCAAATTGACAAAGAGGCGCTTATACACACCACCACACACATATACATACGCGCACAGAAAAATAAAAACTATTGGTTCAAAGTGAAGGTTTGGAGTCTTTTCTTAGCCAAGGAAAAATTATCTCCCCTAAAATGGAGTCTTAATAATCTAACGTGGACATCTCTACGCTTATTAATGGAGAATGTCATCTATATATTTAGAAAATTTTGTATATACTTGGTCATATTAAAGATGATGCACACACCTTTCCCTGAGATTTAGAAAGAATGCCCCGCCCATGATTATGGACCTGCAGTTGCTGGTTGGTCATGTGTGCATGCTCAAGTCTGACAATATACTTGTTGGATGGTTGTCATAAATTTATTTAGATTTTTTATTATTCGTTTGTGATTCAAAATGATCTATTTTTTGTTTTTGGACCTGTTTTGTTTCTTATGTTGTAACCCACTTATACAAAGATATTATTTTGTAAAATTTTGACTGAATAGAAGATAGTTGTCATTGGAGAAAAAAAGATTTTGAGTTTTGAGTGTTTTTTATTTTTGCTTTTGTAATTTCTTTGATACATATTAGATTGATTATCGTTGCCCATGAAAATAGACATATTGCCAAACCACGTAAATCTTGTGTCTTCTAGATCTTTGTGTCTTTTGTTTATTTTTACTTGTTTGATATCGATTTATTATTTGTTTGATTATTTTTGTATAACAATACCCTCAACAGTGCAGTTATTATAAAGAGTAATGTTAGTCTTTTATCTTCTTATTTTATCATAAATATTTATTTTTATGAGTTAACAGTATTGAATTGACCGGATATTACATATGACTAATACAATACTGCCAATTTATGAATATAAACATTTTTAGTAGAATTTTTAAATAAACATAACATTATTGTATTATAAAAGTGTGTCTTTAACTAAAGTTAAATTTTTTAAAAAACTAGAAGTTAATTATAAAAGTTGTACATTTCGATCATTTATGACAAAATTATCTAGGAATGGTAATAAGACTGGATTCATTCTCTAATTTCGTCTCGTGAAAAAAGTTTATTTTCCTCCAACGTATTTAAATTTGATGATAAGTGGGTATGGGTCTCCATCGGGATACAATTTATTTTTAAACTTTTATTTATTTACTTATTGTATTAAATTAATTATAATTATCATATTTTAAACAAAATGTTACATCTATTAAAATAAAAAATATGCATATTAATAGAATATTAAAATGACATTAATTTTTTTTAATATATAACTTCATCAAGTTTGTATAAATTTTTAATAGGTGACTATAAAATATTATTATAAATATTAATTATGTAACAAAAAATTTATTTATTATTTTATTTTGTATAATCGAGACAGGGTACCTTCTTTCGAAATCTGTCCCAAATCTTAATGTGGTGCAAATTTTTTTTCCAAACACGTTCTATTAAGACAGAGCTAGGGATTCCAAAGAATGAGTTAAATTGACGTTCCTAAAATTATTTGATAATAGCACGCAAAATGAAGCGGAAGTTCAAAATACTTGGGAAGTAATCCAACAAATCAGTCTAAACAGCCTGAATTAAACTAGTGGTTCGAGAGAAATGAAAGGAAAGATTGCTAATCAATCTTTGTGCCAGGTAAAAACTGGCAGTGGGGTTGCAAAATATTGCAGAATCGTGAACAAAAACCATGATTGCTGGTGGTATTACAACAAAAGAAATAGAACAAGGGAGTAATGGTTGAGGTTAAAAGTTGGAAGAGATTAAGGATAGTTACAAGGACGAGAACATTAAGCAAAGCTCTAAGCATCATGGATACAAAGAAGGTGCAATGGTATGTATAACCTTCAAATTTCTTAGATCTATTGTAGCTTAGAACTTCAAATTCCTCTTAAACAAAGAAATGCTCCGCAGCCATACTCGTGACTTATCCACCACCTTCCCGTTCCCATTTTTTTTTGGTTTTCTCGATCAGTCCAGTACCAAATAAAAATAAGAGTAATGCAAAATATTCCACTATGTAAAACGTTAGGATCCTACCTGTTGTGATACATCCTATATAATCATTAGCAAAATTGACAAAAACTGAAGATGTAAGCAATCTTTTTTTTAAAATGTCTATTTTTCAATCTCTTTGAAATAAAAAAAGGATAAGATTATCCTAAAAAGCTAACTTAAAAGCACAATATTCCCCTTAATACAATCATCTTTTCTACATGTGTAAACCAATTTTATTTTATTTTGTTTTTTAAAAAAAACAAGACAAACTCTCTATAATATATAACTATATTTTAATTATATATATAAAAAATTAGATAAAATCCTATAATTATCTGATAAACCAAAGTCAAATTCAATGACACCATCACATTCTTCGTCTCTCTAGATACTGTGCATGCAAACTCTGGTGCTACCTAATACACGGTGATCGACACTTTCAATTAAAGTCAAACTTCTCACATCACATGCCAGGTGGGCAACTTGTCTATACCCCCAGGGCCCAATTGTGGCAGGCCACATATGATGTAGAAGACCAGTTCCAACCTTGCATACCAGACCAAATTATCAAAATGTCCTTTTTTTTCAGCCAAATGATCAATTATTATTTTAAAATCTGTTTTATATTTTTGAAAATAAAAAAATAATGCAAAAGAAAAGTTTTTGGCAAAGTGTTTCTTGTGAACTATTGCTATGAAAAGATTTTCTTTTGAACGCTCAGTTTTTAGGAAACATTTTTTGAAATAATTTTTCACGTTTTTGAAAATTCAAGTTCATTTAAAAACACACACAAAAAAAAAAAAAAAGTTAGAAAACCATGTTTCAAGAAATTCATCGTTTTCCTTTGGTAAATTCAAAAATTAAAAATTAAAAATGAAAATGATATCAAACATGATCCACGATTTTCATACATACCCACTAGAGAAAAGGAAGAAAAAAAATTATAAATATTATGTCAATTTTTTTGGATGCTAAAAGTGATGAATTTGTTAAAAGGTGGGGCTGCCAATTGTATCGATAACTTGAGAGTTGCGGGTAATAGGATTCTGATCTCAGCAACTGCGTATCTGTGCAATATATTACCAAAAGTGCATGGGAGAAGAATAAGTTGATTAATATATGGCTACAACTTATTGTTAAAGAAAGCAAATGTCATTAGGGCCTCCTTCAAGGAATTTGCTTATATATATATATATATATATAATGACATCTTTGTCAATTCTAGCGACGAAGGGTGACATTTTTCTAGTACTGGTCTACGTACATTTTATTACTAGTTGTGGAAAAATTGTTGCACCCTAAGCTTTTGTTTAGGACCTAATAAGGCAATCCCAGATGGTGTGAGACCAAGCCAACATGGCCTCCACAATATTAGTTGGCTTTCAACCTGCAACCCCTCAGACTTCCGCCCCCGGTACCCTCACTCAACACGAACGTCCAAACCCATCCAAGAAAGCATCCGCCACTCTCCCAACTAGGAAAAACCCCCCTAGATCTTGCAAGAAGTCCATCCGAGGTGACTTGGTCACATACCCATTTACCCCTCCTATGATTCCACCCCCTCCCCCTCCCCCATCCTTATGGATTGATTTCACCACTTTCACCATGAATTCTCGTGAACAAATTGATTTCCTATACTCCACTACTCACAGTGCAGCAGAGGAGGAGGATGAAATCATAGAAAACATCATGATCCCTGACACTTCAGATGAACAGGGCCATTTAGCTGCCGAAGCTTCCCAAGGAATAGCAGCTAGGAAAAACGCCCAACTCTCTACGGAACTTGCTGCTTTAAGATCCACAATTCAGATCCAAGATTCTCTCCTTGAGGAGATGCAGAAACAACAAATTGAAAATGGGACTCAGGGGAACCAAGAAATCTCTAGTCACAAATATGGTTACTAGAGGGTAACTGGTACTTTCCATAGAGGCCGGGGTAACCAAGGAGGCCGAGGTAATCAAGGCACAGGCAACCATGTCAGTCACAATCACGATGTCTCCCCCCAGCTAACCATCCCTGAGATGGAAGAGGGAGAAATTCGCAACTCTCTTGAACCTGTCATCGCCCACGCTCCACCCCAAGCAAGTGGGATTATCCTTCAACCTGCTGAGATAGAACCCAACTGCCAACCCCCTATAGCCCCATGTGCTGTCAACCAACCCTTACGTACTTTAGACCTTTCTTGGAGTACTGAAAAACCTGCCTTTAGGTCAACTGCCCCAAAGGATCTTAACACAATTAGTTCACGCAAACTTACAGGGAATGATGGGAACTTTCCTCCCCTTCCCACTGCCCAAGAGAAGGTTAAACCTGCTCAAATACCCAATGAAAGACCTTGGAAGAGGGTTTTGTTAGAACAACTCTAACGGAGAGTTGCATTAGGAGTGACAAACGGGTAACCATATGTAATCGTTAAAATGCTACCTTAAATTCTACTGTTTTAGACTCCAATGGAGGTGGCATCAAGGGTTGGAAAATGGCAGCAATGGTCTTGGGGTGCCAATTTTTCAAACCCTGGAGAAAGAAAGGGAGGGGTTGCAAAGAGCCGTTCTGTCATTTTCAGATCCTACTATTCACTGAACGGCTCTTTGCAACGGTGATATTCAATCCAAAAAATTTTATATATACAAAGAGATTTACGAAAAGATTTACAGAGATTTTGAAAGAAAAAACTTACCAAGAGAGATTTATAGAGATTTGCTGTGAAAACCGTAAGTTCCTTGGCTCCGTGCTCTTGATTTTTCTTCAAATCTTGTGATTGTGATGGTAGATTTGAAAAATTTATTTACAGAGGGTGGGAAAGGGGAAGGAGGCGCAGAGACGAAGGGGAAGGAGGAGGAGGCGCAGAGGGGAAGGGGGAAGAACGGCACTGAGAGACAAAGAAGCTGTTCTCTGTTTTTGTTTCCTTCATCCTTCATAGTTCATATATATATATATATAATATGAACTCTATCTCCTTCATATATATATATAATTTATTTATATTTATATTTATATGTTTTACATTAGTTTCATATTTTAGATTTTAAATTGAATTAATTTTTGTAATTTAATAAATTAAATGTTTTAATTTTAGCTTATTTATTTATGTATATATTTTTGTTAATTTAGGGTGAATTTATTTATTTAGCTAGTTTTTATAATTGAAGAATTTTTTTCTATTTTAGTTAATTGTTATTTACAATTTAAAATAGTTCTTAAATTAATTTAATTTGTGTAATTTAAATTGAATGTTTTAATTTTAGTTTATTTATTTATGTATATATTTTTGTTAAATTAGGGTGAATTTATTTATTTAGCTAGTTTTTATAATTGAAGAATTTTTTTCTATTTTAGTTAATTGTTATTTACAATTTAAAATAGTTCTTAAATTAATTTAATTTGTGTAATTTAAATTGAATGTTTTAATTTTAGTTTATTTATTTATGTATATATTTTTGTTAAATTAGGGTGAATTTATTTATTTAGCTAGTTTTTATAATTGAAGAATTTTTTTCTATTTTAGTTAATTGTTATTTACAATTTAAAATAGTTCTTAAATCAATTTAATTTGTGTAATTTAAATTGAATGTTTTAATTTTAGTTTATTTATTTATTTTTGTTAATTTAGGGTGAATTTATTTATTTAGCTAATTTTTGTAATTGATTATTTTATGCTTATTCTTTAAATTGATTATAATTCTTTTTTTTTGTAGATGGATTCGCAATTTGACGGTTCTTTCACTGATTTGCTTATGAACGATACCGATTTATATGATGATGCTATGCAGACCAATCCCTCAGTATTTGCGCCAGTACAAAATGAAGCCACTCCAAGAGTGAGAAAATCGCAAGGGACAAAGAACTTCTCTCAAGAAGAAGATAAATTAATTGTGTCTGCGTGGCTTAACACGAGTAAAGATGCAATTACTGGGAATGAACAACAAGGTGGTGCTTTTTGGCATAGAATATTGAAATACTTTGAACTTCATAGAGGCAATCAAGAAGAGCGTTCGCAAGCTTCTATTAAAAGCCGTTGGACTGATATAAATGCAAAATGCTCCAAATTTGTTGGTTTTTATAGTCAAATTGAAAGACTGCGACATAGTGGACACACCGAGCAAAACTATATAATGATTGAGCTTTTTTAGATAGACACTACTATGATTTGATATTTGAACTATTGACTGAATGATTTCATATGTTTTTCAGGTTGATGAAGCAAAAGAAATGTTTGCTAAGATCACTGGAAGACCATTTCAATACGAGCATTGTTGGAATATATTGAAAATGGAGCGGAAATGGACTAATAATCTCACCAGCAATAAAAGAGCAAAAACTCATTCAACTGATAGTCCTGCTGAATCAAATCATGTTGAATCTTGCTATTCAACTCCATATTTAGGGGATGACACTGAACCCTCGTCCACTCCTAACCTTGATAGGCCATTGGGCAGAAAGGCTTCAAATAAACAACTTAAAAACAAAGAGGAGCAAACCGGTGTTGAAGCATCACTAGATCATCACCACTAGAATCAAATAATGGAAGTGGAACGACAAAAAGTTGCTCAAAAGGAGATAGCATTGGAGCAACATCGTAGACAGTTAGAAATTGAAGAAAGGCAGAATGAATGGCAGAAAGAAATGAAAATCATGGAAACTGACACTACTGGCATGGACCCAATTTCTGCATCATATTGGAATAACCTTAAGATAGAGATTATGAACAAGCGGGGTTTTAGTTGTTAGTCGTTATTTATTATGTTGCTATTATTTTTTAATTTTTAGTCATTATTTAATGAGTTTGCTATTATTTATGAAAAACTATGTATTAAGTTTGATTGCTATGAAAGTACTTGTGAAATTGAAAATACAACTTGAAATTGAAATTGGAATTAAAAATACAACTTGAAATCGAAATTGAAAATACAACTTGAAATTGAAATTGGAATTGAAAATACAACTTGAAATTGAAATTGGAATTGAAAATTCCACTTTGAAATTGAAATTGAGAAAATTATTCTTCGCCATGTCGTTCCCACAAATGCTCGATAAGATCTGACTGCAGTTGAGAATGAGTTGCACTGTCCCTGATTTGACAATGGGTTTGCATGAAGTCTTCCAATTCTGGTGTATACGCATGCGACACTTCTACAGGCGGATTTGCATCACTTCCATCAAAGTCATTGTTACCAATATCTCCTTCATCCTCAATGACCATATTATGCATTATTATGCAAGCTTTCATAATATTTGCAAGTGTTTCTTCATCCCAAAGGCGTGTTGGTCCACGCACAATTGCAAAACGGGCTTGAAGTACCCCAAATGCCCGCTCTACATCTTTTCTTACCGACTCTTGTGCTTTAGCAAAATGTTTTTTCTTCAGACCTTGTGGACAGGGAATTGTTTTTGCAAATGTTGACCAATTAGGATAAATACCATCGGCTAGATAATATCCCATTGTATACTCATGGCCATTAATTGTATAGTTTACTGGAGGAGCATGACCATTTGCTAATAATGCAAAAACAGGGGACCTATCTAGAACATTTATGTCATTCAATGAACCAGGAAGCCCAAAGAATGCATGCCATATCCAAAGATCTTGAGAAGCCACAGCTTCTAAAATGATTGTTGGTTTGTGACAATGACCAGTATACATACCTTGCCATGCGGTCGGACAATTTTTCCACTTCTAATGCATGCAATCAATACTTCCTAACATGCCGGGAAAGCTACGTTGTTCCCCCGTCTGTAGCAATCGAGCAATATCCACAGAATTTGGTGACCTCAGTAATGGTTGCCAAACACTGCAATAATAGCTTTCACAAACCTTCTCAGACTATGTATGGCAGTGCTTTCTCCAATTCTGATGTATTCATCCACAGAATCTGCCGGTGTTCCGTAAGCAAGAATTCTATAAGCAGCTGTTATCTTCTGAAGGGATGAAAAACCGAGAACTCCAACATCATTTGTTGTTTGGATGAAGTATGGATCGTGTTGTTCAACCTCATTTACAATTCGAAGAAAAAGAGTACGACTCATTCGGAACCTCCTTCAGAAAAAACCCTCATATACACAAGGGGTAGCAAAATAGTCATGATAGAGTTTTTCGTGACCTTCAACTCAACCACGATTAACTATTCTGTGGCCTGGAACGGAACCACGATGCCTTCTTATCCGTCCCTGACTAGACCCTTCTGACCTTCTGGTTACAGCATACAACATATCCAAATCATCATTATCTTCTTCCTCAATATTGAGGATCTCTCCTAAAATATTAGGATAACGATTCATTCTGATTGATGAATGAAAATATGAAAGGATAAATAGTCAAAGAAAAATGAGATATTGAATTTATAGAGAGAATGTAATATAGATGGATGAAAACATGAGAAAAATGATCATATTTATAGATGAATTTTACTTTTTTGAATTTTTATTTTGGAGGTTAAATTTTCAAATTTGAATTTCAACAATTGAATTTTGAAATTTGAAATTTAAATTTCGGCAGACAAAATTTGAAATTTAAAATTTGAATTTGAAATTCGAAATTCAAAATTTCGAAATTCGAAATTCGAAATTCAAAATTCGAAATTCGAAATTTTGACTATAAAAATATATTCGTTAAATTGCGATCGTTATGTTTAATTATATTTTTTAATAAAAAATATTAAAATATTGAAATGGCACCCCATTTTAGCACCTGCCATTGGAGCAGATTTATAATTCAGGGGTGTCAAAACACTGTTCAAGGTTGTAAATGGGTGATTTGGCACCCCAAAATGCAACTCCCCCTTGGAGTTGCTCTTAGCTAATAGAGTCAAAACCAATGGCATCCAGTTAGAATTTGTCAACCCAAATGGAGATGGATGATGGTCTAGGGATTATATGTGAGTTTGAAGAAATGTAGCCCCAAATTGACAAGTGGAACAACGCTATAGTGGGGTACATTTTGGGAGGTAAGTCACCCTTCCGAACTATGTAGAACTTCATCAGCAAACACTGAAAAAATATGAAAAAAATTAACATGGTTCTGCTGGATACAGGAGTATTCATATTTGAGTTTGCTAATGAGGAAGACAAGTTCAAAGTCCTTGAAATGGGACCCTGGACTTTTGAGAATAAACCTTTCATTTTCAGACCTTAGAGCCCAAATGTGTCCCTTAAAAGAGAAAGTGTATCCAAAGTCCCTATTTGGATAAGACTCCCAAGTTCAAGCTCCAATGGTGGTCAGGGCCTATCCTTAGTAAAATTATTGCCAGCATGGTGGGTCACCCCTCTCTTTACAGATAAGCTTACGACCACTTAGGAGAGACTGTCTTTTGCTAGAATCTGTGTTGAGATTGAGGTTACAAAATCCCTTCCTTCCCAAGTTCTTATCTATAATAGGCATGAGGACAAATATTGGCATTAAGTTGAGTACGAATGGGTCCCTAGAACCTGTGAAGCTTGTCAATCCTTTGGTAATAACAAAGAGAGATGTCCAAAGGTCACCAGTCAGAAGCCAATACAACAAGTTCAGAGTCCCAACCCCCTAACCTCCTCTTCACCAACCAATTTGATTCCCCCAACCACAACTGTAATCCAACCCCTAACCAAAACTAAACATTCAGGCCCTGCCAATGCTGCTGGACCTAACAATCCAAAAGTAGGGGAAACCTCAAATAAGCCTTCCCAAACCTCATCTCAAAACCCCAACCACCCCTCCCCAAAAAACCATATCAGGAACCTATCTAACTCTTCAAAGAACATTTTTGCTGAGCTAGCTGATCTAGGTGAGGACCCCTTTCCCTCTATTATTTTCCTTAGCAGTGGTTCAAATGACGAGGGTCAAAGCTCAAAGAAAAAAAGCAAGAAGAAAAGTGAAAACTTGATTGTGGTGGCCTCCAAAAGCCTAGTGTCTGTCTCTAAATCCCCCTATCTTAGATGATGAAGCTCTTATGCTGGAATATTAGAGGGCTTAATAACCCTTTGAAATAGAGGGAAGGTAGGTTATTATGTCTCAACTACCATTTGGATTTATGTGGGTTTGTTGAAATAAAGGTCAAGCCTTGTAACATGAACAAAGTTTTTAATAGTGTCAATAAAGACTGGTAGTTTGCTCACAATGTTAGTAATAACTTTATGGGGGGGAATCCTCGTTGCTTGGAATCCCCATATTGTCAAAATAGAGATTCTTCACAACTTTGATTAAGTTATTAACTGCAAAGTGGAAAGTGTTAGTTCTAGAGATATATTTTTTGTTTCCTTTGTGTATAGTAGTAACAACCATGCCCAAAGAAAATTGTTGTGGCAACAACTTTATAGTTTTAAATGCTCTTTAGGCCAAGCTAAGTGGATTCTTATGGGAGATTTTAACATTATTATGTTCCCTAATAAGAGACTTGGGGGTGCAGGAGTGGACAGAGGAGCCATGGAAGACTTTCAAAAGGCCACTCAAGACTGTGATGTTATGGACCTAAATCTCAGAGGTTTTTTTTTTTAAAAAAACTTGGAGCAATAGGAGAGAAAAAAGGGCCTATCATTTTGAGTAAATTGGATAGAGCTCTTATTAATGGGAATTGGCTTCATCACTTCACTGAAAGTGAAGCTGAGTTCATGAACCCTGGTATCTCAGATCACTCTCCCTGTATTGTCACTGCCCTCCCCCCTAAAGCTATTAAGAGACCTTTTAAGTTCTATAACTTCTGGTCCTAGCACAATGGTTTCTTACCTATGGTAGGCCAAAATTGGGAGCACAATGGGGAAGGAGTCCCTATGTTTCAAGTCTCTGCCAAGCTCAAGAGGGTCAAGACAACCCTTAAAGATATGAACAAGAGGTTCTACAACAACATTAGTGCTAGAACTTCTAATGTCAGGGAGTGTTTACAATCTGTCTAGAAGAATCTGTTCGACCACCCTAATGATGATGAGCTGAGGAGGAAGGAAAAGGAAGCCCTGCTCCAGTAAATAGAGCTTAGCCAAGCTGAGGAAAGCTTTTTCAAGCAGAAGGCTAGGGTTAAATGGCTAAGCCTTGGTGACCAAAACATCTCTTTCTTTCATTAGATGGTGAACTCCAATAGAGCCAGGAACAAATTCCTTAGTATCACCAATGAGGAAGGTATAAGGGTTGATGATCATAATAGGAAGCTGCTATAGAGTATTTCTATAGACTCCTTGGCACTTCTAACCCAGCAGAATCAGCAACCTCCAAGACTTAAAGGATTCCATGGTCAATAAACTTTCTGATGAACATGGCCAGTTGCCAACTCAAGAAGTAACCCTTCTTGAAATCAAGAATGCAATGTTCTCCATTGATTGCCATAAAGACCCTGGCTCTGATGGGTTTAACTACCATTTCTTCAAGGAAAGCTGGGCTATTATCGGTAATAATGTGGTTGGAGCAGTGAGCTCTTTCTTCAGAACTGGGAGAATTCTTAGAGAGTGGAATAACACAGAAATTGCTCTCATTCCCAAATCTGATAACCCCTCAAACTTTGGAGACTTTAGACCTATCTCTTGTTGCAATGTGCTTTACAAATGTATTTCTAAAACCCTGATCAACAGGCTTAAAACAGTGATACAAAACCTCATCAATCAATCCTAATCAGCCTTTATCCAACAGAGATCTATTGTTGACAACATCTTGCTGATGCAGGAACCCCTTAGGGATTACCACAAGGATAATGTTTTGCCCAGGTGTGTTATCAAGGTAGACCTTCACAAAGCCTATGACTCTGTGAAATGAGGTTTTTTGAGTGAAGTGCTTAAAGTAGTTAACATTCCTCCTACCTTCAGAGCTTGGATTCTCACCTGTGTGTCCTCTCCTAGTTACTCTATTGTCATTAATGGGGCTCTTTAGGGTTTCTTCCCTGGAGCCAAAGGCCTTAGGCAAGGGGACCCTATTTCCCCCTTTCTCTTTCTCTTGATAATGGTAGAGAGTGGAATAACACAGCAATTGCTCTCATTCCCAAATCTGATAACCCCTCAATCTTTGTTTCTGTTTGTTGGCTGTATTATAGCCCCTCAATCTTGTCTCCTATTTTGTTTCTTTGTTTCTGTTGTTCTTTTTGGTTCTTTAATAATAATTTACTTACCCAAAAAAAAAAGTTCTTATTTTTCATAATGTGTCATATTTTGATTAAATCACTTCCAAATAGGCTATAAGCCATGTTTCTTGATATTGCTTTTCCCAATAAAGGGGCACTTGTTGATGGGTGTGGCAATAAAAGACTCGGGTTGGAGGCATGGCTCAGTTGTGGTTGGATGAGCAGCTAGTCAGGGTCCAAACTTCCCGCCTCATCGTTGTCTTCTCCTAATTGATCCTATTTTATGAGTAGTGCTACCTTACTGAAGTCACTAGATTGGTAGTAAAAATGTAGAGTAACTAGGAGCTTTCCACCCAAAATGACACTAGTTGCAAAGGGAACCTGAGAGTAAGTGGATGAGAGGGTGGAGAAGCGGAGTAATAAAAGGATGGTGCTGGTTATCGATAGAGTCAAGGCAAAACTCTAGGGAATCCATTCCTTGAGCTTGATCCCTTTCCCCTTCAGTAAGGGTTGCTATTTATAGACTTTGGGGTGTACGATCATTAGGGTTCCCTTATTTTGTGCATGATGTGGCATATATGCTCATCTTATTAGCCCGGTTACCTGAGAGAAATATTCCCCTTAGTCAATATCGAGTTTCTACTACCAACATTTGATCCACTTAAACTTTACTCTCGAGAAGAGAACATACATCTGGTATATCACAATTTTTACCAAACTGCACTGTAGGGGTCATGACATGGTCACACATGGGAGTAGAACTATGACTGTTAGGACCTGAAGTGTAACGTGCATATACATCTTCCCAAATTATATCATATTTTGCGAAGATTAGGATATCACCATATAATTGCAAAAAAGGGATTCACAGTGTGCTACGATCATGGTAGCACTGGCACACTATGGCCGTTGGCTTGAGTATATAGGAAATATACCTTAGCCTAGTTGTTTGGTCACAGACCAACTCTGATAGGAATCTATGGGGTAATTAACTTCCCCTAGCATTTTCGTGGAGATCCTTGGTTTGGTAGACCACATCTTAGTCAACGTAGGTCCTCAGACCAACACTGATAGGAATCTATAGGGCAATTAACTCCCCCTAGCATTTTCATGGAGATCCTTGGTTTGGTAAACCACATCTTAGTCAACGTAGGTCTTCATTAAGGACATCGTCGACAGGGTGTACGTACCTTGAACTCTTTCAAATTAAGTGTAAATGTGTTAGGTTAAATATATTCATATGAGGGCTTTTTTTGTTCTTCTTTCAAATCTATTAACAAGGGTAAAGTTGTTAGTTCATGCCTTTGGGGGATAATATTGGCATTTAGACAAATCCTGGTGAATGATGCAAGTCTCTTTTGTTGTTGACTATGTTTCATCTAAGTGAAATAATGTTATACACATATTAACCTCAAGGGATTCAGTAGAATTTTTGAAAAGATAAGATACTAGTGTATAATTAGACCTTACCTTCAGAGTAATTAGTATAATTTATTTAAAATTTTAAATTACTTTACCGATTAGAATAAAATTGGAGGACCATTCCTCAATAAAAAGTCAACATTATGTGTACGTATGGGAGGGGGAGAGAGAGAGAGAGAGAGAGGAACAGTCAATTAAGTTAACACCAATCATTCCATATTATTTTGGTATTTAGCCAATAGTGACCCACGCTTATCTTCTTATCAAGGCAACCTTCCCCAGCTCTCCTTTAATGTTGGTCTTCTTGTTGATATATAAAATGCACTGTGAATGGAGAGAGATTCTAGGGTTGAGAGAGAGACAAGCAGAAACATCTTTTTATCATCCCAAAGATCTGAGTTCATTTGATGATATTAATATACTATTATTTGTTGGAGTGAGTACATTATGAATTTAATAGTTTTCGTCTCGTTAACTTATTTCTACGAAAGTGGGGTTCAGGACCTCTCTCTTCCTCTTTCTTCTTCAATACGAAATTGCTTAGTAAAATATTATAAGTAAGAACCGAGGTCAATGACGAGTGATGCTCCTCCTCAGGCCCATGCCTTTTGTTTGGGTTTGTTTTTTCTTCCTTTCTTGTTTAAATATTGCCTTACCTCTATAATTTTATATCATGAATTTATTGTTTAATATCAATTATATAGAAAAGCTAATCTTTAATTTTTGGGTTGTTAAGTCTAATATTTAATATCAATTTCTACCCAGTCAAACCGGGACGGCTGAGGAATTTATTTTAGAAGGCAAATCTTATTTGCTAAATATTTTATTATAAATTTAAAAATTAATAAAGTATAAAATATTAATATTGATTAATTATATTTTTTTATAAGTAATTAAACTTATTGATATAAAAAAATTTATAAATTAGATAAAAATCACAATAAAAAAAAAGAGAGTACTTAAAAAAAACTTTCTGTTATCTGTAAAATTTTAAAGAGTCAAAAAAGAATTGAGAGGTCAAATTAAAATTAAAATAAGGATGAAATATGAAAAATCTTAAACGGGGTTATACACTAAAAGGGTGTATTTGGGTTTTTTTTTTGAATGGTATTAAAAATTTTAAAATTAAAAAAATTTGAGGGTGGGTGGGGGAATTGCCCCCCTCTAGGCCCGTGTTGGCTCCGTCCATGACATCAAATATAAGGTTTGAGGGGGGGGGGGGGGGTGGATAACGATTAAAGTTTAAAAAGTATACCGATTTAGTTTATTAGATAGTATTATCTATCATAATTCTTTTTTAAATTTTAAATAAAAAAAACACATCTATGAATTACAGAAAAATTATTAACACATTATTTGATAAATCAAATCGATATACCAAACATTTTTCTTAAAATAAAAATATTAGAAAAGAAAGTAATGAGTAATTGTGTGAGTTGATAAGAAATTTAGTAGAACTAACCGGGACACACGCTTAGTTACGTCTAAGTTGGGTTAAATTGGCACGAGGTTTTGAAATCCTAACCCTTCTTTTGGTTCCTGAGAAAAAATAAAAAAGGCATGGAAGCATAAAAAGTGAGACCTTGAAATTTCTGGTTTGGTTTGTTTTAGTTACAAATTGATGGATGGAAAAAATTGACTCAGAGAAACCGTGTTATTGTAATACGCGTTGTTGAGTTCAGTTTTCTATTTCCTTGAACGCCAAGTAATGAAAAAAGAAATCTCAACATTCAATGTTCCATTTTCCCATTTTTTCCTCCTAATAGGCTAGCCACATGTCATACTTTATTCTTGTGATTATTGTTTTAGACAATTTATCTCACTCATGCCCAGATTTTCAGTCAATGGAATTTCTATTGGGTTGAAAAATTATTCAATGATCCGCTCTAATGATCCGAATGATCAAATGATGTGTCATATATATATTTATAATATATTATTATACATGTGACTTTTTATCTGAGCTTAGAAATTATTGAATAAAAGTACTCATAGTCGGTCAAGTTGTGTGTCCTTGGGATCTTTTTTTTTTTTGGGGGGGGTAAGTGAAGTTGGCCCTTAGGGTCTATTTGGTTGTGTTTCTTAGGTTGCTTCTCTTATATATGCTTGTTATTTGTTAGGGCTGGCGCCTTATCCTCTCGGGTAGTGAGAGGGATCGAGTGTTTTTGTTGCGTGGGGTTGGGGTATGTCGTGTGTTTTGGGTTTCATTCTATTTGTGTTTCTTGGGGTATTCCCAAGTGTGTTTGTGCTTCATTATATTTCCTGGGCATATCCTTTGTAAAGTGTACAAGGATATCGAACAAAAAATTTACAGAAAGAAAAGGAGAATGTAAGGTAGATGGAAGAAATCTTTATAATAAGCAAGATGCTGAACAATAAAACGTTGCTCTAGTAGCGTTTTGAATGTGTCCCATGCGGTTGATCTTATTGTTAAAGCCTGGGAGAATTGCTAATTATTATCTATTCATGATCATTTATACAGTAGATTTTGGTAACGCAACTCAGTAATATAGCTTGGTTTTCCATGTCATGCTACTGTTTTAAACAAAATAATTGGTAGTATGCCTACTCTCATTTTTGTTTATTTATTTTGGTAACTCTCTATCCCAACAAAACATTTGCAAGACGATTTTTTCTCTCATTAGATGAGTCACTCCAAGGTTATACTCTCTCTATATATACATCTGATGATTCAAGCTGTCCACCTATATACTTGGTTATGCGCTTTTTTGAAAAGCTCCTGTGAATTAATACAAACTATAAATGAACAAATTCAGTGTTAATTCCTAAAATGACAGCTTCTCACGGAGAATAAACAGACTACTCCAATAAATGATAGCTTAAAAAAAAAACATATATACAAGCCGGCTTAACATCATTTAAGGTTTAAAGCGGTAATTATAAATGAATTTTTTTTTTTTACTTTTAGAAACATAAGAGAATTAGTTTTTAATAAAAACGTAATTTAATGATTAAATTTTTATTAACCTTAAATTTTTAGTATGAATTATAATAAATACACAAAATTTCATACATTTTTTTGTGATATAGAATTATATTGGCTTTACATTTCTAATTTGAATTAACTGATAAAGACATAAAATAATAAAAGTTGAGTTTTCTTTTTGTAATTAGACTTTCATTAAAAGTGTACTTCTAAATTTAGATTGAATTAACGTATAAATACATAACATTTGAATATTTTTTATAATTAAATTTTTTATAATTTTATATTTTTAATTTAAATTAACTAGACATAAATTTAACACCTTCTTTATAGGTCTAAAGCTATTACTTGGTTCATATTAATGCTTGAACCCGCTTGCATATATAAACCTAACGAGGTTAGCTCATTTACCGGGAAAAAAAAGAAAGGAGACGGCTTCTTTTGTATATGTGCCATTCAACCACTCTCATCTCTTAGAAGACCTAAAGAGGTTAATTCTCAATAATCGAACATTTCAAGGAGGTAGACGACAAACTAAGAGGATACAGGTTTCTTTCTTCATTTTGCCCGTAGCAATGCCTTCACATATTAAACTAATCAAAGCAAAAATGCTGTGCATTTTATATCAAAAAGTAAGAGAAAATTTGTGTAGTACTTTGTCATGTTGTATGTATACTAATAATGCATTTTGCAATGGATGTGCAAACTAATCCAAACATGAGAGAGAGAGAGACTTTTTTTTTTTTTTGGTTGTCATTAGCATCACATCACCCACTCTTCCTAGCTACCTATAAATCTTGGTGTTCCCTTAAACATTTTTCCCCAACAATCAGAGACAGCTTCTATCTGTTTCACTTTAGTTGGAGAAATTGAGAAAAATAGAGATAGACGAAAGATCAACAACAACAAATAGAGAAATCAGAGATGGGTAGAGCTCCATGCTGCGACAAAGCCAACGTAAAGAGAGGTCCATGGTCCCCTGAAGAAGATGCAAAGCTTAAGGCTTATATCGAGAAGTACGGTACTGGTGGAAACTGGATTGCTCTTCCCCAGAAGATTGGTAATATACCCATCTCTCTCTCTCTCTCTCTCTCTCTCTCTCTCTCTCTCTCTCTCTCTCTCTCTCTCTCTCTCTCATATGTGTTTCTTTCTATATGCGTCTATAATTTGTGTTTGGAATGGTGCATAATTAATTTGAAAACGATCAGTTTTGAATAACTGGTGGGAATATTTCACAGGGCTCAAGAGGTGTGGAAAGAGTTGTAGATTAAGATGGTTGAATTACTTGAGACCCAACATAAAGCATGGTGGATTTTCTGAGGAAGAAGACAATATCATCTGCAGCCTCTATATAAGTATTGGCAGCAGGTTTCTCTCTCTCTCTCTCTCTCGCTCCATATATATATATATATATATATATCAGTTCTGGATACATTTAAGTTACGTTGCTAATTGTCTTTTTTTTTTTGTCCATGATGCTTTTGTTAAAGAATCAACTATCTGATTATATATATTCCGTGTACCACTAGGTGGTCCATAATTGCAGCTCAATTGCCTGGAAGAACAGATAATGATATTAAGAACTATTGGAACACCAGATTGAAGAAGTTGCTTGGAAGGCGCAAACGGTCCCAAATCAACTGGCTATCGCCTGCAGGTCATGACCAGAAAGAAGCAAATGGCACAGAAAATAACCCCAACACGCAGACCTTAAGCAACTCGGCCCTTGAAAGACTTCAGCTTCAAATGCAACTTCAAAGCCTTCAAAACCCTTTCTCTTTCGGCAACAATCCCGCACTGTGGCCCAAGTTGCATCCCCTCCAAGAAAAGATGATGCAAAGCCTCCAATGTCTGAATGAAAGCCCTAACCCTCTGCAGCAGCATCTCCGTCCTAGTACTCCACCTGGACTTGGGCAAAATGCTGATTTCTATGAACCACCCACTGCTTCTATAGGACTTCAACAAGATTATTCGACAAATGGTATGTCATCGTCAGATAGTTCGCTTGCTTTCAACACTGGCAATATTGTGTTAGACTCCACCGTTGCTCCAAAATCAAATGGTACAGAACATGAACCCAGTGCTGGAATTGAGGCAGTTTCAACTTTTCAAGCAGAAATTGATGTTGCTTTTCTCCGGCAAGGGGATCATAGAGCTGAATTCGATTGTTTTGAAGAAATGGATCGATGGTTTCAAGGACAGCCTGATTTGTTGGTCTAATGACTTCGACACAAAATCAACTTCCTCAAAGTCTTGGGATTCTTCTTTTGTTTTTCATCAGTCTGAAGAGATGTGTCGGGATCATGTTTTGGGATACAATCTGTAGTGAGAAACGATATAAGAAGTGGCGATGTAAGATTATTTCATGCCCATAAAAGTCGAAGACGGAGAAGTTGATAGCTTGTTTTTTAAATTCATTGAATAATAGTTATGTCCCAGTGTATTGCCCAATATAAATCAGACATGACTATAGCAGGAGTTGCTTTTCTTTCATCTAATCTTTAACTAAAAACTCCAACTACCATATGAAGTTCCAAATCTTTAATACCCGTAAACAGAACATATCCGATTAATTGGGGGACTAATTTGAGAGATTAATTTCATCGTTCATTAACAAGGGGTTCAATTAAAGTTGGAGTAGCTCTTTATATAAATTGACTCTTAAAGAAAGTGACATTCGCTAAATTTTGACTTGGTGACCTTAGGGACAAGTCCCTAGTTGCTGTCTTATAAAATTCTTAATGTAAGGTGTTTAGGGTTATAATTAATTAATGAAATAATTATCATACAAAGTTACATAGGAAGTTTCAAACAATTTTTTTAATTAACTATACATAAATATAAATTTAGATGGATTAATCAAATGCTCAAATAGTTATTTAAATTAAGAATCAATGATACGAACAAGTGTTTAAAAGAAACAAAATATGAAGCATGATAATGAAAAACACATTCAAATAAGAGAGATACCAAATCTTAAGTGAAAAATCTTCATGGAGAATAAAATCCATCATTGCTAAAGAACCTATCGACTAAGAAAATCAATCAGTGCAAGCAATAACAGGCCATCGATCACTAACTTACTACATTGTATGTTAGAGTTACACTTTTAAGTTATACTAATCTGCTATGTTGCATGGTAGAGTTACTTTCTTAGTCAATCCTCTACTTATGTCTTTTACGTTTTATTCTTATTTACTACTTATTTTTTAGTCATAATCCACACAATAATCACAATGAGAATATTTATAGAACCACATAACTCGTACAATGGTTCTACAAGTGTACTTAAGATTCTCTCTTAATAAAGTCAATTATCTTAATGAAGAAAAAACTTTATATCAAATTCAAAGTTTAGAATTAATGTACTAATTACAAAAAATCAAGAAGTGTCGCATGCTCTATGTATGTCATCTAGAATACATCTCATACCTAAAGAAAATTACACAATATATATAAATGAACTTCCATTTCAATGTTCCATTGGAACGAAATCTCCATTCAAACGATTCTTGGAATAGAAACAGGTTGGGAATGGAGAGCGGAACATATAAGTTATATGACCACACAAAACGATTCTAGTATTTTGGTTCCTTGGCCGTTGTACCATTTTCATGTAGCCTAGGTATCTGAACCCAGCTTCTTTAATTCGCCCAAGCCCGTCCATCAATCTCAACAGTACAACATTAAAACTTAGCAAATTGTTGACCTCCGGGCCCAATAACCTCCCACGATGCTGCATCCATTCGACGTTCCAACACAATTTTTATTTTTTTTAGTACAGTTGTGCGCAAAAATTATTTTAAGTGTGTGAGCACAGAGTATTTGACTCGAATTTTGATTACTGTGTGAAGAACATGCGATATTCTGACTACTGTGTGAAGAACATGTGATTTTAATTTGTTTCATAGTAAGATTTAACTATTCCGGTTTAGAATTTTCGTAAATAATTGAAACAGTTTGAGCAAACTCTTATTGGATCAAAGAAAGTGTTTATGACAATAGTGGCAGGAAATTAAACACAAGCAGCCTTGTAAATTGTGACCAACTCCAGCAAAAGTGTTTATGACAATCAAAGAAAGTATTTATGACAATAGTGGCAGGATTCAATTGGATCATAACAATAGTGGCAGGAAATTAAACACAAGCAGCAAAAGAAATATGTCTTATCTATGACAAAAGTAACAACTAAGTGCCCTTCTAAATTGTGACCAACTCCAGCAAAGTCTTAAAGTTTTCAGTTGAACTCCCATTGAATCCAACTGCCTTTATAGCATTTCCTTTGAGGACTCCAATATTCTCTCTCATCTTCTTCCCTTTTTCATTCAACAAAAGAAGATCCAAGGCGTTGATTGTTCCACCTTTAGTGAAGACCCCACCATCAACTCTAACACCAATCTGCCATATGTCCTGCACCACCCGGCTGTTCAATGTCTGATCTCCAAAGAATGGCCTACAGATCATAGGCACACCACCTGTGATGCTCTCCAACACAGAGTTCCAGCCACAGTGCGTTACAAACACTCCAACTGAAGCACGTGCCAAGACTTGCAGCTGGGGAGCCCATGAAACTAGCTTTCCAGTTGTGCTTGTCCTTTCAAGAAACCCTTCTGGCAAAAGGTGTCTGGAATTGTCCTTGAGAGACCAAAGAAACGGAACACCACTAGCTTCGAGTGCCTGTGCCAATGCTGCAAGCTCATTTGGTGGTGGCGTTGTAATGGTTCCAAAGCTAATGTATGCAACTGATGCATTTTTATGCTTGTCCAACCACGGTAGGCAACCACTATCATCGGAGTTTGACGGTGGTGGCAGTGACAGGTTTGAGGGGCCAACATTGAGCAGCTTTTGTAACTTGGTCTTCAAATCATTTATGATGGTCGGGTCTAGTTCTTCAAAGGAGTTTATCACCACTGCGGTTGCTCGCGGCAAATGTAGCCCCATGCTATGAAGCATACGTGCAAATGGTGATTCTAGATTTCCAGAGAGGACTCCTCCAGGTAAGTCAGCCACGTGTATTGCAGACATGCCTGGGATGAATTCAAGAGTTTGGTTTGTGTTTTCTGCCATACCTGCATTTGTATTCAGGAATCCGAAATTTATTTTAGGAGGGACAAATTTTCTTTTCTAAATGTTTGAGGGCAAAAATATAGACTAAAAGGGCATATATATTTTAAAAAAATAAAATAAAATATGAGTAATGTTTAATGACTCATGTATCTTTTATCCATAATCTTGTCGATTGGTAAAATTATGACTGAAAATGCATGAATTATAAAACATTATTCAAAAAGTTAGACTTATCTATTTAATGAATTAAACGAAAAAAATTAGACTTATCTTTTTAATTCAAACTGCTATTAATAAAAGAATTGTTGTCTATAAAAAAATTCAAAATCAGCTCAAAACATACCAAGTGGGATTGAAAAGTTAACCCAAACAACCTAAGGACTAAGCAGCCAGTCGATGGATTTTAAATTGATAGGAAAGGCAGGGTTTAAAAGGAAAGTAAAAGAAAGAAAGAAGGAACGAAAACGAAAGAAGAAATAGTTTCTATATACATGCAGTGTATATAGCCACAATTTCTTCTTTTGTATTATCGGACACGACAGCATTATACCAACTATTTAAGTGAATTATGCGTTATCATTCTTTTGTATTATCGGACACGACAGCATTATAATTTTCTGGTGGAGCAGTATCTTATTATTCATTATATTTATACATTCTATATTACACTATTATTATTCTATTTTATTAAAATATATATATATATATATATATATCGGTACATTTTTCCTATCAAGCTAATGACATGCGTATAGAATTTTTTTTTCAAGAATGCTAATACATAATCAATTTTGTCACCCATTTTTACAATTTCTGACCGAGTTGTGTACAGGCTCCCCCAAATTTTGAAAAAAAAAAATTATGCCTAAATTTTATCTCTAATTTTTGGGGAAAAAATTTCCTTCCAATTTTTGAAAATGAAAAAAAATTAATATAAATCTAGTCCTAAAAACCAATTCCTCCTAAAAAATTATAGCTCCAATATATATATATATATATATATATATATATATATATAGATTCTTCGCCCCGCACTCGAAGATGATGATATTCATTACAGTAATTACATATCAATATCATCACCTTATGTTTAAAATAGGGAAAATAAAATGAAAAAATCCATTAATTTTCGCATTTTCCAATTTTTTTTCCCTTAAGAAACCCTTACCGGTTGTGCTCCGGATGACATCGGTATACATATGAACAGAGAGAGAGCAAACCCCAGCAGTCCAAAATGGTATCCAAGGAATGTCCATCTCCTTGGCCAAGTCGCCGGCAAACCACAAAAATGCATCAGTCAACAAGCAGCTAATCCTGGCGCCGGTATCGGCAACTGCCTCAGCTATACCCTTATTAAAATTGTCTGGTGTTGCCTTCAGGAAGAACTCAGCAAGCTCCAGCATATTCCCTGAAAAAACGTACCCCTCCGGCAATCCATCCCACACGTTATAGGATTTTATGTCATCAAATGATCTACCCCCTTCTGGTTTCGAAAAAATGGTGGCATTGGATTTTGCTGTGCCGAAGAATGAAAACCTCAAGTCCGGTGCAGCGGCTGCTAACCTCCGGACAAGGGTGAAGAGAGGGGCGGCGTGCGTGCCAAATGGGAACGCAAGTACGGCGATGTGCCGCGTAGTCATGCTTGTGATGAGGATTTATAAAAAGAAATGAAAGAGAGAGATGGTCACTCAAAGCTTGTGACATTCCATTGTATTTGTATTGAAATAGCTTTTGTGACTTTCATGCATTCAGTCGATGGAGAACCCGGATTCACATTTATTCCCAGCGCAATTTTGAAATCTTCTCACCAAATCTGGACATGGGTGTCATCTCTACGACAATGCTGTCAACGCACAGAACCATTAATCTCTGTGTAACCAATTGAAACATTTAGGGTGATACAGAGGCACTAACGTCTAGTCAGGAGTTGTCATGCAAGTTTGGTAATCTTTCGTGTTTCACCACTTTTATCGCACTTATTTCGTTTAAAACGGACCTAAGAGTGAATTCACGGCATTTCATGTGAGAGACAAAGATGAGTTGAAAGTTTTATGTCTTACAACTTTCATCTCATTCTTTCACAGAAAGATGAGATCTATTTATGGATTAATGGTGATAGATTTCACCCGAATAATGTTTTTTTGCACATATATTTGTGCATATATATTCACATGAGTATAGATCTTAAATCATATAAGTATATGTATATTAATATGTATCCAAATACATGTATCAAAAATTACTACTCAATTTTTTCATATTGAGATAGAGATAAGATGAAAATAATGAAAAATAAAATATAATTCTATATTAAATTAAGTGAATTATATCTTACATTTTTGTCCTTGACATTAGCTAGGTGGCACCCCAGTCACCAATATTTGTACCCAACTAACAAGTAATTATCTTATATGACTATTCCATCATGGTCATTGTGTGAGAGTCTTTTATATTATATTTATTTTTTAAAAAAATAAAAAATATTTCTTTCTAAAAATATAAAAAAATTAACATTATATAAGAATAACATTATTATGTCACACAATAAGGTAATCTGAGGGTCTAGTAGAATAATTTGCCGTGATCAACAACCGTCTCATGTGTCAGGCCACTTTTTGTACATGTGGGGGGCAATCGTAACTCTTACATCAGTACGAGAATGAAAATATCAAAAAAGATATTTTTAAAAATAAAAATTATATTTTAAGCAATGTGATATTAATATGATATTAAATTATTAGTAATATTTAAAATTATGTAATTAATATAATTTTCTCATATCAATATTATATAATTTGAAATAAAAATTTAAGAAATATTAACATTTTTTTTTTGTTTGAAAGTGACAGACGAAGAAAAATAAGCATGTCCAACTACGTGGTCCATATTGATACCAGGGATGTGGTTTGTGAATTGTGGTTATGAATAACCCACGTTTGAATTAAACCAGAATTATGGCAAGTAGTTTGATGTAACAGAAATAAAGAGAACTTATTTCGTGCCATGCACCATTCATTGCGAATTTGACGCAAATTTTATAATTTATTAATATTTAAATCATAAAAGTTACACATAGTATGTGCCATAAAACAATTTTTCCTATTAAAAACATTTTTTTTATACAAAATCGAGGGAGGGGGAATTAAAATGTATGCCAATTTCATAAAGACTTTAGTAATTTCAATTAAAAACTTCGAGACATGTAAAAATATGAATTTAAACTCTACTTTCCCATATTTGCACATTTCATAAATCTTGACTTAAGAGTTAACATATACTATCTCTCAGTATATAACAAAGTAATAAGTAAATTTTGTATTATATAATTTACATTTTTAATAAACTTTTTTAACTTCGTATTAAAATTTTAGAGAAATTTAATAAACTGACTTGTATTTTTACTGACAAAAGAGCATTCTTTTATTTTTTTTTATTAATTCGCATACTTTTTATTTTAACACGTATGTATGTGTGTGTGTATATATATATATATATATATATTAACTGTCATTAATTTTAATAAAAAACAAATAAATTTTTTAAAATAAATGAGCATTCGATGGGGACCCGTCCCAAATAGGTTATAGGATTAGAATGAATTTAGAGAACAATTTTTTCATGACACGGAAATGAAAAAATAGTCCTTTGTTCTAATCCCAGTCCATTATCAATCTTATGTGACAATATATAATCTTTATATTAGAAGTAGATCTTAAAAATTATATTATTTCAAAATTTAAAATTAATTTTTCAATTTCAATTTTAAAATATATAATTTAATATGCTAAATAAAGTAAGACAACATTTAATTCTAAACTTCGTAAGAGGGACTTCCCCATATCCAACCACAATTTATTATATATGCAATACATATGTATTTTTTGATTATTTTGTTAAAACTAAATAATCAATTGATATATATGTAGGCGCATACTTATGTGATTAGGCATAAAATTTTGAAATTAACATGTACATAAATATAAACAAATTTCTCATATCTAATTTGAAATAAAGCACAATTTGTTATTATTTGAAGTATACTTTAAAAATTTACAAAGTGGTGTCCACATACTAAGTTAGATGGGGGTGACAATTATGTTTGAACTTTGTACACGAAAAATGGTCCCAAGTCATGGTTTGTCATTAATATTGATGTGCCCACTTTCTCCCACATCGGTTAGGAGTTGAGAACTGGTGTCGCTTATAAGTTTCAAATTACTCTCTTCCTAGCACAAAGCTTTTTCTTCTCTAGAAGAATAAAGCCGTGTGGGTCAAGCCTAAAACGGATAATATTGTGCAAAGGAGCCTACGGTGCGTGGAAAGTGCAGCATCAATTTGACGCCGTCTGTGGCTTATAAGCTCCATGATGCTCTCTTCCTATCACAAGACATTTTCCTTCCTGAAAGAATAAAGCTGTGCGAGCATCAAATATCATGATAAAAGTTGCAAACGTTTTATAATTTTATTTGCTTTTACTTGATTCTTTGTATTTTTATATATATTTACACATGATGGTATTAAATTTATTCTTATATACACTTAAATTTATAATAATATACTTTTTTGCATAATAGCATTATTAGGCAATCAATGAACAAATGATAGATGTATTTATCATAGAACCTCATTTTGATCAAAATTCTGAAATATTCATCTTATTAAATCATGTATTACACATATTGGTACATGTAATATATGATTCAGATTATTATTTTTTTTCTTATTTGGGAGACAATTGAAAGTGTCTCCATTCCACCCAACCCTTTTCTTATTGAGTACAAAAGAAATTAAACAGACCCGTGCTAAATTTATTGCCTGTTTGGTCGGCAGTCAAAATCAATAATAAATGTTGGTTTACTATACTTGGACTTTGCAAGGCCATTTGGTTCTTACTTGGAGTACATAATAATAAATTTATTTTCCTTGCATTGTACTGCATGATTTGGCTTGCAAATCAAAAAACCAGTGGGTAGGTTTATTGTTCTAGAAACTCTTAGGGAATATCATAAGTTTTTCCTAATAATTTATTTACCTTAGGTAAGTCCAAAATAGATCATAATTATAAAGAATTAAAATATCAATCAAAATAACAAAATCAAATAATAAAAATACATAGAATTAAATAAAATGAAGCAAAAAACAAGATGAAAAAAATACATTTATGAAATTTTTAATATCGTAATTTCTTTCCATGTGTATATTTTAGTTTGACAATCATTTATAAAATTTTGAAATAAAAATCAAAGTTTATAATGTGTCAACGTAATCTGAAGTGCATGTTCTCATAGGTTGGATACAAATTAAAGTCAAATAGTCAGCAAATCGATATTCATCCATAACCTCATTTGCATCTTTATCTTTGGCTATTAATGTAGGTATCTCCGTTTACAGAGTAGGATCTGTAACTCAAATTAAAGCCATGAAACAAGTAGCTAGCAAATTAAAATTAAAATTGATGCAATTTGTAGAATTAAGATCCTTTGCATAATCCGCGCCTGATCTCGATAAAGCTACTTGGAATCAATTAGCAAAAGAGCTCATAGAATTTTTAATGTTGTAATTTGTTTCTATGTGTATATTTTGGTTTGACGGTCATTTGTAAAATTTTGAAATACAAATCAGAGTTTATAATGTTCCAGCGTAATCTAAAGGACATGTTGTCATAAGTTGGATACAAATTATTTTTTTATTATTATTTTTTTATTTTCACAAATTATTTTATTATGTTGCCCTCATATTTGTATAAAGTATGACAACTTATAAAAGAATAACAAAAGATGGAAAGAAGGAAAATGACAAAATAGCTTTGGCGTCTTCTCACCCATAGAGCAGAGGATTGATATGGAATTTTATAGCCACAGACCAACTAAACATTAATACCCATAAAGCCCAAAGGCTAATAAGGGTCAAGTCGTAAAACTTGTAACCGACAACCCAAAAAAGTCTATAGTAATTGTGCTCATCAATTTGAATGAGTTCCAATGTTCTGTATCTCAAACTGTTTTATAAATTGAAAAAATATGGGAGTCTTGAGTCACTAATTTAATTGTTGGGTCAATTAGAATCGAGCTATCACATCATAAATATATTTATTATTAATTTTAATAATATATTAAATTATTTAAAATATGATAAAAAAATAAAACTTGTTTAAATTTTACTATCATCTTACTAAATCTAAAAATATCTAAAACATAACAATATTTAAAATAATACACAATGTAGCAAATATTGTATTAATATTTCAAATATAAAAAAAATGATTTAAAAAAATTAAAGTAATTTAAATATAAAACTGCATAATTCAAATTTTAAAGACAAACTGTACGTGACAAACTGATAAAAATAAATACCCAATTTTAGAAGTCAAAAATAAAATTCATCTATATCAATTTAAAATAAGCAGTTATTAATCTTTTTTTTAAAAGTTCCACACCGAGAAAAGACAAGAAGTGCAAGAGTAGTGTGATAATAAAATAAAAAACTTGTTTAAAACTTTGAATATCTCATTCCATTGTCCCACATCAATAAGAAGTGAGAAGTGTAGGAAATTGGTTTAGAAGTACAGTCAGTTACTTGTTTTTATTCCATTGTCCCACATGCTGTCCCAAACGATTACAGAAGCTCGTTTGCTGAGCCCATACACGAATATGAACCCCAGCCCTCTCCCCCAAACAAGCTCTAAATTTCAGATTTCAGAAAGCTATATTCACAGCTTTCTCCTTTACATATTTTTGTAGCCTCCATTAAATTGCGGGCCTGGATAACAGTAGCTAAAGGCTCAATCAAGTTCAGCTTCAACTCAGGACGAGGAAGAAGATGAATTTGGGCTAGGCCAAGCCCAAACCCAAGACCAAACAAATTGAGTCACCAGGATAACCCAACCTTGTTACCATCCTGAAGTGACCTAAACTTTGTTATTAATTTTATGTTCAGGTGTTATCCACTTGTCTTCCTTTAACACTGCGTTTGGGAAGAGAGAAATGGGGAGAAATATGCGGGTCGGAGGAGACGGCAATATTCTTGTATTTGTTATACTGGCCTCTGTGCAAGTTTTCTAATATGTGAGTTCTTGATATTCTTGTAATTGATGAAAAGATATTGTCATTTTTTTTTTTATAACCATCAAAGTAAGCTAAGAGATACCAAGTTAAGAATTATAAGGCAGTAATTATATATAATGAGGGTCACTTTACGTCATCATTAATATGACATGATTGTTACTCATAAATTCTTAAAATTTTCTTATTTTATGCGAAAATTATTTATTGACTAATTTTCAAATTTGTGAAAGATAATCACAACACATCAAATAATGATTTATGATGACTATTTGAGTGAATAGTTTCTTGTTAGTAGAATGAAAAGTATCAACAAATAAAATAAATTATTAATTAATAAAATTAAAAGAGGTTTTTTGGTGGTGGGGTGGGAGGTTTTTGTGAGATACCGTCACACCACATTGAATTTTCATTATTATTGAATAATTTCTTGATATTTAGAGATAGGACAGTAACGAGCTGAGCTATTTGAGTTCAGTTCGTGATTGAGTGTTAAGTTAAAAACAGTTTAATAGTATATAAAAAAAATTAAATTATTCGAATTCGGCTTATAATAACTTAATCGTTTGAGGTCGATTTAAAAACCAACAAATTAAATTTGATCAATCCACTGTTTAATTTGGTTCCGCTCATTTAGAGTCATACTGGGAGGTTGAGGTTGAGAGGCATGCAATTAAATAAGTAGCATTGATTCAGGCGGCATTCAAGGCGTCCATGAATTTCGGTGGGGGTATTCAACACCAAAACAGTTCTCACTTGACTTTGGCGGCAAAATTTATATCATACTCCTGAGTCCTAACCACCAATTGGAATCTTTTGACACCAAAATGTGATGACAATTCAATGCGCTTCCAGATTAGTCATACCTTTATTAATCTGCATTCATAAAAACTGAAAAAAGAGGAACATAGTCATGAAAATGCCTTCAATTTCCACTTGTCCTTTTTTGAAAAAAAGAAGCAAACACTCATGTTAACTCATTATATATTGGCATATTGCAATTATAAATTATTATCATCTAAGCAATGGATAAAGATTAAAGAGTAATGATTTTACAAAATCCTGATTCATGGCAAGCATTACCAAAATTAAAGAAAGGAAGCATGCGACCCAGTAATGTTTTCTTAATCAGATCGATAATGGGTGTTTGGGGAACTTTTTAAACACATAAAAGTGCATTTGAGAAATGTAATTCAGAATTGTTTTTTCATAAATGTATGTTTTAAAAAACAAAATTAACACAAAAGTATTTTTAAAAGTTTATACCCCTTTACAATAGAAGAAAAGTATTTTTCATAAACGATCAAATACATTTTGCAAAGAAATTAGGAATTGCAACCAATTGTGCAGGCTTTTTATGTTAACAAATTATACCCCTTTACAATAGAAGAAAATCATAAATATTTAAAGCTATTCCAAATATTGCATGATATTTGTCAAACATTGAACATATTTTAATTTTGCAACAAAAAGAAGTATATTAAGAATTTTAGATAATGGTATGAAAGACAGAGATTGAATCTTGTTTTCATTTGAAATGAGAGTCTATTAGTAAGGGGAGGGCAACCCCGTTGTCTAGTTCTATTATTAAATAATTTTTTTAAAAAAAACGTATTTTTCCATCAAAATGGACTTTTTTTTTCACAACATGAACTTTTATTGGAGTCTAGTACTATATATAAGTCTTTGGAGGTGTATGTGAGCAGATTAATATATATTTTTTTGACAACGTGAAGAAATTAATATTAATACATGAAAGAATATTGGAAGATTATTAAAATATGAAATCTATTCCCCTGAATAAAATATTATTATTATAACAACATCAAATTAATTATGATAATCAAAGAAAGTTACCTTAGACTAAAGCCTTTGTCCCCCCACAAAAACAAATGCGGTAATCATTATCGAACATGGGTGCCACCCCATAGTTGACACTTTAAATCCCCCAAATCCAACTACTCCCAACTTCTTTCTTATAAATATAATGTTCCTTGAACAATGGCACCCCTAAAAGTTCCTCAACCAAATATTTGGGACACTTCTCCTAATGAGTCCATGCTATGGCGCCATCCCCATTTTTCTCCTCCTCATCTCAACCACCAATGCACTCACCAAACAAAGCAACTACCTAAATTTTGTTAACCAGTTTTTGGCTCCTCAAAACGCAGCACGGTCCGCCATCGGTATGAAGCCCTTGGTGTGGGATGCACGTTTAGCTCGATATGCCCAATGGTATGCCAACCAGAGACGCTATGACTGCGCGTTGCAGCACTCCAATGGACCTTATGGAGAGAACATTTTTTGGGGCAGCGGCGATGATTGGACACCGGCTCAGGCGGCCGCTGCATGGGTGTCTGAACGAAGGTGGTACAACTACTGGTCCAACTCCTGCGCTGAGGGACAAGATTGTGGGCACTACACTCAGATTGTGTGGAGCACAACAAGCAGAATTGGGTGTGCCAGGGTGAGCTGTTTTGGTGGTAGAGGTGTTTTCATGACTTGCAACTATGACCCTCCTGGGAATTACATTGGGGAGAGACCTTATTGAGAGTTTTATGACATTTTTATGCAAGGAAAATTCATTAAGTGGGATGTAAAATTATATCATATGGTGCCTAATGTCTTTAATATTGATGTTTGTGGATTGTTTTTTTTTTTAATAAATTTTTTCCTTAACTTTAGCATTTTGTCACGGAAATAGCAAGTAAATATATATGTTGAGTCTCACATTCATTGTGTATTGTTGAGGAGTTTTGGAATTTGGAAATATAAGCAGAGTAAGTAGTACTTACATAACAACTTAAAATTTAAATTTTGAGTTTGGTAATACAAAAAATATTTTCGATGCTTTTGGGACACCAAAGTGACTGTTTCCCTTCAATGGAAGGATGTCATATGATCTATGTCCTACTTATTTTAGTATGACATAATACACATGCCAGCTTACTATTAAAAAGTAAAATTTTTGAGTTTGGAATATAGGAAAAATTTTCGATGCTTTTGAGACACCAAGATAACTATGTCACCTTTCAACGATGTCAAATGATTCATGTCTTACTTATTTTAGTTGGACCTAATGCACACGTCAGCTCACTATTAAAAGGTAATATGCCACATAGTGCCTCCAAATACTTTCTCAATATTCACAACCCATTTTGAGTTGTGTATTCCAATAGCTAAAGCTTGATTTATCTTTCTAAATTCCATTAAATCATATGGGTTTCACGCCTTAGACAGATCGACAAAATCTGAAGGCATCGAATAATTGGAGATGTTTAAGAAAGAAAAAATATTCCATAAACCCTGGTTCAGCGATGAGATGAAATCTCACGTGTGCATTTTTACATAGGTGACACCTCTTCTCTCCTTTTGGGATGATGAAAAATAAGCTATTGGCCCAAATTTTCCTCATTTGACTTGTCATTGGTATTGGTAGTACCCATTTGGTTCTTCTGCTAACCACTGGCAGGGGTGACATTAACCCAGATAGGCATTTGACTTGTCATTGGTATTGGTAGTACCCATTTGGTTCTTCTGCTAACCACTGGCAGAGGTGACATTAACCCAGATAGGCATTTGTTTTATTAAAAATGAAAGAAAAGAAAAAATTAATCTAATTTGATGCCTTACGAAAAGAAAATGATGGGAGGGGCCCAAATCAAGTGTTTGTACACTTGGACTTCTCTTGTAGGCCGCTTAAGTTGTGGGGTTTAGCACCTTAACTGGAATGCAATTTAAAATACTAATTAGAATTTAGAATAATATATTAAATTATTCTATCAAAAGATTCAAAACTAAGATTTTTTTTTTTAATTTTGAATTTTTTATAACATTTGTGTGACAAGTACAGCCCAGTTGGCCCTAATGATTGAAAAGAAGCACAATAAAAAAAAAAAATTGGAGAAAAGCTGCTCACACTACCCTTTAAATAGAGGGGGGAACGAAGTGCACTCCAAATTAAGATTTTTTAGTCTTGCACTCCTATTCATACGATATGAATTGGTGTGCATGGGTATTAATATACCACTATGTGACACACCAACTAACTACATGACACGTGTAAATGCAGGTCAACTTATGCTCAGTCATTCGGTTCATGCTCAGCCATATCACTTATGCTCAGTCATTCAGTTCATGCTCGATCATATAACTTCTGTACGGACATTCTGTTATACTCGGTCATACCTCATCCTCGGTCGACCAAAGGCATAACCCATATGGACCGAGCTCATAGTATCAAAGCAGGGCTGCTCTCCTACAAAGCTAATGTATATAGATGCAAGTCTACAGTACAGTATATCAATGATCAGACCTTATCACCGCCTCAGAGAGTACCGAGCAGGAAATAAGGAAACTATCTCCGACAAAGAAACTGCCACACTGAGTTACCATATTCAACAAGGTAACTGATATCTCCAAAGATCCAATTCCTATATTCATGGATCCAAATCCTAATCAACTTGGGAGAACCATTGCCTATAAATTCAACCCTAAAGGTACGCTTTATTTTCATGCTCATTATTTGGCTTTCATTACAAATCTTTCAATTCAGTTTACTGACTTAAGCATCGGAGCGGCTACTGCCGGAGCCAACCCGGTGGTCCTCTAATCTTCTGTTTCAAGTATTTCGCAGGGAGTCGAGCTTGAATTTCTCGTGGGCCAAAAAGTGAAGCATCAGGCATAAAAGGGAGTGTGTTTAGTCTCACTTTAAATAAAAATCATTTATGACGTAAAGTCTTTAACAAAAAATGAAAAAAAGAAAAAGAAAAAGAAAAAGAAAAAGGCAAATGCTAAGTAAATTCAAATTTATATGAGATATTATTTTTTTTAACTTTTGAATAATTTAGGAATTGAATTTTTATTTATCTTAATAACTTTTTGTCAACTTTCTAAACTATCTAAAAGTTAAATCATTTCTTTCCTCTCATGCAAGAAAGGAGAAACCAACCAAGATGATCAGTTGGTAATTCCTTGACAAAGGTTTTGTTACGATTAACTCTGACGGGGCAGCCAAGGAGAATGCAGGCAGAGCAAGCTTTGGCGGGCTTATTCGAGACACCACTGGATATTGGCTGACAGGGTACTATGGGTTCATAGGGCTGTAGTCGAGTCGGACAGTGAAGTTGCACTTGAACTCCTCCAAAGCCCGTGTCTTGAAGATAGCTCTCACAAAGCGCTGATTGAAGATTGCAGAGCCTATTCAGAGATCTTGCAACACTTGTGTTCTCCCATGTATATTGGGAGGCAAATGCATGTGCGGACTTCCTTGCCAATGTGGGTGTGAACTAAGAAGAAAAGTCGGTGTTAAAGGAGAGCGTCATCCCATACACTTATCTATTCATGCTTGCGGATATTTCTGCCGTGTCCCATGAGAGACCTCCTTAATTCTTCTCTTCTTTTATTTCTTTTCTATTCTTCTTTTCTCTTTCTGTTGCTGGTTTTAACTTTCGGTCTATCAAAAAATTTTTTAAAGATCATACCTCATAAGTTCAAGTTTATAATAGCACTATTCATAAAACAATGCAAAAATAAGTGCGCCCCAAAAATTGTCGCAATTATAAGATAGAGGTCATATCTTAATGATGTCTCTTTATTAGGTAATTAGTGTGAGTTTGATTACCCTTTTGTTATATAAAAATATAGACTCTTCAACCGAAGGTACTCAAAAGTATTGTTAATTAAGCTTAGGTCCAAGCCAATTCTTTATAACTTCAAAAGTCCTTCAATTATTTTATAACTAAAATATCTTTTACTATATAAAACCTCTATTGCCGTAACTATCCCCAAAAATTAAGAAAGTGTTTCAAAAAGTTTTTTCACAATTCTAAATTCAATAAGTTACAAATAATAAATTAATTTTGAATAAAATTTATATATTTGAATTCTAAAAAAAATAAGATTCTTATTGTACATGAAATTTTGTCAAAAAAAAATAGTTACAAAACAATGAAAATTTGGTGCAGTGTGAAATCTCACTATCTCTCCAAAATATAATAGGATGGTGTCGGGAATGAGTATTTTGAAGTGACCAGATTCAACACACTTTTCCAAAACATTTTCAACAATTTTCATAGAATAATTCGACTTTAATTTGAAGTTCTTTGTATTTGTATTCTTCTAAAAACTCTTCTATCACTTCTTCTATCACTTGTTTTACAATAAGATGACTCAAAGAACTTGATAGATTATTTTGCAACAATCATTACATAAATTGGGAGTGTTCCTACCAAAAAGAAAAGCTGAGAGTGTTTGGTTTGGATGATCTCCACTAAGAACAATTGTTATATATGAAAGATCATCCAAAAACTGATTTTTTTTCATTTAAGTTAAAATTTTATTACCAACCAAACAACAGAAGAAGATAGGGGGAACCCTTAAAAGTCAACACAGAGCAACAAACCCCAAACAGGGGAAAGGCCACAAACAATATCAACCTAACAAAGAGCTACAACACACAGACACAACTATAGCCGAGCATAAGCTCAGCACCCAGCCATCTAAAGAACACAACCAGTCAAGGAACTATATATAAATCTCAAGAAGCAAGAGCCAAAGCAAGGAGGCACCACCAACAAAGCTCAACAATCAAACAGAACTGCAGCAGGAAACTCTTCCTAAGCAGCAATAAGTACTCTACTTTCTTTCCTAAAACCAGCAAGCCAAAAACACTAAAATTTAACAGCAACTAACCCAATTCAAATCAGTGCTCTGAATATTACTCCATGGAAACACAGCTTCATAGCCCAAAGCATCAAGCTGCAGAAATGGCCAAAACCAGCAATGGATTTAAGTTAACATTCTATAGAAACAAGAGGATACTTCTGCTTTAATTGCAAAGCAAACAACTGCATGCCTCTAATCACTGCAACTAGCTTCAAAATAGGCAAACTTGCAATGGCCTCTACAGTCCAAACCCCAGCAATTTACAATTGCAAAGCACCAGAATCAAGGCTGCATGTTGATATCAGCAGTGGTTAACTAAAAGCATTCTAAAACATCAACTAAGTCCTTCCGCAAGTAGTAAAATTTGAATATTCTTATAATAATTTGATGAATAATTATGTTTCACTAATACATAAATAATTGGATTTCTACATTTTTTTGTTCTAAACATGATTAACTAAAAGGTAAATGCCTACGGCTTGATTATATTTAATTATTATTTTTTTCATTTAGATGATCATGCGATATCATTTTTATTCTATCAACTGAATTATAGTTTTCAAATTTAAAACTTGTTTGATTAATTTTAATGATTAAATCAATTAAAATATTTCAAGCCAAACAAACTCTTACTGACCTTAAAATAAGCTACAATAAACCATGAATGTTTGGTGCATGAATCTCTCTCTCTCTCTCTCTCTCTCACACACACACACACACACACAGGGTCTCATTGGTGTAGGCCTTTCACGTGTCATGTTCTATTTGGCCAACACATGCAAAATAATTTGTGATGCCAAATGCCCTACTTCTGGAATGAACCATGGGCCATGTTTCCCATAAAACAAACAAGATAGAGGTCACGGGCTCAACATAGCCACCCTGCCCTTGCTCACGAGACCTCCAAATTATAGTCATATGATTGTCCCATAAACCTAACAAAATTCCACACCCACATGCAACCACTGCACTTATCTAACACCTTCCAAACTACCAATAATAAAAGAGCCATAGAACAAGCTATTCCTCAACTTGTATTATTGGTTTGTGTGCCCTACACTACTTTTTTCATGCGTGGTTCAACTTTCCCAAGCCATGCCAACCATATCTTCTTGAAACTCATATAAAGTAGTATATAGGCCACACCAAACAATGCCACAAAAGCACAAACCCACCTTAGACTGACTGTCTCAGTGTCTCTCATTGCTCATTAACCTTAGCTAAAATGAAACCTCATTTGGTTATTCCTCTGTTGATTCTCTTCATAACCCTAGCAACCAACATTCTTTCGGCATCTTCGGAGTCATCTCCTGTGTCTGAAACCGACTGGAAAATGCCTGACAATGAAACCATTTATCGGATTTCTAAGCAGCTATGTTCGGGTTGCGCTGGAGAGTCACTACAATTCTTGTTTGCACACAATTTGGTTAGGGCAGCCATGTGGGAGCTACCATTTACGTGGGATTTTCAGCTGGAAAGGTATGCGAGATGGTGGGCTGGTCAAAGAAAAGCAGATTGCGAGTTGATGCATTCATTCCCAGAAGGTGACTTCAAGCTTGGTGAGAACATATATTGGGGAAGTGGCTCGACTTGGACGCCAACAGACGCTGTGAATGCATGGACTGATGAAGGGAAGTACTACACATACTCGACGAACACATGCGCGGCTGGCAAGCAATGTGGACACTATACACAAATTGTGTGGAAGAACACTCGACGACTCGGATGTGCTCGTGTTGTGTGTGACAGTGGAGATGTGTTTATGACTTGTAACTATGATCCACCTGGGAATTATATTGGTGAGAGGCCATATTAATTGATGTTGGGTTTTTGTACGCGAATGTAACTAAGTTAGTAAGATTTTAGTAAGACTTTCAATTTTGAATCTATTTAATATATTTTAGATAAGTTTAATTTTTTATAAGAGTTGAATAATTAATTATTAGTGAACTACGAACGTGAGAAGTGAACTCATGCCACAAGGCAAAAGAAATAAGAATAAAACAGTGTTGAGTAAGAGAAACAATTGAGCTGCTGTCAAAAGAATATTTGAAATTTCCTTGTTATATGTCTTGATATATATGAAAAAAAATTTGTGCGTTTTCTGAAGAGAATAATGAGCATGCTGTTTTGTTTTGATGCTTTCATAAATTAATCTTTTGTTATTGGCATATGTTTGTGAGGCTTGTTTTTTTTCCTCTTTCAACAATTTATATTTGAGGGTATTGTTTTGGTCCAACAGTTTTTGATGGTTTGGAGCTAGATATTATAAGACAATATGCAATAGTATGTGCAAGCTAGGGTGTAACTGAGGTAGAGTTAGTGATTAGTTATTGTGTGTGTAGTAAGGTTTGATCTAAGGTTGTTTGTCTAATTCCCCTTTTTGGGACGAGAAATACATGAAGAGGAATGGTCAGTATAATAATATTTTTGGACAAGTAACAAAATTGTCATTCTAAGATAATATTTAATAAAAATTCGAGGAAGGAGGCAAAATGTTGCATCACATGCAGGAAATTAAATAATGTGGTGATAATTATATAATTGTATACGTAACAGAGGAAAACTCTAACATGTATTTGAGTAGGAGATGATTTATTTCATCTTTAATAATATAACTTATAATCTCACACTTGTTTAAAAGAAAAGATTGAAGTGAATAATAGTTTAATGACATTACATGTTAGTTTTTACAGGAAAGATAATTCAAGTCTTCCTAAGAGTAAAGAGAAGAAAGACTAGTAAAAATTTAATATCATCAATCCTAACAATTGATAGACTTTTTTTTTTTAAAAAAAAAGAGAAGCTACATTTTATTATATAAAAAATAAAAAGAAGGAAATTTTCCTCAAAACAAGAAAATTTTGTGTGTGTGTTGGTGGATTTGGGATATCACATGTAGGGGTGCGTGTGGACCTCTGGTCTGAATTTTTTAAGACTTGTGTTTTATTTTTTATACTTTAAGTTAGACTTGTACAAAAGAACTCGGGTTGGATCTAAATTAGAGTTAGATTCGAGTTAAGACTTTGAAAACTTGAATTCAATATTTTATATATTATTTTTTATACTTCAGTTATTCACCATTAGATTGTAGGAATTTCTTACCAGAATTATTATTTATATTTTTATAATTTTAAAAACTTATTTGTCTTTAACATTTTTTCAAAATTAAATTATTTTGAAAAAATATTTTAATGGTTTCTGGTTTCTTTTATAAGGAGAAATTAGGAGAAATTATTGGAACTTTAGTATATAATCAAAATAGGAAAATATACATTAATTTATTATAGAAATTGTAAATAAAGTCTAAAAATTAGAATTAATAATCAAGTTTGAGTTGGATCCGGGTTAAATCCGATACTAATGAATTTTAATTTAGATTAGACTCGAATTCAAAGTCGGACTCTGATTGACTATTTTAGAGTTTAGCTATAAATTAGACTTAAACATAACTCAATCTGAGCCAACCCACATGAGTTATACCTCTTGTCACATGATAATATATTTTTCTCATAATACTCTAATATGTATGTTAAGATGTACTAAAAAAATTAAATCAAATCATACAAATATTACTAAGGTACAGTTTGACGTAGTGACCCTAGCCACTAGAAGTAGCGTGGGGAGAGGAAAACTTCCTCTTTGGAACTTTTGAACAAAATGCTAATATTTGGTCACCCAACTGTTCCACCAAAACAGGTAACGGGCACAATGTCGTAGTAATCCGTGAGTTCGGTTTTTTTTATATGAATTGGTATGATATTCAGATTAGTTTACGTTCATGTCTCTATCTCGTTTAAATTTTAGTTGTTAATTTTTTATCACCCAATTACTCCACCAAATAGGGCTCGTTTAAATTTTAGTTGACAATTTTTTATCACCCAATTACTCCACCAAATAGGGCCTAACGGACATAATTTTGTAGTAATACGTAAGTCTTTTATTTAAGTTCTAACTGTTAAGAATCGATTCATATTCATCAAATTACGTCTCTTTCTCATTTAAAATTTAGTTGCTAATTTCTTTATCACCCAATTACTCTACCAAACAGGCTTAATGGACACAATGTCGTAGTAATACGTAAGTCTCTTTTTTAAGCTTTAATTGTTAAGGATTGGTGTATAAAAGAGTCGAAGTCGAGACACTTGAAATTTATCTAGCTCCTCTTCTTTCAGATATAACTGTTAAGGATCGATGCACAAGATACTCGAACTCGAGACGCTTGAAATTTATTGTCAACGTTTTTACTGTTCAACTACACTTCTGAGTAATATAATGTGCAAGTCTTTATTAAAAAAATTTCCTTCATAGTTATTTTTAAGAATAATTACGTTGATCTTCCTTGTAATAGATAACAATGACAATGATTTTTCATGTGATTTCTGATATTACATTGACTTTTCTTATAAGAATTATTGAAAAATAAATGTTAAACGAAATTATGAATTTACTATATTATCTTAATAATTATTACACTAAGTTTCTTGTAATATCTCATAATTATAAGAATTTATCTTATAATTTCTCCTAAATTTACTTATGTTAAGCAATTTTTTTTTTTTTTTAATTAAAACCTCAAACTGTGAAATGAATTATAATAGTAGACATATTTATGTAATTTTGGAGAATGTGTAGA
>CM018047.1:2182932-2440432 GCA_008638375.1 Nyssa sinensis
AAGGCCTGAGGTAGGGTGATCGTCTCTCCTCTCTTCTATTTATTTTAGTTGTGGATGTCTTGAGCAAGGTTTTTTTTGCATGGCTTTGAGGTTGGCTGTGTGAGAGGGAACAATCTATGAATAATTCACCTTATTTTTGCTGATGATTCCACCATCTTCTATAGGGAAGACAAGTCACATTTGAGGTATCTCAGGTGTATTTTGATGTGTTTTGGGGCAGCATCAGGCTTGAGAATTAGTTTAGGAAAATTTGGAATTGTTTCTATTAGAGATGTTGGTGATTTGTATAGGCTTACTGGTAATTTAGGGGTCAAAGTAGGCTCTCTTCCATGTATTTACTAGGAATTGCTTCTTGGTGAATAATTCAAGGTGACAATAGTGTAAGATTCAATGGTGGAAAGGTTTAAGAAGAGATTGACAAGATGGAAGAGGTAGTATCTCTTCAAAAGGAGGGAGACTAGCTCTTATAAAGAGTACTCTCTCTTGTTTGTCTATATACTTGATATCTATTTGTACTATTTCAGTTTTGGTGGTCGAGAACTAGAGAAGTTCTAAAGAGATTTCTTACATGGAGGCATGGAGGGCAGTTTAAGCATCATTTGGTGGCTTGGAAGAGTGTGTTCTCCTTTTCATTCGAGGGATTAGAATGACATCATTTAGGCAATTCAATCAAGCTTTAGTTAGGAAATGTCTATAGGGTATACAGTGGAGCTTGATCAATTGTGGAGAAGACTGGCAAAAAGCAGATTTGGGGATTCCTTAAGGGTGCTTCTCTAGCGAGGTTTCTTGCTGTTATGGATTTGGGTATTCTCCTAGGGGTGCTTCTATAGGGAGGTTTTTGGCTCTTATAGAGTTGGGCTGTGGAAGGGCATCAAGAAGGGGCGGAGGACGTTTGCTAAATTTATTGGTTTTGAGGTGGGGAACGGTTGTATAGTGCAATTTTGGCAAAATATATGGTGTGGTGATAAGGGGATTCTATTGTAGATTATGTTAGCTTTGGATATGGTGGAGTGGTTTAGGAGTCTTTTGTTTTTTTTTTTTTTTTCAGGATTGGGAGGTGGATTTTTTTGATACCTTTATGGAACATCTTTATTCTACTTCTATGTATGGGGATAGGGAGGATGTGATGAGTTGAGGCCTAGTAGACAAGGCCACTTTGATGTGCAATCCTTTTATTTGGTTCTTTTGGGGATATAAAAATAAATATTACATAAAGTCCTTGATGGGCCATTTATATTTGTATTTGATCTAGGAGGATATTATTTTATTTTTGTAATTTTTATTTTTATATTAGGAGTTGGTTTATTTTGATATATTTTAGTTCCCTGTTTTTGGGATAGGATGAAGTTTTCTTAATTTGAATTTATCTTGAATTTGCCTATAAAAGGCATATCCTATATGGAATTAATTAGACTTTTGATATTGAATAATTATTGAATATTGGATTTTCTCCTCTTGAATTCTTCCCTCTCTTTCTTCTTCTCTTTCTCTCTAGTCTCTACTTCTCTTCTCTAATCTCCCTTCTTCTTCTTCCCTTTCTCCTCCTACATCTCCTCAACCCTAGTCTCTAACGATGGTAATCGTAGTGGTTTTCGTGGTGGTCGTGATGGTGGTCACATTGGTGGACAAAGTTCCAATCATGGTGGTCAAGGCTCTAGTTGTGGAGGATGTGGTGGTTAGATGGGCTGTGGTAATCATTTTGAATTGAAGTGTACTTATTCTGGTGGTATTGGATATACCGAGGATTAGTGGGTATAAGCTGGGATGCCAACCCATGTAAATCAAACATTTGATGCTGCTTAGTGCCATGTACATCTAAAGGTCACTTTGCCTCTACCTTTGGTTCTTATGATGCCATTATCTCTCAACTTGGCCAATTCATCCAATAGTTGTCTTCTCTCTCTTTCTCTCTCAAATTGTCTATCTCTACTGATACTTTGATTAGTGCAAGTAATTCTTCATGTGTGGTTGGAAAGCCTTTTGCCCCATGGACTATTGATTCTAGAGTTGGTGCTCATATATTTGGTATTTCATCTCTATTCTTTGGTTTCTGTTTTAAAAAATCACGTATTGTATTAGCTGATGATTCTTTTTGACTAGTTCTTGGAACTAGTAACCTACATCCTACTGAGTCTGTGTTCTCATCTTTTAATTTATTTGTGCCACATTTTCACTTAATTTATTATCTATAAGTCAATTAACCAAATCTTTACAGTGTTCGATAACATTTTCTCCATCTTGTATTTTTTAGGATCTCAAGATTAAGGTAATTAGTTTGTGCCCTTTGGTGTATGAGTGCAATGGCCTATACGATTTGGATTATGTAGATTCCATTACTACCTTGAGAGCTACATTTTCTCCTTCCTAGTGGCATTACTGTTTAGGTCAGCCATCGTTGCAAAAATTACATCAACTTCATAATTTGAGTCTTGTTTCTGTTTTGGAATGTGGCTCTTGCTAATTGGGAAAACTTCATTGGAATTCCTTTCCTTGTAGACTTGTAGGATAAGAAGTTGTTGGTGTAGTCCTTTTAATATTGTACATTCAGACATTTGAGGTCCTACAAGAATAAAAGTATTTCTAATTTCCAATATTTTGTAATCCTTGTGGATGATTTCTCTAGCATAACTGGGTTATGTCTTATGAAAGATTAACTACCTAAGATTTTTGTTACGTTTTTATAATGAAATCTCGGACCAATTTGATAAACACATCAAGATTTTACGTTCTAAGAATACCTATGAATATACTCAATCTTCTATGCATGATTTTTGTGCTCTATGTGGCGTTGTCTGCATACCTCTTAACAAAATGGCATTGTAGAATGTAAGCATTGTCATTTGTTAGATGTTGCCCGTACTTTACTGCTTAATATGCATGTACCAAAATCGTATTGGGTGGATGCTATACTTCTTGTTGTTTTATATCATTAATTGTATGCCATCCTTCGTTCTAGGCAACAAGTCTCGTTTTTGTCTTGTTTGTCTTGGTGCCCCACCTTTTAGTTTGAACCCAAGTCTCTTTGGTTTTGTTGCTTATGTTCATCTTCTTGATCTAGGTTTCTTTTATAGTTGGAATGGAGAGTTATGCTCCCTTTTGTTCTTTCTTACTGGTTCTGTTTAGGATGTTACCTAGTATAGTGCCTAATATCGATGCAAGTTGGCATGCGAGGTCCGGGAAGTAGCGACTGTGTTTGATTTGGAGTGATGGAAGAAGAAGAGTGCTTCCAACATTCCCAGAATTTTGGGATGATTAATGTTTTATTTTCTTAAGACTATACGTTTTAGCTTAGGTGTAGTTGGTTCTATTTTGGCTCACGACGTGTTGGACATGGACAGGTTCGGACACTTGTTGGACATGTGAGAAAGTGTCCAGTTTTTTTTTTTTTTTTCTTCTGAATTTCGGACACGTTAGGGACACTTCTTGGACACATTAGGGACACATTGGGACACGTTTTGGACACTTTTTTTTGTGTGTGGATTTTTCCTTCTTTTCTCCTCTGCTTTTCTTGGTTATATATATACATATGGATGTTATATGTAATGGTTAATAAATTTGTTTTGGAACTTGGATCATTGATGTTAATGATTAAATGAAGAAGTTCTTGAATTTTTATTTAATGACTTTGTTATTTTGATATCTTAATAATATTGTTGTGATTTGTATGTTTTTATGCTAATTTAATGCTAGGTTTTTATTATATGGTCATATAAAAAATATATATATATATATATATATATATATTCAACGTGTCCTTTTTTGAGACATGCCGCATCGTGTCCTATCCTTGTCCCTTGCCCATGTCCATGCTTCTTAGGTTGTGTTCCTTGGGCAGTCTTAGATGATATTTTATCTATCATGAAGAAAACAAAGTTGTTAAAGTTAGTGATGGACATATGCGTGGTGCATTTTTTTTCTTTGGTAAATGACTATGACACAAAATATTGTATAACATTTATGAACACACTACTAATAGTTCAGTCTGTTACATAGTTCTAGATATATATTCTTTATATATTAAAAAGATGCTGTTTATTCAGTTTTCTTTTTCCTTAAAAAAATATTTATATTTTTCCCCCAAAAAAACTTCTCATGGGAGGTGAAGGCCATTTGTTGTGTTTGAAGACAATCAATTGGCCTTTTATTTGTCTACATGGTATTTGAATCAAATCGTCCACTCATTTGGTTTTTCAACACTCTTGCCTGTAAAAAAAAATTTCAGCTCATTTCTTTTTTTTTGCAATCAATTATGTTTTACTTCTCCCCCCAAAGACACTCACCCAAAAAAAAAATCTGTTATTTTATATACATTAACTCACACCCATGGAGACACTGTAGATTCTGTTTCATCATTTTACTTTTTCAGTAGCATTTTTTTCTATTGCTTAAATTTCAAAATTTTGCTCCTTTATTCTGTTCTTCTAAGTTTCATCTTAGTGGTCATATCTTATGTAATTTGTACACATTGTTTGTTCTTGTCATTTGACTCTCAGTAATTTTACTACTGATTGTGGTTCGCTCTTAGTCCTAGGATCTCTTTTATACTGGATTCTTACTTTGACTTTCTAATTTCTGCCATTCATCAAAATGTCAAATATAAATTTCATTTTCATATTAAAGATCACTTTTTATAAGATTAGTAACAAATGCTTATGCAAGTCAATTATCTATTTACTTTTACCAAATAATCAGTGCTGCAGACTGGAGATATGCTGCTGACCAATTAGTGAAGAGGCTTCCAGATAAAGTTATTGTTCACCGTAAGTGCTCCTCTTTGCATTCAGTCAGGCTTTCCCATGCATTTGATGATTCGTGAGTAAGCTTTTTCATTATCACAAATAAATAATAATTTTCCAATTTCCACACAGTTTGGCGTCATAAAAATCCTCTTTTGGCTCATGATCTGTATGTTGCTGGTGGGATACACAAGGGACTTGTTCACCTAAATTTCATTCTATGGGATTAACTTTCACTTGCTTCTCAGATTACAGTTACACCCACACTCCCACGTGTATATATATATATATATATATATATATATATATATATATATCTTGTTAGGATACTAAGACTATGTTGATAATGGAATTATCGTAATCTTGTTACTCTTAAATCTCAATAATAAAATATAATGGAGTCTAGGGATTTTGTAGATTCCAACTTCCTACTTTGAAAAATTAGTCATCTTTTTTTTTTTCTTTATTCTTTTCTTCTCTTATGAGCCCTAAAATCATATGCATAGTACCTTCCAACTTGGTATGAGCCTAATCGAAGCCAAGAACACATCGAGAAAACACTATAGAAGACATCAGAGCACAGAGGAAAATCCAGGCACACATTGATGTCATCACCCATATGATGATGTCATGCCGATGTCAGCATTTTCCTGTGACGAGACTTCCAAGGTTGAGCTGCCTCCTTCGTCAGATCATTATGGTGATTTTTTTTTGGAATTTTCTGAGGTTATTTGATGCAACTTTTCTAATTTCAAATGTTTTCGGAAAAAAAATAGAAACATTTTTTCAATCTGTGATTTTTGCTATTTTCGATTTTTTTGATGCTTCAATCCTATCAATAAGGGTGCCTCTAGGCGTGAGGGGTTGCGATTTGAGTGACCAATGGCCATTTAAGGTGAATTTGCTTGGAAAAAGGGAGAACAAAGGGTTGGTACTTTAGTCTTTTCTGTGTCAGCTGACGCGTGTTGTCTTATTTCTGGGTTTTAGCTATTTTTTTTGATGGGCTGCTTCTTACAGACCTTCTTTGGCTTTTGCAATCTTTTTTGGGTGCTTTTTGACTCTGTGATGCTATGTAAAACCTTTTTTTTTGGTACAACTTTGTTTTGTATCATTGGCTAACATTGTGAGAAAAATATGTCAGAGGTTAGCCAAGTCTCTGGTAGCTCTAATATTGGTATTGGTCGGTCTTGTACCCAAAATGAAAACCCTATACTATAGATACGACTACTAAAATTGACGGTATTAATTAATTCTACTAATCTTTTATTTGTTAGTGGTATAACCAAGTTGTTAGATTATAGCGCGACTTTCTTTCCTACTCATTGTATTCTTTAGGACTTAGACACGAATGCAACGATTGGTAATGGTAGAAAGAAGAGTGGCCTTTATATCTTAGATTTTCCACCTTTTGGTTCCACTACAGAGGGTCATGCTTTTCCATCTACATGTAGTGGAAATGTTTCTTCGGCAGATCAACTAGTTCAACAACATCAACGTCTAGGACATACTTCTTTTTCATTATTACAAAAAAAAAAAAAAAAAAATCCTTCTTTATTTTCTAAGTTACATGTTTCTCAGTTTAATTGTGAAGTGTGTGAACTTGCAAAATATAGTCGTGTTTCGTTTCCTCATAGTTCAAATAAAAGTACTTCACCGATTAGTATTGTTTATTTTGGTGTATGTGGCCTTATCATATTACTACTTTGTCTATAATTTGTTACATTTATTGATGATTGCTCTTGTGTTACGCAATTGTACTTGTTGCGTGCAAAAAGTAAGACCTTTATGTGTTTTAAGAATTTTCATATATAATATGGTTTCTACCCAATTTGATGCCAAAATTAGGGTGGTTCGGTCTGATAAAGGCGGTGAAGATATTGATGGTGCTTTTAATTTGTATCTGAATGTACAATGCACGTGGCATTATTCATCAAACTACTTATGTTAGTACTCCACAACAAAATAGGGTAGCCGAGCACAAGAACTTCCATTTACTTGAAGTTGTTATGGCATTTTTGTTTACTATGCATGTTCCAAAACATTTTTTGGGAGATATTCTTCTTAGAGTAGCCTTCCTCGTTAATCGAGTACCTTCTCGTGTGTTGGAGTTTAAATCTCCACTCGAGCAATTATGAGTTTCATCTGCTATGTTTCCTATTCCCACCCTCCCCCCCCAGGTGAGTATTGGTTGTGTTTGTTTTGTCCATATTCATCATTCATATAGGAATAAAATGGATCCCAAGGCCCTAAAGTGTGTCTTATTGGGTTACTCCGCCACTCAAAAGGGGTGTTATTGGTATTATCCTCCCATGAGACGATACTTTGTCACTGTGAATGTCACATTCTTTGAGTCTACATCCTATTTTTCTCATCTGAAGACTACTCTTTAGGGGGAGAGTAATTGTAGTGAAGGGTTGTCTATGTCTTCTTCTTTGATTCCCAACATGTACCTCAGTTTGAATTTTCAAGTTGTGAATCAGACAAGGATAAGGAGAAATAGGGTGCAGGTATTAAGGAGCCATTGACTTACTTAAGAAGAAGAAAGTGGGATCACCAAACCTTTTTGTGCTAACTGCCAGTTGGACTCTTCGGATCCAAGAATTGAGCTTCATGTTACTCATTCTAACTCTTGTTTTGGATGATACTAATTGTCCTATTGCAATTTGTAAAGGAGTTATCTTTTGCACTCAACATCCTATTTCCAACTTTGTGTCTTATCAATCACTCTCACTTTCCTGTTGTGCGTTTGTCTCTTTTGTCTTATGTATCCATTCCTCATGGTTGGAGAGATGAATTGGCATATCCTAAGTGGAAGGAAACTATGGTAAAAGAAATGAAAGCCCTTCAAAAGAATGGCACATGGAAACTTGTGTCTCCTTTAGGGGAAGACGACTATCAGGTGTAAATGGGTATTCATTGTAAAACATAAGGATGATGGATCAGTAGAGAAGTATAAAGTCAGATTGGTGGCAAAAGGTTTCACTCAAACCTATGGTATTGATTACCAAGAAACTTTTGCACCAATGGCTAAGATGGATTCCATCACAGTATTGGTCTCTTTGGTAGCCAATTTGGGATGGATACCTCAATAATTAGATGTGAAGAATGTTTTTTCTTTTATGGTGATTTGTAAAAATAAGTGTATATTGATGTATCTCCTGGTTTTCCTTCTGTCTCCTGAAAGAAAAGTTTGTGAGTTGAAAAAAGTTATTTATGGCTTGAAGCAATACCCTAGAGCCCGGTTTGAGAGATTCAGTAAATCTATGCAGAATTATGTATATGAGCATAGTTAGGCTGATCAAAAACAAGGTAGGGTAATAGTGCTCATGGTTTATGTGGATGAAATAGTTATAATTGGGAATGATATTGAAGAAGTACGAGTATTAAAGTCTTTTTTGGTTGAGTAGTTTGAGATAAAGGATATAGGTGACTTGAGATATTTTCTTGGCATTAAACTCAAAAAATTTGAGAAAGAGATCTTTATTTCCCAATGGAATCATGTGTTGGATTTGTTGAGGGAAATTGGAATACTTGGTTGCAAACCTTGTGATATTCCAGTTGAACCAAATCATGGGCTTAGAGAAGATAATGATGATCCAATTATTGATATAGGTATGTACCGGAGACTTGTGGGTAAGTTGATTTATCTCTCATATACGGAGTTAGATATTGTCTATGTTGTAGGTTTGGTGAGTCAATTCATGCGCTCTCCTCGGTCATCTAGAGTCAATCTTTAGAATTCTTTGGTATTTAAAGTCATCACCTGGGGGAGACTTGTTATTTTCTACAAAATCACCTAGAGTTGGAGTCATATATAGACGGAGATTGACAAACAAGCTCTAGCTTAGTTGGTACCTCCTCCACCTCTCCATATGGAAGGTTGAGGGTTCAAGTCCCCTTAAGGGGAAAAAGTGTGTGGGGTCTACCTATCCAAATATATATTGGGTTGGATCAACACAAGATAGAAGATTCACAACTGGATATTGCACCTTTGTCAGAGACAACTTTGTGAGTTGGCATAGTAAGAAACTATCAGTTGTTGCCACATTCAGTGCTAAGACCGAGTTTAGCTATGGCACAATGGGGGGTGTGAGCTTTTGTAGTTCAAAAATATGATGTAAGAGCTTGGTTTAAATTCGAGTGATCCGATGAGTCTTTATTGTGACAACAAAGCTATTATTAACATTGCACATAACCCAGTACAAAATGATTGGACCAAACACATTGAAGTGAATAGGCACTTCATTAAAGAGAAGTTTAAGCTCCGATATTATTTGCACTCCCTTCACGAAGACGGGAGATAAATTGGCTAATATCTATGCACTAGCTTGAGGGGGAGTATTAGGATATTGAGATTATGTTGATAATGGTATTATTATAGTTTTGTTACTCATAATAATTAAATATAAAGGAGTGTAGGGATTACGTAGATTCCCACCTCTTACTTTTAAAATTACTCTCTTTCTCTCTCTCCTTTTCTTCTCTCCTTTTTCTCTTCTGCTCTTATGAGCCCTAAAATCATATGATTAGTACGTTTCAACTTATCTATCTTCATAAATACATTAGAAAATTAATTCAGTTTGTGATATTTCAATGTATGTTGGTAAGGTTTTTCTTGTTTAAATGAGCTAGTCCTTTTTTTTTGGTTTTGCATTTAAGGATTCTATATACTTGTACAAGATGATTATTTAAAATCTGCATTTCCATTTTTTTCTAATTGTGTCATAAGATTTGTCTTTGGGTTTTGAACTATTTGTAGCAAATGAAAATGCTCCAAGTGAATAGTTTGTTTTAATTTTCGGCAATGTTGTCAAAAGCAACTAGGTGCTCGCCTAGGCGATAAGGCGAGGCGAGGCAAGGATGAGGCGTAGCGCCTCAACACAATCTTGGCGACTCGATTTTAATAAGGTGTCTATTCCATTAGTGAAAAAGTTCGTTCGAAAGAAAATTCCAGTATGTTTTCGTTTGATATTGGTGCCTACGAATTTTAGTTCGTTCAAACAAATTGAAGTTCGTGGGAACGAATTTCGCTCAGATCAGTTTTCTAATTGGATTTAAATAATGTGTTTTGCTTTCCAAAACCTATCCTATATAAAGATTTGATTCCTATTTCGTGGTAGAACTTTTGGCTACTATCAAAGAGAGTTTTTTAAACTTTTTCAAAAGGTTTTTACCATGTTCATGATGCATACATAGATCAAATCCATTGCATAAGAACCTGCATTTCATCTTCTACATCGTTCTTGGAGTGCAAGCTCGTGGAGTTCAAGTTTGTACAATCGGTGGAGTTTGAGATTGCGTAAAGTTAGCAATTGTGCTGTGGTTTGCCGTTTGTGGATTTCAAAGCGGTGAATACACTTGGAGAGTACTTGAGGATTCGAGTTTGAGAAGATTCAGAACGTTAACAAGGTTTGAAGGACTAAGTTGGTGTTTGTACAAAGTCTATAATCATTAAACGTCTCCTAGTGGATTCACATCTGGGTCAGTGCCCCGGAGTTTTCCAAACAGATACGATTGATCCGTGACAGTTTTCTCGTCAACAAATTTGGTGCATTGTCTTTACTTTTTACTATAGCTTTATTTATTATTGCTATAGTTAATCATTGCATGTCACTGAATTTGATTGCACCCACTAGAGCATTAATAATCACATAATTGAAGTGATAATATTATTCTCCTTGAAGCAAAATTAAAATTGGCCAAGATAATTTTAATTTGCTAAATAGACCTATTCACCCCCCTCTAGGTCTAATACTTACTGTCTAGACATACATTGGGCCTCACAGTGTCACCCAGGCTCTTGCCTCAACTAAGGTAAAAGGCGTTGAGGCAAGAGCCTCATTAACTAAAACTTATTTTGCTTAAATGTCCTCGGGTATCTCGTCTCGTTGTTTTAGGATTAAAGGTATTTTTGTACAAACAATATTAACCAATATAAAAGTAGCAAAAAGGGAAGAAAACGTTTAGAATAGTCTGGTTGCTTAAATTTTAATTTTGCCATATGTCATATTTTCGATTGAACTTTTTAGTATTACATGAGAATTATTACATAAAATATTATTTAATTTAAAATAAAAGAGCCTTTAATGTATAATATATTTATTATTTATTTTTTTATAAGTTAGCACTTTGCTTGATTTAGGCTAGCGTTTTTTTATCGCTTCGCTTTTTAAGCAATGTAGGACGTTATTGCCTTAAAGTCACCTTTCGCCTTTAACTACATTGATTTCCGGCCATGGGATTATCTTTTTCATTATTTTTGACTGCTTGGTTTTGTATATACATACCTAAACATATAAACACATAAAAGTGTGTAATAAAGTTATACCCTCTCTAATAGCTTAAGCTTTTAGATGAGTTGGTGGTTTAACATGGTTTCAGAGCAGGCAAAAAGGTCCTGAGTTCAAATCTCACTGTCACCTTGAAAATATGAATTGAGACGTGTAGACTCAAAGTGGCCACACGTGAGGGGGTGTGTTAGAGAATATCATAATAAACCCTCTCTAAAAGCTTAAGCTTTTAGATGAGTTAGTAACTTTATTATTATATTCTCTAACAGTGTGCACATAGACATATTACACAATTGAGTGTGCCTCTAACAATCAAATTGGATGCATCATTTTTTAATATATTTGAATAGAGATCTGACTGAATCAAGCCTCTTAAATTTTCAATATTGATCAACTTCTGCCCTTTTTAAGTACAGTTGGATAATGTTAGTGCCAAAGAATGTAATATGACATGTATCTAAAAGCAAGTCGGATCAGTGTTTCTGTTCATGTTGTCATTCAGTGTGGGAGTGAGAGAGACTTTTACTTAAACTTCTTCCATTGTGGTTCTCTGTTTTGATTTTTCCTATTTTTTTTGTATTACACTGATTAAGAAAAGAAATATGGAAATATTGCTGTAATTTTTGTTCAACACAAGTTGTATTTTTATGAAATTTTTTAAGTAAATAATGAAATATTTTGCTAATTCATTCTTTTTTTTTGTTTTGGTTTTTTTTTTTTTTTTGGGGGGGGTGTTGTTGTAAAGGCTTCTGAAAACACTTGTATAAAGAGAAGGACAACAACCCCACACTTTAAGAAATCTTATTTCAATTACAAGGATATGAGATACTGAAATTCTATATGATGGGCCAATTGTTATGACCTAGAGAAAAAGTAAAAATTTGAAAGCTTGAGGAGAGTGTCCTTTTATAGCCATGGTGCTGAAAAACTATTAGATTCCATTGCTTCTCCCTGTCCATTGTTATGTAAGGGGAAAAAGGGTCCCAAAAACAAGGTTGAAGACCATCTGCCAATAAGTTACATCATAGATAACTATGTGGCGGTTAAGAGGAATGTAACCCATTAACTTGTAGTGAAATGATAAATAGTCCAACCGCTTTTCAAGTTATCACCAAGCAGATCTACTGTGGATTTTATATTAAAACTATGATGTTGTTTAAACCACATACAACTTTCTTAAAAGCCATCTTTGTATTAAAATCAGGTTGAGCTGTTGAGGCGTCATCTTTTGGACTCTAAAATGTAAAAACTAATTCACTTCAAGTTAATCAATTTTTAATCTTCCATTGTTTCTACTAATTTTTCCCTGGCTATTGGTTGAAAGAATAGGTTTTTGTACTTGTTACAGCAACAAGAAAGAAAATTTGAGTTTGAGGACTCTCGCTGCATCAATTTGAGTATGCCAAATTAAATGGAGAGTCTTAATTTCTGAGTTTGAATAAATTGGTATCAAATTAAGAAGTCAATAATTCTTGCTAGAATAGTTTATTTGTAATCGTCTCTCACTTCCATTACGAATAGCTTGGGAAGAAGATGAAAGGTGTCTAGCTGTCTAGAAGATGTTTAGAAATTGATTAACAAAATGGGAAGGTTTGGTTTTCATTCATCTTAGATGGAGTAACAGATTGTTGTTCTGAAGTCTCACACTGAGCTGTTAATGCCACAGATTTAAAGGGTGTTTTCATGTTTAAATCCAATTTGGTACTACCGGAGAAGTAAAAATAATTGCATAGCTATGTGGTCGAAGGTGTTGTGTAAACTATTCCTCATGCAATGTGTCAGTCACATTATAATTCTCCAACATTAAAGCTATTGTTGAGTTCCTACTTAAATGGTAACAGACGGAGGGGAAGGTTTCCAATGTTGACTAGTTTCTCGAGCAAGTTGATAGTGAGTAAGAAATATGTAATTTAATGTTTGTGGGGTGTGGTTTTTTGTTACTCTTTGGTCTTGGTTATAGATCATGGTTGTGGCAGCGAGCATGTGAAAAGATATAACCTAACCAGGACATGGATATGGGACTGTAACTCAAAACTAAAAAAGGATTTTTTCTATTTTGAAATCTATTCAACCTGTAGACGTGATTTGTTACATTGTGATGAATTTGTTTTTAAGTTGTTGGTCGGAAATACTATCTTTGTTTATAAAAAGATATCATTAGTTTTGAGACTATAACTGTGATTAAATATGCAAAATCATAAATAACAAAATACAGTTGATATAATCAATATATACTATTACATTGCCATGCAGATACATAATTGAAGTGTATGTGAAAGTAAGTTTCCAACTGGAATCTCTTGAATTCCAAGTCCTTTGGAAGATTTTTATTCAGAACTTCAGCTCATATCCTGGATTTTATTGTTTTATTTAGCAAATATAAGTTATGGTTTTTCAGTGGATTTCGAGCAAGAAAACGGGATAAAACTGTTAAAATTGCACTTCAATAATAGATTAACAAGTTCACAGGTGGGTGTAGTGGGCTGCTGTGTGCTGGGGCAAACTAATTAGTGGCTGCCACACATGTGAGTACTGGCCCCACAACAATTGTGGGTGATAGAGTTTTGCTATCATTACAGAGGGTCTGCTGGGCACTGTAACAGCTAACATTTGATAAGTTTCTTTGATATAAAATCTGTAGGTTGATCACCCTCTCCGTTTTCGAAGTTATTTTCATCTGGTTTTTCTGTCTAGACTTCATGAATGGATCAACTGATAAGAGGTTACTTCTACCATCTTATTTTTGCATCGACACTGCATGCATTCTTTTGCTGTCTAACCTTGAAAATTAATGAACTGTGAGCCCTGTATACCTTCTAACATCCTTAGTTTTAGGTTAGAGATAATTCTTTTATTATGTTTCTTTGACATGCTGATCTTGTTATGATTCCCCCTCCTTTCTTTGTTTATGTTTGCTTATTGATCTTTGTGCGATGGTTCATTTCTTCTTGAGAATTTCTCAATCACATTTGAAAATCTTGTCATCACCAAACCATTTGTATTCTGCTGTTTTTCTTCCCATTTTGTGGTTCGACTTAATTCAACACTATGGTGGACATTTTACTAGTATGATGCCTTTCTGTTGGCTCTCTCTCTCTCTCTCTCTCTCAGCAAGCAATAGAATTGTTTCTGATTTGTTATTTTGTGAGCAGGCAGTGAGTGCAATTTTTCAAGATTGACTTTTGACGGTGTAGACCGGATGGGCGAGAGGCTAGCTGAAGAGGTATTGTGGCAATAGTATTTTGGTCCTCATGCTTCTAGGGATGCCTAGATTATTGAAACCCACTGCCTTAGACCTGCCAATGGATTTAGTTTGCAATTCCTAATCTAGTTATAAAATATTTGACAAGAATCTTATCTACTTTCTGATGCAGGTTTTGGATGTTGTTAAACGTTGGCCTGAGGTGCGAAAGATCTCCTTTGTGGCTCACTCTTTAGGTGGCCTTGTTGCAAGATATGCTATTGGGAGGCTGTATGAACTTTTTCCCAAAATGGAATCCTCAGGTATTACTGGGAAAAGCTCAAGTAGAGAGCATTCAAGTAATTCGACGCAATGGCTTGAGCAATGTTATGAAGCTAGAATTGCTGGATTGGAACCCGTGAACTTTATTACATTTGCAACACCTCACCTTGGTTCAAGGGGGCATAAACAGGTAGATCAATTATGCTTATATATGCTTTCCTAATTCAAGCTTTATATTAATTTTTCATAATTTCTGTCATATATGCTGCCTTTTTTAATAAAATAATATTTAGCTGTTAGGTTTTAAATGTAACTGTTTCCTGTTTGATCATTATAATTAGGATGAAGGCAAATTCTGTATTCCAGAGAATTACAAAAATTAAGGAAAAAAAGATTTGTTGGTAGTCTTTACAAAATCCTAAGTTGTCATTTAGTGGAATTCGTCTTCTCACAATTCATTTTGGTGTATTATTTTAAATTTGCATGCCTTTAAATATGGCATTCATTAAAAAGTTTTCATTTCTACTCATCCTCATGCTACACTTTTGTGATTCCTTTATTCAAACATTTATCTTGATCTTTACTCGATGTGGATTGATATATAACTACCATCATGCTTTTCCCTAAATGTTGTCTTTTTTTTCCACAGCTACCGTTCCTTTTGGGTTTTCCTTTCTTGGAAAGAAGTGCGTCTCAAACTGCACACTGGATTGTTGGGAGATCTGGAAAGCATCTTTTCCTCACTGACAATGACGACGGGAGGCCTCCTCTTCTCCTTCAGATGGTTAATGACTCCGATGACCTAAAATTCATGTCAGTATTTATTTTTACTTTTTTTGGGTGAGTCAGTATTGATTTTTCCCCAATACTGTTCTCACAAATTCTGAAATTGTTTTTATTACCACTTATTAGCTAAAGACATCATTTATATCCTGTACAGGTCAGCTTTACGCTCTTTTAGGCGTCGTGTAGCATATGCAAATGCAAATTATGATCGTATCCTTTTCTGAGTTCAACTTAGCTTTTGAACTCTGATTTCCTACATAAGCATAAAACCTTTCATTTTTGCCCACAATGTAACTTAATGTTTTATCTTTACTTATTTTTTAAGATGTGGTTGGGTGGAGAACATCATCAATCCGCCGTCAATGTGAACTTCCTAAGGTTGGTTTCCTTTGCTTCATGCTAATTCTTTGGTTTTTTTCTGCTTCACACACATCTTTGCATCACATAAATGTTCAGTCTAAAATCTCTTCTAAAGCCAAAGCTACTCCTTTAATTTTTAACTTTTTATTTTGTTTTCTTTTGTAGTCTGATCTTCTTGTAAGGGATGAGAAGTACCCACATATTGTATATGTCGAGCCAGAAACTACTCTAGGCATCCAGAATAAAGCATCTTCTGTAGTTGGAAAGCAAACAAGTGACTTGGAAGGTTTGTCAAATTTCTTTGTTTGCAGTATGAAGTATCTTTATGTCGATTAAATTTTCGCATTATTTGTCACTATTGTTGGACTTTTATTTTTGTTATTTTTGGATGGACATTGTGTGATATGGTGGAGCTTCTTTTCTGAGGGATTACTGTCTGTTCAATCAGGATGTACCACAATATGTTGTTACTATATTGAAGTAAAGTAACTTGTAGATAGTATAAGGTACGAGAATGAGAATAATGCAGAAAGAAGAATTGTCCCAGTTTTCCCTATTGCATTTTCTTTATCTTAATTTTTTTTCTCGTATGCATAGTTGGGCTTATTTTTCTGGAACTGAACCTGAAGTTGAAGTTCAACACTTTGTGTGCTTGTCATTTCATGTATTTGTTCTAAAGTCATTGCGCATCTGGAATGACTAATGTAGTCCAAATGTGAGAGTCTGAAACATTGGCACATAAATATAAAATGTTATTTGGGATTTTTCTGGATGGATACATGGCATAAAAAACCAGAACAATGGGAATGTACGCATTCTAATCATGTTGGCAGAGAAAGCTGCAAAGCCCTTAGAATTTTATCTCTGAACTCGACTTTTTAATTGTCACATCAATTAATCAGCTGCCTGTAGTTCCAAAGTCACATTTTAGGGTGACCTCTCATGGGAATAGGGCCCCGAGATTTTCTTTCTCCATCATTTTCCATTGGATTCAATCTTATTTTCCTGTTTTTGTGTTCTTTGATCCGAACCTTCCTAAAGTAGCTCTGGTTGGAACCCTAACTAATGAGCGAATTTTAATGACTGTAGGAGTGAAGAACTAGTTTTTATTTCCGTTGTATATTTAAACTGGGTCCATTTCACTTTCAGATCTTGCAAAATAGTGTTAGGAATATAATCACATAACCAGGATCGGTGAGATACGAAAGGAAACAAGAAAACGAATCTAAAATCCACATGCACCCACAAGAATACAAAGATTTATGTGGTTCCCCCCAAAATAGGGCTACTTCCACGGCTACTACGGTTTCACTGTGATTTGAAAAAGTTATAAATTATAATGAGATGCGGCTCCCCAACTATAAATACATAAAATTAGGGTAACAGGAAAATATTGTGAAATACCAAAAATACCCTCAAAAAAAATTTGCCTTGGGGCCATGTCCCCGAACCGCCACCTTTGGGCAAGGGGGCTCCCGCCCCCCTGCAACCCCCCGGCCAACTTATCGCGAAGTTGGATCTGTGGAATAAGAGCTAATGTTTAATACTTATCAGACTCTACACTACTCAACAATCTCCCACTTGGAACTTGATATACACAAGTTCAATATCCCATCATCACATAGAAGAGTACCGCAACAACTGTCTTCCTTCCTCAAGCTTGAAAACCAACTGAAGTTGCACACAACTTCAGTTTTTCAATGGTGACTACCTTGGTTAACATCTCTGTTGGATTCTCACTGCCATGAATCTTCTCGAGAGACAATTCTCCATCATCCACAAGAGAAAGAATGAAATGATATCGCAATTGAATGTACTTCGTCCTAGAATGAAATACCGGATCCTTTGCAAGATGAATAGAACTTTGACTGTCATTGTACAAAACACTATCTTCCCGCTTCTTACCCAACTCTTCTAGAAAACTCTTCAGCCTAGTCATCTCTTTACCAGCTCCAGTAATAACAACATACTCAACTTTTGTTGTAGAGAGAGCTACAATCTTCTGCAACTGAGAAACCTAACTAATTGTTGTACCACTAAATGTGTAAACATAACTAGTAGTACTTCTTCTGTTATTCACATCACCAGCTAAATCTACATTAACATAATCATCTAATGTCATATTTGTCCGTTTGAAACAAAGTACCTCCTCTGTAGTACCACTCAAGTATCTAAGGATCCACTTTACTGCCTTCCAATGCTGCTTGTTTGGATTACTCATGTACCTGCTTACGACTCCCACTGCATGTGTTGTGTCTAGCCTAGTACAAACCATGACATACATAAGGCTACCGATAGCTGAAGCATATGGAACACGCTCCATTTATGTTCGCTCCTGTTCGGTCTTTGGTGACTGTTCCTTAGTAAGTTTGAAGTGACTGGCAAGTGGGGTGCTCATTGGTTTTGTTCCATCTAAGCTAAACCTGTTTAGAACCTTCTTAACATATTCAGCTTGTGAAAACTTTAAAATACCATTCACCCTATCCTTGTGAATCCTCATGCCAAGAATTTGATTAGCAGCTCTAAGATCTTTCATTGCAAATTGATTGGACGACAACAACTTCTTTAACTTATTTATCTCTTGAAAGCTAAAACCTGCAATCAGCATATCATCAATATACAAAAGTAAAATAATATAACTATTGTCAAACCTCTTGAAATAACAGCAGTGATCTACCTAACATCTTGTGAAACTACTGCTACACATAAAACCATCAAATTTCTTGTACCACTGCCTTGGGGCTTGTTTCAAACCATACAAGCTCTTCTTAAGTCTACACACTAAATCCTCTTTGCCTCGTGCTATAAAACCATGTGGTTACTTCATGTAAATATCCTCTTCCAAATCACCATGGAGGAAAGCTGTCTTCACATCCATTTGCTCAAGATGCAAATCCTCAACAACTACAACTCCTAACACAAGTCTGATTGTTGTCAACTTCACAACTGGAAAGAAAATTGCAGTGTAGTCGACATCTTCATTTTGCTAAAACCCTTTCACAACCAGTCTAGCCTTGAACCGCTTACTCCCATCATGTTCCTCTTTGACCTTGTAAACCCATTTATTATGCAAAGCTTTCTTGTCCTTTGGTAGTTCAATCAGCTCCCATGTCTGATTTGTTATGAGAGAATCTATCTCATCCTATATAGCTGACTCCTACTTAGCTGAATCATCAACCTACAAAGCCTCATCATAACTCTCTGGCTCACCACTGTCAGATAACAACAAATAATATAATGACGGAGAATAACATTGTATAAGCCTAGACTCTCTAGTGGACCTTCTTCGTTGGAGCAGGAGTACGTGGTTCCACTTGCGAAATAATATTTTCAGGATTATCTTGAATCACATCACTTTCAGTGATTTCTTCTAACTCAGCATATTGTTCGCAACTATCAAATTCCACAATAGGCTTATCCTTATACATTACTTTCTCATTAAATATGACATCTCTATTTCTAATTATTTTCCGCTTGTCATCATCCCAAGAACGACAACTAAATTCATCAATTCCATACCCAATAAGAGTATATTTAGCTGATTTAAGATCAAACTTGCTTCTATCTGTAGAATCTATATACACATATGAGACGCAGCCAAAAACTTTCAAGTGTGAAAGATTTACCTCTTGTCAGTTCTAAGCTTCCTCTGGCAATCCTCCATTCAAGGGAACAGATGGACCATGATTTATTAGATATGTTATAGTGTTGACTGCATCTGCCTATATCATCTTTGGCAATCCAGCGTGTATCCTCATAGCTCTAGTACGTTCATTTAAGGTTCTGTTCATACGCTCTGCAACGCCATTCTACTGGGGTATTTTTCGAACTGTCTTTTGCATTTTTATCCCATTATCAATACAAAACCTTTTGAACTCACTATCTCCATACTCCCCTCCTCAAACACTTGATTTTCAAATCTGTTTCATTCTCCACCAAGGCTTTCCACTTTTTAAAGGTAGCAAAAATATTAGATTTATTCTTCAGAAAATAAACTCATACCTTTCTAGTCGAATTATCGATAAAAGTGACATAATAATATGATCCCCGAAGAGATGCAATTGGAGAAGGCGCCCATACATCAGTATGAATCAACTTCAATTTTTCTGTCTTCGATTTCCTACCATCCTTCGAAAAACTGACCCTCTTTTGCTTTCCGAATATATAATCTTCGCACAAATCAAGATCAATGGATTTCAAACCTGACAGTTTCCTTTTTAATAGAAGTACCTTCATCCCTTTCTTGCTCATATGCCCAAGCCTACGGTGCCACAAGCATGAGTCTTCCTTTTCATTAGCAACTGCTACTGCATTCTTATTGTTTGTTGTCACATAAAGAGTACCAGTCCTCATACCACAAGCAACAACCATAGCTCCTCTAGAGATTTTGCATAGTCCACCCGTGAAGGTTACTACATGACCTTCATCATCAAGCTGTCCCACAGAAATCAAATTCCTTTTCAATCCGGGCACATGTCTGATATTCTGTATCTTCCATATAAACTCGTTTGGTAGCCTTATTTTCACATCCCCTTTACCCACAATATAGTTTGATGAATAATACTATTGTTTTCAATGTAAGAAAAACATTTTCTATCAATATACTAACTACCACTATTTGGCTGAAGGATCTTAATTTGGCCATCAAACCAAAGGGGAAATCATTTCGTGAAAACTCTTAAAGCAGGAGAAATGACTCACTTTTTTCATCATCAATATAATCATGTCACATGAGAAAAATCATCAATGGATGTGTTAACGACCTGATGCAACAGATCGTGTGATGGGTCTATGTGAAGCTAGCAGGTTATCCTCCGAAATATTTCTCTTCTTTTTCTTAACTAAATTTATGGGGATGAGCAGGGAAAAAAATCAGCAACACAAGGAAACTGGAAGGGAAATTAGGTTCGTAGGTTTACTTCAAGGGAACCTTAAGCCTCCAGAAAACACAGGTAAGTGTTGGATAACAATTCTAAATACCACTACTTCCCCAAAATTGTTACAATAAATAGAAACAAGTCCAATGGAAACAAACAACTTTCCCTAAAACTCAGAAAATAAATAAAAACTAGTCCAGTGGAAGTAAACATCCTTCCCTAAAATTCAGCAACTAAAAACCAGAAAATCTCCTGACATTAAGAAAATATTCAAATCCCCCAATCCCTTGTTGAGACCTATTCAGCCTAAAGATTCTCTCAATTTGGCACATACATTCCTTCCCCCTAGAGAACACCCTTGTGCTCAACGGTAGCTTCTGGAAACTGTAATCAGAACTCATCCAAATCTTCCCAAGTTGCATCTGTTGGAGATAAACCATGCCAATGAACTAGGACTTCTTCTCTACTTTTCTTCTTGCATTGATCAAGAATGGCTCGAGGCATTGGGACAATTGAACCTCCCACTTTAGGAATGATGGGTGGATAATCTTGGATTTCCACATTCATTCCAACTTTCTTCTTAAGCAAGGAAACATGGAAAGTATTTCTTTATGGGAGAATCAGATTAGTTTGTAGTGAAGAACTCAGGCAGACTAGAGTCCTTATATAGAAAGGAAGAGAGGATTTCCGGAGTAGTATCCATGAGTTTCTAAAGCCAGGACTTTAGAATCCTAGTAAGTAGATGAGGGGGTGAATGTCTTTTGGGAGATCAAGGTTGGAAATGATTTCATCGATCTCTTCTTTTGGGTTCCTTGGATCAAGACTCCAATCTGACGTATAATCTTTTTGTTTATGTAAATCTGTGCAGTTTCCTTTCCAAGTGATTTAACAAATACATTCATTCTTAATAAATGATTCTTAATGCTTTGTCATACTTCTTAACGCTTTGTGGTAGAATACATTTCTTAGTATGGGACTTTGAAGCTGTTGTCCACAGACCTTGAAGGGTTCTAATCAGTAGGAGAACGTAAATTATTAGTTGGACCTAGGAGAACAACTAAAATTCTTTGATTTGAACAGGTAAATATTCTGTAATAGTTGGTCCTCGATTGTCATAGACAAGACTCGTACACTCAGGGTCTTTTCTCAGTTTTTGTAAGTGAAGCTAGATCTTGTTCATGGTTGCTAATGATTGAAATGATTATAGTATGAGAATGAATTTTAGTTAGTGGAAATTTGTAACCAGTGAAAAAATGGTAAACATTACTTCTGGCAGTTCGTAGCTGCAGCTTTCAAAATTAATTTTATGCCTTGTATTGCTCTCTAAAGTTTCACTCCCAATGATGCCAATTGTAGAGATCTTTCAATAAGATAGGAAGCATGGCAACATCAATCTGCTGTGTTAAATGTTACAACTTGTTGATTGATGAAATATTCATTGAGCCTGTTTAAGGAGTTCCCATTATTGTAAATATATATCTATTATAGCAGCTGGATTCTTCTTTGGATATTTGGATAATTTCTGTCTGATGAAAGGTGTATTGCTGATTAGTTTTAGTTTCTGCTTACCGCATTTTCTCCTTTTGTGTAAATGTCGCAAGAATATGATGTCAAAAAATTTATTTTGCAGCTAAATTATGTGTGAATTTGTGCATATTTTCTTTGTACTTTATTATAATACCACTTTCTTTGGTCTTTTTATGCTTGTTAGCATTGTTTTATACCATATACTTTGTGATACATTTTTGCTTTCTTCTGGTTCTTCTGAGTATTCTCTCTGTCTATGTAGAGGTGATGATTCAAGGTCTCACTCAAGTACCTTGGGAACGTGTTGATGTTAGCTTTCACAAAAGTAGACAACGATATGTTGCACACACTACCATTCAGGCAAGCTTTTAAAACTGGATGATTTGCTGTTATATGTACTGCACACAACTTTTTCTTACTCAACAAACTTAACAGTTTAAGTTCTATAAATTTCTTAAATCTTTTTGGGATGATGATATATATACCTGTATGTTGATGGACAAACACCCCTATTTTTGGAGATGATAGATACTCCATTGTAATACTTTCCATTTATTAAGGGCTAAATTTAGCTTTTTGTGCTAATGTATAATTTAGTGCCCATTTGGCGCAGCGGAAGCTGTTGGAGAATTGATTCTACATAATTTATTTTAGGTGTTTGGATGTATATGTTTCAGAATTGATTATGTTAGCAATTGATTATTTTTTTGGTAAAAATTATTGAGAAGTGATTCTAGTCCATGAATATCCTTTTTTGCCCTTAATTGTTTATTAGATAGTATTGAGTGTTGTTTGGCCACCTGTTATAATTAATTTTAAAATGTATTAATTAAATAAATAATATAAATTAAACTAAAATAAATAATTATATAATTTCAAATATTTTATATATATATAAAATAAATATTAATATAAAATAATGTCATTTTTTACCATGTTTTATATATGATATAATTAAAGGAAAAATATAAAATTATTATATATAAATTCATTGATTATTTTTATATTGTTAAATATATTATAATATGGAGATTAAATATTCTACTATGTACTATATTATTAATATAAATCTAATCATTATTAAGTAATCAATAAAATCAAAAGATACATCCCTTGCAATCTTAAATGCAATATGTTTGGGACACCAATTAATTAATCAACATTTCCGTACAACAATATGCTTGGTACACCAATTTATTAACCTCAATATAATATCAAGATATGGCCCTTGCAATCTTAATTGAAAGGTCATCACAGAAAGCCTCCATAAACTTATCGTCACCACTGCGATGATTGTGTAGTTGATTTTCACATTTTCGCCATTTGTTGGTATGAAGCCTGGATTTGAATCTTATTCTTGAAATTGAATATCAGGCGCAGACCATCGTCTGAGCGAGGGGCATCTTTTTCGGGATTTACAATACCCGGGCCCTAGAATCTATCCCCTCAAGGTGATCCCGCCTTGCCATCCCAACTCATTATCCTATCCCATTGCTCACCTTCCTTCTCACCAACCCTTGTCCCATGATCATCATTGCCTCCATTATTTCTATCTGATCTGTCATTCTGGGAGAAAGTCCAACTAAAGCCCCACTTGCACACACAAGCACATAATTGTAAAGAGAAAATTTGAGTCGGATGTCGAATTCACTGAAACATTTAACCTTACTTCAGCTTTTAGCATTTGTGCTGGGTTCTGCCGCTTGTCTGTGCCGCCCGAGGCCCATCCAAACAGTCTTCTATTTCAAGCTTTGCATTTTGGGAGTCTGAAACACCAAATGGAGGACGTCTGCCGCTTAGCCAAACGGACCCTTAGGAATTGTATTTCCTTCTCGACTTCTTTTCTTCGAACATGATGATATGGCTGCATTACTCACCATCTCACAATATATATACCAACAATAATAATATATTTAAAAGCAACCAATAAAAATTACAGTTAGTTAGATAATTGGTAATCGCATAATAAACAATTAGATAATTAGATTCAAAATTAAATTTGGAATGAATCTTTAATATTTTATAATAAATCATTAAATTAACATTCTAATCTAAGCATTAACAACATAGATCTAAAATTTTAAATGAATAAAACATATAGCATCTAAGCATATACATCAATAACATTATAACAAAACTAAAAATAAAAACATACTAATCTTAGTTAGACATATCAATAACATAATACTTTTCAAAAAATAAAATAAAATCAATATGTCTAAGCATTAAAATAAAACAAACAACCACATTGTAAAGTCAACAACATAATACATTTTAAAAGAAAATTAATGTCTAAAGTCAAGGATCAAAATATCGTTTGATGTATAGTTTCAGTCTATCCAGAAATGGAAACGTTTCGGAAACATAATGGAAACGGAGAAAAAATTAGAAACATGTGAAAACATAACTAAAAGTTTATTTATTTATACAAATAAGCCTATTTATTGAATATTTGTGCATGTTTAAGGCATATACATCATATTCATGATAAATGATATAATAGATATATATTATGTAATATCCACGAATTAGATAATTTGATACAAGTTACATATAAAATAAAAAGTAAAACAAATAGTGATTTAAACCTATTATAATTAGCAACTTAGTCTTAAAATAGTTGTTTCTTTACACTTTATTTTCCCTACTACTTTTCTATTATTTTAGGAAAAATAATAAAAATATCTTCTTGTAATTTTAAGTCTTAATCCTTGAAAAATAAATGGATATTATTTTTTACTAACTTCTAGAATTATTGTTGATACAAAAGAAATGTTTCCTTTGATTCGGTATGTTTCTACTAGTTTCAGTATGTTTCCACGGAAATAATAATGTTTCTGTGGAAACATGTGAATTTCGATATTCCACTAGGGTTTCGTTTCGGTTTCCTGAGAACGGAAACGTTTCGACCGTTTTGATGGAAAAGAAATGAAATTTTGATCCTTGTCTAAAGTCTAAACATTGAAATATATCTAACTATTAGACATTTGTGCTTTGCATGTAGGAAATAATATATTTATCTTTACTGACAAATGCTTTATGTTTTTCCTTTCTTTTTCTATTTTTCTTGTTATTCCCCATAAGTTCAGGTGAAGAGCTATTGGTTGAATTCTGATGGTGCTGATGTGGTTCTCCACATGATAGATAACTTCCTTCTATAGCCATCTAGACCTTGGTGTCTTCCAGTTGGTGATATGGTGATGGGTTAGATTGCTTGTCCCTTGTTTATCATGTATTTTATGATGTGTATAATCGACGTTCCCTTTATGATCATTCTTTTTTGTAAATTTATTAATCAATAGTGGAAAACCATTTGCTTTCAAAAAGGGCGGTCAATGCTTGTATGTGATCTTTCTTTTCTAATAATTAGTTGGTAAACATTTTTTATATGGCCTAGCTGTAGCATTAAGTAGACATGCTTGGCAGCCCTTTAAGGTAGGATTTTATGTAATTACATTCAGCAAGGTTCTCTCTCAGTGGGTTCACTCATTTTTGGTTATTTATTGTAAATTAATTTCCAGCTTGTTGAATGAGTATTCCGCTTCATTAAAAATACTTCACTCTAACTATACAGGAGTTGCAGAAGGCATCACTAAATTGCTTATCATAAGAGGGAGAATCCATCAAAAAGATGTACTATGTAGTCTAATCTACCGCTTTTCATACTTCCCTTAATCTTTTACAATCATGCTCTACATATTTTAGTTCTTGCACAAGCACAAGCCTTATGACTTGCCAATTTACATGAAAGGAATTAACATCTTTTACCCTATTGAAGCAATACAGGGAGCTTCTGCAGTACGTTAATATATGTCCTTTAATTTTTCAAGGTATAGAACTTAAGGTTGTCTGATTTTTTCAGTGGGGCATTGAATATTTCCCACGAATGCCGTTAATTTTTCCAGCAAACAACTTGGCTTAACTTTCTTCCTTAATTTTTGGTTGATAGTTGGGACCTTTTGTCCCCTGAGATTGGTTACAATAGCAATGACTAATTTACTCAATATTTTGGCATCATTTCTTTCTGTTCATTTAGGAAATTGACCTTATATATGTCATTCAACTTTTTATACATTACATATATCTATATGTGTGTGTGTGTATAAACACCGTTTATTTTGGCAAATGCCCGTTTCCTTGTATCAATTTCAACCAAAAACCATATCTTTTCTTTTTGGCACACCGGTGGTCTGGGTTACACATGACCAAACCATCTCATTTGACTTTATCTTGTCCCTGGTGCCTTCTTTATTTATTTACTTTTTCAATTTCTGTCATTGTCTCACTTAATATATCGAGATATGTATCACTACCACTAGCCTATATGAACTGATCATGACTTAGTGTATATCTGAAGTCACAAGTTTCTTATCACAGTATGCTCCTTTTAACTTGATATAATATATCGGGATAAATATCAATGCCTCTAACCTCTAAGAACACCTACACAACTAGAACATTTGAGACTCAAGAATTTAAAATGAATTGACCTCCCCCCAATTTGAGCGTTTGAGACACAAGAATTAAGACAAATTGACACCCCCCCCCCCCTCCTGGTATCAATTTCCGTCCATGTTATTCAAGAATGTCTCTTGATTTCTTTTGTATTTCGTTTATTATCTGTCCAATATAGTTGTAAACTAATATTATAGTCGTTTATTATCTGTCCAGTATATTTGTAAACTAATATTATTGTCAGTCCTTGTGCTGGATTTTTGGAGATTGTGGTGCTGGTGATGGATACTGTAGCCTTAACTATCCATGCCTTGTAGTTAAGTAAATTGCAGATCAGTGCAACTCAGTCAAAGTAGTGATGTTTGTAGTCTACTTTGAGGATAACAAGTTGGAGAGTGATATTGTCTCTGACTCGACCTGGTCAACATATAGGATTGAAGTTCCATGCTACAAAGCACTGCTAGTTTTAGTTTGTTCGAGTCTTCTGTTATAATTTGCAAAATATAGTCATTAGGTGCATGTCTCACCATGCTGGTTTTATTGGCAAATCTCTCTTAGTCTGGTCATAGTCAGACTGATGTAACAGATGAATGACAAACTACAGCGGAAGTGTTTTTTAGGAAATGCTGAATCTGCTGAAAGGGCACAGGAATGACCCTACTGGACATACACAGAATTAAGAAGAAGAAATTTAAAATATGACGTTTTAATTGTTTACTAATACAGGAATGTACTAAGGCAGTTTTTTCTTTGGCATAAGATTAGTAGTCTTTGGCCTACTTTCATGTGGATACCTGTTAAAGGGAGTCCCTTTGAAGAACATGCTTAGCTGACTCAAGAGACTGGCTTTACTTGAGAAAATCTTATGCTGTGGAATTCTTGTTTGAATATGAATCCAAGCAACAGATAATGAAATAAACAGGCTATAACAGAGTAAATTGTGAAAAAACTGTGAGAATCAGATATAATCAATAGTGAACTTGTTCACCATTGATACAGAGAGATAGAGAGAGTTGGAGAGGAGGAACAGGCAAGAGACTTTAGAGAGGGAAAATCAGATTTTCTTTCATTACTTTTTCTTCACATATTACATTATTTCATCACACTATATATATATATATATATATATCAGCAACAAACTCTGGTTTGTTACAGCCAGTTGGATTCTGTTGGAGTCGGTTGGGCTGTTTTGACTTATTGCAGTTTTTGTGCTTTGCTGAAAGCATGATTGGTTAACATCCTCCTGCAAACTGATGGCAGGGGTGAAGGTCAGCAGTTTGGACCTTAGAGTGAGGAACTTGTTTGAGGGAAGGCCTTTGGTGAAGATGTCAGCAAGTTGATCTTTAGAGGGTACAAAGTGCAGAGTGATGGCCTTTCTTGTAACCTGTTCTCTGGCATAATGGAAATCTATTTCTATGTGTTTAGTTCTGCCATGGAATACTGGATTGGATGCCAACGCCGTGACTGAGATATTATCACAGTAGAGAACTGGGGGTTGTTTGAGATACAAGTGGAAGTCTTGGAAGAGCATTTTAACCCATGATAATTCAGCTGTTGTGATTGCCATGGCCTTATACTCGGCTTCTGTGGAGGACCTAGCTACAGTGCTCTGTTTCTTGGCACTCCAGTGAATTGGACTAGAACCAAGGTAAAGGAGGAGGCCAGTGGTTGATTTCCTATCAAGTGGATCACCTGCCCAGTCTGCATTTGAGTAGGCCTCAAGAGTTAAAGCTGTGGGATGGTAATGAAGGCCAACAGTGGGATTGCCCTTGAGATACCTCAGAATCCTTTTGACAGCTGAGAAATGGTTGTTTATTGGATTGTGCATATGTTGACAGACTGTGTTAATAGCAAATGATATATTTGGTTTGGTGAAGGTTAGATATTGTAGGGCTCCAACTAAGGATCTGAAAGGAGTGGGTTCTAAGAGTGGTTGGCCAGATGTTTTACTCAGGTGAAAGGTAGAGGGACATGGAGTTTTGCAGGCCTTGCAGTCAAGCATTTGAGCTTTTACAAGAAGATCTTTGAGGTACTTTTGTTGAGAAACAAATAGGCCTTGGGGAGTGTGAGAGATTTCCAGGCCTAGGAAATAATGTAGAGGTCCCAAGTCTTTCATATCAAATGCCTGGCTTAGTTGATGAATTAGAGTTTGGACATAGGAGGGATTATTGCCTCTTACTATAATATCATTAACATATAGAAGGAGGATTGTAGTAGAAGAGCCTTGGTGTCTGAGAAAAAGGGAGGTATCAGCTGTAGATTGAGTGAAGTTTAGGGTCAATAGGTGAGAGGTGAAACTCTCAAACGAAGCCCTTGGGGCTTGCTTGAGACCATATATGGATTTATTGAGTTTACAGACATAGTAGGGGTAATTGGGGTCTATGAATCCTTGAGGTTGGCACATGTAAACTTTCTCTTTGAAGTGGCCATGTAGGAATGCATTTTTGACATCTAATTGCTTTAGAGGCCAGTTGAAGTGAGCAGCCAAAGCAAGCACAGTCCTCACAGTTGTTTGTTTTACCACAGGGCCAAAGGTTTCATCATAATCAAGACCTGCCTCCTGATGGTAGCCCTTGGCCACAAGTCTGGCTTTGTGTCTCGATATGTTGCCATCTAAATTTTGTTTAAGTTTGTACACCCACTTACATCCCACCACATTTTTGTTGGGTGGAAGAGGTATGAGTATCCAAGTGTGTTGTTGATGAAGAGCAGTGAATTCTTCAGCCATGGCTTTCCTCCAAGCTGAAAAGTTTTTTAGCTGTAGTAAAGGACTGAGGCTCAGTATAAGATTCTAAGGTGTTAGGAGAGGTGACTGCTGTGAAAGTCTTCTTCTTAGAGATGCCCAATTTAGATCTTGTCACCATTGGGTGTTGATTTATGTTAGTGGCAGGTTCTGAACTAGTGGTTGAGGGCTGAGAGGTTGAATGTAGTTGAGTTGTTGGTTGATTTTCTAGAATTGAGCAATTGGGTACTGGGGTAGATGGCAAAGTGTCTGTAGGTGGAGTGCAGTTGAGTTGCTGTGAGGGAGCAGGGAGTGTTTGTGATAGTATGAGAGGCAAGGTTGTGGAGGTAGGGGGCTGAGGGACAGAAGCCTGTGGTGATGAATTTTTATTAGTAGAGGGAGATTGGGAAGGAATGGAGCCTAGAAGTGAAGTTGAGGGTATAAGCCAAGTTTGTAGATTATAAGTTGAGGTTGGGAGAGAATTAAGATGATGGAATGGATAGGTAGTTTCATCAAAGAGTACATGTTTGGTGACATATATCTTGTTGGTGGAGTGGTCAAGGCAATAGAAGCCTTTGTAGTTAAGGGCATAGCCTAGGAAAGTACATTGTGTGGTTTTGGGTTGCATTTTGTTATGGGAATATGGTTTGAGGAGGGGGTAACAGGCACAACCAAAAGTCTTGAGGACTGTGTAATTAGGAGGAGAGTGAAACAACTTCTCATAGGGAGAGAGGTGGGATAGTATTCTTGTAGGCATTCTATTGATAAGATAGGTTGTTGTTGAGAATGCCAAGGTCCAATACTTGAGTGGTAGAGAGGCTCTAGATATTAGAGTAAGACCTGTTTCTACAATATGCCTGTGCTTCCTCTCAGCAATACCATTTTGCTGAGGGGTGTGAAGACAGGACCTCTCATGATGGATGCTAGACTGAGTGAGCAGCTGTGTGAGTTCTGTTTTATTGTATTCCCCTCCCCCATTAGATCTGAATGTCTTTACACTATTAGAAAATAAGTTTTTTACATAGGCATTGAACTTGCAAAAGGTAATGAATAGATCAGATTTATGTTTCAATAGATAAAACCATGTAAACCTACTGAAATCATCAACAAAGGAGCAGAGTCTCTTGGAGCAGTAATTGAAGCAGATGAGAGAATTGACTGTAGACTAGTTGTGGAGGGGTGGCCAAATCTGTCATGCCATAGCATAGTTGATACCTATTTGCTTAAGTATGCAGTATGGGGGTTGTCTGAAGACTTATTCCTTTGTAGAGGACTATGATTGGCACAGTGTTTATTGTAGTGCTGAAAATAAAGTTGTGTTTGTGGTGAGTGAGCTGGATGTTTGGTGATGGAGTTGGCTGGCAATGGATATAAGCCATGATTAGAGGGGCCTTGGAAGAGGAGCTGCTTGGTGGCTTTGTCCTGTATTTGAAACATATCAGAGTCAAATATAAATCTGCAGTGATTGTCTTTGCAGAACTGATGAACTGCCAGTAGATTAGTGGCCATAGAAGGTACACAGAGAACATTGTTAAATTTGAATGTGTGATCATTGGCTTGAATAGAGGACTGACTAGAGTGTGATATGTCAAGGGCTTGACCATTGGCTACTGTGATATTGTCATCTCCTTAGTACTCAATTGGAAAGTTGAGATTGGTTAGATCAGCAGTAATGTGGTTGGTAGCTCCAGTATCTATGTACTAGTAGTTTGGCTTGTTGAGGGAACTATCATATCTAGTATTGTAGGCTGCAGACATGGCAATTAGTTGGGGAGATGGATGTTTCCCTTGGAATGAAAAATCCAATCTGTGGTAACAATCCAGTGCATTGTGGCCATTTTTGTTGCAGATTTGACAAACAACAAGTTGTGAGTTGTTGGATCTTTGATTGGACTGTTGTGGCTGTTTTGTGTGAAACGAAGGATTGGTTGGCCAAAATTTGGTGAATGGAATCTACCAAAGGAGTTCATTCTTCCTCCTCTGTTGTTGAACCTACCTCTCCCTCTGCCTCTGCCAGAGGAATTGAATGGAGAATATATCCTCTGTTAGATGAGAAGTTTGGTCTATAATTGGAGGCCATCGTGGCTTCAGGGAATGGAGAGGTGTGGTTCTGTTTATGGACAGATTCAATTGTCTGCTCCTCAATTTTCAACATTGCATAAACTTTTTCAAGTGTGATATTTTCAAATCTTGTTCTTATTGAGGTGTGGTTCTGTTTATCCCCAAACTCTGGTTGGGCTGTTTTGACTTATTGCAGTTTTTGTGCTTTGCTGAGAGCATGATTGGTTAACAAATTGAACATATGAAGAATCCTTTTCTGTCAAATATTTTTCAATACAACTTCTATGAGACAACTTTGAATAAATACTAGATTCATAATTTCATTGGATCAAACAAAAACTTTATGAACATCACAATTTTGAAATCAACACCAGATGAGTGAGGCCTTATCCTTGTGCAATATTTATATGGCCTTCTCCTCCGTTCCTACATTCACAGGTTTGGGTTACTCTATAATGTGCTTTACAACTTTCTTTTTGGGACCATTGAGATCTTCTCTCCAGCCTAACGTTGAGACATAGATGAGCTAAGAGGAATAATATTCATGCAGGCTTTATTATTCTTGTCATCTTTCTGTCCAAAGCTGCATAATTCAAAAATACTGGCGAGCTTACTAGCAATTTGTGCTTCATTCACCATTTTAAATTAGGCTTGAGGCTACTCTTCAGTTTCTTTGATTTTTTCACTCTTTACACTGACTTCCGTAGTCTCTTGCTTTTCGGATGAGACACACGAGTCTTCTGTCAGCATACTTGATAAACTTTGGCAGAACTGGTCACAACGGTCAGATTAGCACTATAAGTAATCTTGGGTCCACAAATATAATTAGCTTGTAGAAAGGAGCATAATACCTTTTTGTACAATACCAACTCCCCTGCAGATTTTGATATTTCTATGACACAATGTGTGGGCGCTACCTCTATTACCTGTGTTTTGCCTCATAAAATGGTGAGTATCAAGAAGATATCCTGCATCATTGGGGAAGTATATGAAAATTGTTTACCTCTGCTGATAGGTTGAGACACGATCTAGAACATTTAGTCATCTTCTGTTTTGGATGCATTTTAATCTGACATTCTCAAGAGGAGTCATTAGCTGTGCAGAAATTTGGACAGTATCCACTTGATGAGAAAAATAACAGATGTATGCAGATAGTACCTTGGAGTTTTTCATCCTTTCAACTGAAAGACTCACATCCTTTGCAGCAGCCTCAATTTTCTGTATGGTTTCATTGATTGTATGCTTGGATCCAAGCGTTGTTTTCTGCTTTTCGTTGTCCTAAATTGAGACAAAGATCACTGAAATTTATATGGAAGAAATTTTGGTACGATTGGTGAACAAAGGTTTTGATATATACACTCGCCTGTTCTTCAAAGAGACCCGACAAATCAAGGTCATGCGACATTGCTATTAGCTGGAAAGCATTGATGAAACTTGGGTTACGTGGCATCTTTGTCTCTGTCTCATTTTCCTGCACACGATTCAATATAGTTGGGTGATGTTATGAAACTCTCTATTTGCTAATTCATTTACTCATTACCTTAATTGAATTAAAAGCTTCATGAACATCATCCAGATTGATATTTTCATCACATTCAATTCGCACGGCAGGCTCATAATCTATTTGGAACCACTGATCTTCAATAATATCTGTTATTGTTATTCGCTGCAGCAATAATAGAATATAAGCATTATATTTTTTATTTTAATTCAACGAATTTTTATTTTAATGTGATGTTTCAGTGCTCTACCATTCTGGGATTTGGTTCTAGTATCCTGGAAATTAGCTTCTTTTGGCTGTCTGTAAACCGCTCTGGAAATGTGTAGTCTGCTCTGGATATCTTTTGCGCAGACACAGTTTATTAGATACGGCAATTTTATTGATTGAAAACTTGGATTTCATGTAATTTAAATTTGAGAACATACCTTCCTATACAAGTTCATCAGGTTACGGTCATCAAATGCTAGACAACCAGCGAGTAATTCGAATAGGATTACTCCACAGGACCAAACATCTGCGGCCGCTCCCTCATAGCCGTTGTTTGTAAGCAGCTGTTCAGCAAATAATGAAGCATCAGTCATGGGATTGAAGGGAATTTAGGTATGTTTTCTTCTTTATGCAAGGGCCCCCTATTCTTTTTTTTCTTCTATATATCTGTTTTCTATATTTTTGCATCCTCTCCACAAGGAATAGATACTTTGATGAATGAGAAAAAGGCTGTAGGTAGCAGTAGTATTCAAACATGGAAAACTCCATACCTCAGGTGCAACGTAGCTTGGAGAGCCACAGGCTGTAGATAGTAGGCCTCCAGGCTGTTAAGCCATAAGATATCAGCAAATCATCCTTGAATACATATATGTGTTTGCGTGTGTGTGTCTTGTGAAAAATTAGTAAATAAAACCAGCATAAGAAAATTGTATGAGTCGTTGCTTACCTTTCGCAAGGCACTCAGTCCGAAATCGGATACTTTCAGATTTCCCTTGTTGTCCAATAGCAAGTTCTGTGGCTGTACATGAAATGCCAAGAACCAAATCAATTTCTGCAGTCTTCTTATGGAGAACGGCAAATAGAGGTAAGAGACAGTTTCATTCTGACCTTTAAATCTCTGTGATAAACCCCTTTGCAATGGCAATAATCTACAGCATCAATTAACTGCTGAAAGAGTTTTCTTGCCTCCCTTTCACTTAACCTCTCAATATAAGACTGCAAAACAAAAATTTCAAGGTAATTAAAATCTTCTGTAGTGAAGAAGTTCCAAAAAACACCAGTTTTTTTTATCCCAGAGGCTGATATCTGAATCTCACCATCTTGTCGGAGAGCAGTCCTCCTGATACATACTCCATTACAATGTAAATCTTTGTCTTTGTGCCGAGTACCTGTGATTGGAAATATCAACACCAGAAAAAAAAAAAAAAAAAAAGAAAGGTAATGTAAATTCTGTAGAAAAAGTCTATACCCAATTTGGAACCAGCTAACGTACCTCGTGTATCCGAACAATATTTGGGTGATACAGAAGCTTCATAGTTCTGATCTCTCTCTTTATCTGTAATTAGAACCTTGTTGTATTAGATAGATTCAAAAATCAAACCACACAACAATTCATCGATCTTTGCATGCCTGGTGAGAAAATGGTTAGGAAATGACCTGCTGCACAAGATTGTTTTCCATGACCATCTGCTTATCAATGATCTTGATTGCCACATATTGCCCATTGACAGTGTTTACAGCCAGCTTAACCTTGGCAAAAGCACCTTGTCCGATTGTTCGACCAAGTTGGTACTTCCCGATGCTGTTTGCATAGCCCATTTTCTGAGACATTCAATTCCCTCTCTTATTTTCTTCTTCTTCTTCTTCCACAGGTATCAACTACTAATTCTTTCTTCTACACACCCTGTAAATGTTCTTTATATCCGCTCTGCTCTAATTCTTTGGTGCAGTTGGAAGTGATTTGATTTAGTTTTGAGAATCTTTGGCTACTTTTGTTCGATACAGCTGCCATCCCCATGGATCCCATGAATTGACAGAGAGAGTTTAGGAGTCTTTATAATAGTTTTGTGTTAAGTTCTTTAGGTTTACAAGAGTCCATTTGTGTTTTTGTTTTGTCCTTTTTTGCAAGGAAGGACAAGGAGGAGAACTTGCTGGCTAGTTGGTGAGGAGGGGCTTGTTTGAATGGAAGGTAATGGCGGTTGTCAAATAATACTCTTTATGCTGGCATATGCTATGGTCACGTGCTGGTATGGAAATGACTTTTCACAACCCAATTGCCAACTTGGCCAAAATCAGTTTCAAATGAGGGTGTGCGAATTTAATTTCTGGTAAAAGCTATAACTCCCATCCCAACTTGACCCCAAACGCGATTGATTTTGGCTGCAAAATGTGGGAAAGATTTCAAATTAGACATTGGTAGTTTTTGACTTTTTTTATATTGCTACAGCGTTATTATTATTAATATTAATTTAATTGTTTTTTGTGATTTTTTATTTAGTAGTCTGAAATTTTACAACATTATTTTGATCTTTTATCTATCTAGTGGAAGATATTTTTTAATTAATTTTGACTGAAAAAAACTGAATTTAAAAGGAAAATTATGAAATTGGACAATTCAAGAGTTTTGTGTTGTGAAATCCAGTTGAAAATAATGTTTTCTATTAAATGAAAATGACTAGAATAAAAAATGGAAATTACAGTATTTTTGAAATTGTTAATGTTTTTAGCTTAAGATTTTTGAAAACAACATCAACAATGAAAATGAAATTTGGTCTGCTCATAAATAGATAATGAAAGATGATTTTCAGCCTGACAAGAAAAAATTATATAAATTCGATTAGATAGCATTACTCGTCGTGGATCAATAAAAGCAGTATTGTTGAGCAACTAATATTAAAATTTATTTCTGTTTTTATTTGACTGTGATCATAATTAGCATGTGCATGTGCATGTGCATGTGCTGGCCATCAAAAATAAAAATAAAACCGTGCAAGTCATTTGTTTTATTAGATTTGATCTTCTATTTGTTTATTTACAATTTAGTTTGGTGGGGAGCTCCGTACGGTACGCTTGGGGTTAGTTGTGATTTAGATTTTTGCGGGTAGCTACCAAGAGCTTGCTATTATGTTGTTACATCTAACCTTGCTTCATACCTTCTATACATCCTCTAATCTTATTTAAATTTTTCAAGTGAGATACACAAGTATATGCAAATGTTTGATAATTTGATCCTACAAATAAATAAATAAAAATATATAATTATAAGCTTGAGCTGAAACACAATATAAATATTAGTGTTAAAAGTTCAATAGAGAGAGAATATTATGAAGTTCTAGTAGAAATATTTTGACAAATTATAATGTTTTAAGCTTTGATTTTTGGTGATATAATGTGATCCGTAAGTTGAGTTGTGGATTGAAAATCTTTATGCACTGTTTTTTTTTTAAATAAAAAAAAAAGAGGAGCAGAAAAGACCCAAAAAAAAAAAGAGGTTAAAGATAAGTCATCCCTTTCACTTGCAAAAGTTGAACAAGGTTGAAATTTAGTTGGGAAGTTTTTGCATGAACTAAGTTCATAGATTTGGCAAATAATATTTTGTCATTTAGATAGAATATTTCTTTTTAGGAGACAAAAAGTATTATCTTATCATGTGGTAGAATGTCATTTGTCGAGTTCATGAATTAAGTCAATGAACCTGATTAACGCCAAAATTTCTCCCAACTGATGAGGTACAGAAGTAGATGCATTTCCATGTTTTTAGAATAAACTCAGGTTGAAAGCCTTAGTTATTTATTTATATATATATATATATATATATATAGATATATAAAGTGGTCAAGGTGAAAATTTCATTGGGCAATTCTATTCGTTTTATTTTTCTTTTTCTTTTTTGGAAGGTGTGATATGCAAAAAGGGTAATTATTGAGAGTTAATTTTCTCAACTTGAAGTTCAATTCTATTAATTTTTTGTTCAATTTTAGAGAAATTAAGGCTTCATTTGGCTGTGCTTCTAGTGGTAACGTAAATTTTCATGTCACTGGGAGTTTTTGCTTCACTATTTTTTTCCCTCCACGACACTCCCAAGTAGTATAAACTCAACTTTGTGTCGGCCTCAGGCTAGGATACGCTTTTTCTCTCCGTTCCCCTCTCCCAAACACCCCTCATAAAATTCAGGTGAAGCATGTAAATATCATACTAATGTGGCAAAAGGGAGTAGAAAAAACATGTTTACATTCTTCCAACAACTGTCATTACATTGAGCATTTGTGTACTACTTTTATCTAGTGATGATACAACTCGTATTCAAAATCTAAGTTGTAACTAAATTTTTTTTGTAGAAAACTCGTACTTTCTCAAGCATAAGTAGCTAGAAATCGAGTTAAATCACTCTTAAGAGCAATAAGAAAGTAAAATGTTTGTCAAAATCAAACCACTATCAATAGATCATCATTCAATATTGATCCCACTCGAATGTGTAAAGAATTAGAATGAATACATTAAAGACAGATATAACATCTAACATTATTTTTTCGTGCATTTATCTAAATAATATTTTTATAAGATATATTTAATCTAGGGTAAAAGTGCCATTTGGCATCTTCTCCACAAGACCCTTCACCTCATTTGCAAACCCATTGCACTTTACCTCTTTGGACTTAATTTGACAATTGACAAGTCATAAGTTTTTGTTTCCAACTTTTTTACTTCATGAAGCACAAAAAACATGAAAAATTAGATAACATAGATCCGCAATATGTATATGCTTTCACTATAAGTTTGACAGCCAACAAATTTTTCATTCCTTTTTGTTTGATAGTTGAAATAAGTAACTTAAGTTCAATCATTTTCTTCCAAAAAAAAGAAAAAAGTTCAATTATTTGAAAATTTTTTTTTAAAAAAAAGCAAGTTAAAATCTTTTACAGCTGCAACAAGGCTGACTTGAATTGTTACAAACTTTTTAACTTTTTTAATGGATATAAATAATAATAATTAAAAAAATGCTTGGAGAATTAATGACAACTTTATTAAGGTAAATTTTGCTTACTTTTCTTGTGTTTTAGTTAAAAATATGACGGTCTTCTTTACATGTTAAAAAATTACTTAATTCCACAGAAGTAATCGAGTGATAATCAATTACATATTAAGTAGAAAATCTAATTTACATAATCTTGATAACTTATATTGTTTATTCAAACATTTAATAAAATTGCGTGTTTCATCCTTAGAGAAAATCTTGTGGTGACTTCAAATTGAGTGGTGTATGTATATATATATATATATATATATATATATAGAGAGAGAGAGAGAGAGAGAGAGAGAGAGAGAGGGGGGGGGGGGGGCTCCTTACCACATGTGGCTGGTTGATAGGATCTAAATTTGAGTGAGTACTGTGTATCTATCAACTATCAATCAAGCATGACAACGAGGTATAACCACTGATCAAGTTTCAAACCTTCCATAGAACCACGTCTTTGTTTTCATATTATTTATTTATTTATTTTTTGTGGTACGAAACTAACAGGATCAGGGGGTTTAAGATACTAAGAGTTACAAAAAAAAGAAGTAGCGGATCAATAATAAAACATTATTTATAGACAAAGTTTAAGGATTCACTGGATAAGTAACTTTAAATTATATCTTGAGCAGTTTTTTTTATAAGATACAATTAACTCTCTTATCATTAATATTTAATAAATTAATAATTTTATTAACTAATAATTAATATTATGCATTTCAAAATTTTTATATCTCAAGGGGAGCCATGATTTGATATGAAAGTATTGACTATTGATTTTCAATCTTATGGTTGTTTGATGTAAATAGGAAAAAAATATTGAAAAAAGTTTATTATACATTTCAAATTTTTATGTGCTCGTTTAGATGGAGATGAAAATAGGCATTTTGAAAAAAGTTATTTATTGACACTTTTTTAAAATGTCCGTTTTGATTTTGAAAATGTTTAAACGAACGTTTTGATAAGTTTAAATAAATATTTAATTATCTTAAAAACTTATTTAAAATGTAAAAAAATTTAAAAGAAAAAAGTGAGACCGTCCATCTTAACACAGCTTATATCTCAAATGAGGGTCCATTAGTGGCAGTGTGTCTAATATTATTGCTTTTTTAGGTGAGAGAAAAGTAGGAGAGGGAAAGCCCCTCATTTCACACATGCACTGATTATTGTTGGTAATTGGACGGAGAAAATCAGTTTCCCCTCGTTTAACACAGGAACCTATTCTTGGCCACAATTGGATGGAAAAAATAAACCACAAACGTGGTTTCATTAGTCTTACCAAACTAAGGCCCTACTTTTGGTATATATATATATATATTTAATGCTTTGCCAAAGCAGTCCAATGGAAAAAGGAAATGCGAATCTTCAAGGAGGACATTTAGACAAACTCTAGTGATTTTAGCTAATTTGAACCGACTCAATTAATTTTTGGGAGAAAAAAAGGTGAATGATAAGTCATCCAAACACGAGTAATTGAAACGTTTACTACTTCATTAAATTTGTTGATAAAAATTGAAGACTTAATCAATGAATTTATTTTCTTTATTGACTCAGACTATATTCCATTTAAACTTGTAATAAAAGTTCTTGAAAAAAAGAAAGATATTTAAAGACTTTGTTTGAGATTTATTCACCTTTTGAAAAGTTATTTCATTTATTTGTCATTTATGTCTACGTAATTTTTATTGCAATTGCATCATTCACAATTGGTCTTAATAAAATTCATAATTCATAAAATTAGAGTAGGAGTCGATGGTTGCATAAAATAGCTTCTCTAGTGTTGCTCAGAATAATAAAAGAGAACCATGGTCCTAAAGAAAATTTAAAAACTAAGAATTGATTTATCTAAATTTGGGGAGTTTTTAGAGAAAAAAAAAAAACCCTCTTGAAATTCTAACATAGTCACTTTTTTCTTTTCATAATTTCTGGACTTATCAAAATGTGATAGATTGTTAAGAAAAGGTCTTTGGGCTAGTTTTACTTTTTCCTTCTTTTTTTTTTTTGGAAAAGACATGCATTGATTTGAAAAAGGGTTTGAATAAAGAAAAGGAAACTTACGAAAACAAAATAGGGAGGAGCTAAGAAGGAAGTTGTTGGTTGGTCCTCCTGTTAAATCTCCCAAATTGATATGAAAATAATTAAATTTAAATTTGGGATAAAAATGAAAAATAAATGGAAAGGTAGGGTTGTGAAAATTGTAGATGGATATGAGACAAGGATGTTATTTTTTGACATAACAAGTCATGGTGGATCTATACCATTAGCATAGGGTGGCAAAAAATTAACATTAAAATTTAAAGTGATCTCTTATTAAAAAAAATATTAGGAGCAATTCCAAATTTTTATAAATATATATATATATATATATAGATATTTGTGTGTATGAATAAAATATCAAATTTCTAAAGTCTTTTTGGCAACCCCCGGTCAGGAGTGTTTATGGCAGGTATTGAGTCTTGATTTTATTATTTTTTTTGAATAATTTCACGTTTCTTAATATATTTCTCTATTTATATTTTTTAGTGATGTAATATGATATAATAATTTTAAAAATAACATCATGTAAGATTTAAAAGTATGCATAATGTCACATTAGATTAAAAATATAAATTGAGATATGAAATATGTAACATTTTCTTCTTTATAGTTTTAAAAGGACAAAGAACAGTCTTTTAGCCATGAGATGAGAATGAATTTTGATTAATAATTATCATACACCATCGTTATTTAATAAATCAGGCTTTTATACCCATACCCATCTAGTTTTAATTTACGTGAGAGGTTGTACAATTGCAGCCATGGGTTATCAGTTTTCCATTTTATTTTTTGAGATTTTTTTTCCAGCCAATAATGATTTGCTGAATTTCTTACTAAATTCTTGTGAGTTTTTTTTTTTTTTTATTTAACTCGACATAGTATGTTTTTATTTATTTATCAAATTAATATAGTTTTGAAAATCGTATCTTGAAAATACGATTTTAAAGTCAATATTACATCTTAAAAATACGATTTTAAACCAAAGACTTGTGCAAACTAATAAAGATTTAGGATGACTCATAAATTTTTATTAGTTTGAAATTATATCTACTCGCATTTTGAAGATACGATTTCTTTAAAAAATTGACTTTGAAATCACATGTTAAAGATGTGATTTCAAAAATTACATAAGTTTAGTAAATAGGTGAAAATTTACGTGAGGAAGATTAAATCAACCCAAAATTACGTGAATTTGGTAAAAACTTTATGATTTGCTATTGGATGTCGTCGGTTTCAATTTGTCCACAGCAATTAGACCATACGTGCGAGTGAGTAAATAAGAATTCAAAATTGTCAAATCCTATGGATAGGAGATATTTTTCTTTTAGGAATGCGATATACTATGTAATTTTTTATCTTTTTAATTACATTATGTGCCACTAAATAAGATAAGATACACATCCCACATATTAAAATATCGTTAAAAAATATATTATTGCACCTAACATATCCCACCTAAATGGTAGATAGGTGACGATGTGTGACGTTTGAAGTTATCCTCTTCAAACATTTTATTCAATTTTTTGAATGATAGGGCAAGTTGTACATGAAAAAGTATGTAAAAAATTCACATAATTTGCAAATTCATTGCACTTTACCCCCGTAGGAGTTAGGACTAAGTTTACAAATAACGAGCCATACAAGTTTAATTTTACTTGAGTGAGGCAAAAAAAAAAAAACACGACTTTTTCCTTCTTGTTATCACTAAATCCGTGATTTGTATAAAATAAAAAATCAAGTCTGAGTTTATTGTTAATTAATCATCTTCTCGTGTTTGGGTGCTAAAGTGTTTAGTGGTCGAGTGACATCTCGTATCTCTTTATAGGTGAAATTATAATTTCAAAATCTTCCTATTTAAGGACTGGTTATGGTATGTTGATTTTCCAACCATGTTATAAAAGTTTGTCAACCTGAATTTGTTTTTAACTTATAGTTGTAAATAGACATTCAACGTGTGTAAATTTTATTAACAGAGACTAAAATTTTAGCAGGCATAATCACAAGGATTTGGACGGCCAACTCTCAACTGGATCTGGTGGTGGTGCCACTGGCCTTTCTCACCAGTCACTGTCGGGGATCTAAACATAAGGATATTGGTTTTAGAGTTGTATTAGGATTGTTTAGTTCCCTATTTTAATTTATTCTTAATTTATCTAGTTTCCTAATTTTATTAGGATTAATATAGAAAATATAGAAATTAGTAGTCTCCTATTCAAATTCATAGTCTTTATTGTAATATGATTAGTCTAAAAAAAAGAATTTTTATTTTTCATTCAAAATAGTAGTGTTTTAGCACTATAAATATGATGTAGGAGGTCATTAACATGAATTTTTTTTATCAATATTAATTCAATTATAAATTTTAGAAAATTATTTTCTCTTGTTGGGATTAGAGTTCCCATGTTACTTGTACTATAAAGAATTCGACGTGTTTGATTATTCTTCCACATTTTCGTTCTGCATCATTTGGTATCAAAAAGAGGAATTGCCTAACTCAATGACAAATCGTGTAGACAGAATCAAAAATTCCATTGACGTTCGTCATGGGATGGAAGCTGTATGGGCAGCAATTGATGAACAAGAGCAACAGTTAGCACTCATTTGGTACAGAGAGAGGATTTGTCTAGCTCATTGACAAATCGTGTAGACGGAATCAAAAATTTCATTGATGTTCATTGTGGAATGGAAGCTGTATGGGCAGCGATTGATGAATAGAGGTAACAATTAACATAGATCAATGATCATGTTGGTGCTATGCAACAGACACTCATGCGACTCAATCTTAATGCTCCTAGAGATGTTCCAGTCAACAAGAATCACGCTGGAGGATTTGCTTAAAGACAAAGTTATTCGCAATTACGAAAGACTTTCATATTTTGATGGTAATTTTTATCTTGAAGACTTATATGACTGAGTTTATGATTTGGATGATTGTCTTAATGATTTGAGACTTTCAGAAGAAAATGAATATTTTTGGGCAGAATATAAGCTTATAGGCTTCGCAAAAAGATAATAGTTTGATTTACAAATCCGCAAACAATTACAATGTAAAAGGTATATTTTTTCATTGCCAAGAATGATGAACTTGTTAATAAATAATTTTTTGCTTAAAAATTATTTACAAATTTTAGAAGATAAATACAGGCCAACATAAGAAAGTACCAAGAAAGAAGCACAAACAAAATTTGAAATTGTGAAGGTAACTTTAACTAATAAGGTTGCAAATACTGAACTGTTGAAAGAAGTCCACATCCTTACAGAAGACTCTCTTGTCATAGAAAGCGAAGATCAAAGTTTTTCTTGCCTTGAAGAAAATCTCAAAGAGATGATAGAAAATGAAGTTAAATTTATTTCTATTGATGTTGTTGAAACAGTTGCTGCAGATGATAAAAAATAAGAAGTTGTCCAAGAAAATCTCATTAAAGTTGTCAACACTAAAGATGATGAAGCTGAACCTAAATTCGTAAAAGATAAATCTAATGTTTATAGTAAAATTGAAATTGTGGTGGATCAAAAAGATATTTTTTGTTTCATTACCGGTGCGTTATTATCATCAGAAAAAGGACTTAAAATTATCGATTTCATGAAAGATGTGGTAGAAGAACTCCTTGAATATTTAATTGTTCTTCAAAAGATTTAATTATTATTACTCGGGACGAGTTCGAGATCGTGTATATTCAGTCAACTCAAAATAGAGTTGTTTTCGAGTCGAGGAGATATATTTAGTATCCAAAAAATAAGGATATTAGTTTCAGAGTTGTATTAGGATAGTTTAATTCTCTATTTTAATTTATTATTAATTTATCTAGTTTCCTAGTTTTATTAGGAAATATAGGAATTAATAATTTTCTATTTAAATTAATAATCTTTATTGTAGTAAGAATGTAAGATTAGTTTAAAAATAAGAATTTTTATTTCATAGTCAAAATAGTAGTATTTTAGCACTATAAATATGATATAATAAGTCATTATTATGAAATTTTTTATTAATATTAATTCAATTAGGAATTTTAAAAAATTATTTTGTCTTATGAAATGAAAATTTTTTATATTACTTATTTTATAAAAACATTTGATGTATTCTATTCTCTTTTTATATTTCCGTTTCCTATCAATTGTGTTCCATTAAAATAAATGTTATAGGACCATTGGCACATGCAAAATGAAATTTAGTGGAACCAATCGACATTGATGTTGCATCAACTCGCTGTCTTGACTGTTTGTTGGGTGTAATTTAAATTATCTGGATTGCATTTGGAGCCTAGTACAATAATATGTTGCTACTTGTTCTCTGGTTTCTGAAGAGGACAGCCACTTTCCCTTGAGTTCATCTAAAAAATAAATATTAATTTCTTCGACCAAACAATATATATATATATATATATATATATATCTTCGTTCGTTGGCTTGACGAGAAAATTAGGTAAATTAATTTTAATAAATTTATAAAGTTGGTATTTTAAAAAAAGGACTAACTAAATAATATATAAGTAAATAATGATTTAAAATATAAATAAAAAAATAACAAAAAAAGATTGGAATTATTAACTCTATCATTATTAATAAATAAAAAATTAATTCACCCTTATCAAATTTATAGCTAAGTGAGCCAGGCCTATTAAGAATTTTCCTACTGCAGAGGAAAAAACAATATTCAAATTAGTCTTTTTTTAATAAAATATTGATAAAATATACATAACATTAATTTAATTAGTCGTAAGTATCTAATATTCATAATTTAATCAATACATGTATTATTCATAATTTAATCACTACATGTATTAAATAAGCATAGAAAATGAGTGCGTATAATATATGCGTTAATTAAATTACTAACGTAAACATTCACGACTGAAACTACTATTCATATTATCTTCAATTTACTATTTATAATTTTATTCACAATGTACAATTAACGAGTTTTTACAAAAAACTACTAAAAAATTTATAAAATAAAATTTTCAAATTAACCAAAGAATTCATGATCATCTTTTATATCTAAAAGATCTAAAGAATAAACTTTTATTACCGAAAAGTCTAACTATAAACTTCTATCTTAGTATCGTTAAAAAATAAAAGTAATTAAACAAAAATAACCTTTAAGATATATTTTTTAAAAAATACTAAATAGTTCATAATATAAATTATTCAATTCAAAAACAAAAAATATAGCATTTTTTTATTTATATAGAAGGCTTAAAAATAAATTTTCATTTCATAAAATGTTATGATTTTTTTGAATTGAAAAAATTATTTTATGTATTTTTTAGTATTTTTTTTCTAAATATATTTTGAAATTTATTTTAATTTAATCAATAATATTTTCTAACGGTGTTAGAATGAAAATTAACAATTAGATTTTTGGTATTAAAAGTTTCATTTTTGAATTGAAAAAATTATTTTAGAAGTTTTTTAGCATTTTTTTCCTTTTTTTATTATAAAAAGTACATATTTTAGGAAGTACAGACATTCCCAAATTGCAAATGGTATGAGCTAGAAAATGATGATACATAAATGGCTTGAGTAGAGGCATCATAAAAATTCAAATTAAATAAAGAGTAGGATTAAAGAATTTGGGAATGAAAAATCAAAACTAGAACACTAAAATTCATATAGCCACTCGACAAAGAGTAGGATAACATTTAGCGAGCTTGAGTTGAGTTATTTTAGAATTAAAGTCAAAATAATTCAAAGATCACATGCATTGGGTGTAGGAGTGAGAAAATGAGAGTAAAAATCTGTAATATTTAATAATTCTAAAAAAAAAAAAAAGGTGATAGAGAGAAGACAAGCAAGCAAGAATGTGGTTATGGGAATCCCGAGAAGTAGCTCACAAATTTCATGAAATGCAAATCTTTTTTTGATATAATGGGCTAGCTTTAGGCTCATTGTAATAATCAATAATGTCACAGCAACTCGCCAACTTGGCAGTTGGCAGTTTGTTGGGTGTCATTTACTTATCAGGATTGTACCCCAATACAAGAACTTGTCACGACTTCTGCTTTGCTTCTGCTGTCCAATTCTAAAGAAGAAATATTAGTTTCTTTGACAGAACCAATTTGATGAAGTGGTCCATCCGTTTTTATCTGATAATTGTATAGGAATACTCCTACTGGGATCGAGTGGGGATGAAAATTTCAAATTGGTCTTTTCTATCGGATAAGATATATATTGACAAATGTAAATATCATTGAAGATCGAGCATCTCCACAAACTTCTTTAAAATTATATTATAGTGACTTATGTAACACTTCAAACATTTATTTTTTTATCAAAAAATTATAACATCTCTAACAGACTCTTTAAATTTTAATTTTTTAATATTTTTTCACATTATTTAGTTTTGTTTCATTTTATTGCTTTCAATTAGTATTATTTTTTACCAAAGCTCAAAATTCTCCTCCAATTTATTTAAAATTCAAAATTTCTTCAATTCTATTTTAAATATAAGTTCCCTCTAATTTGGATGGAAAAGTCAAGGAACGAAAATGATTCACAAAGTTGAGAATTATGAAAATGATAAAGTTGATGAAAAGGATTAGGGTGATAAAAAAATAACATATTTATAAGGGAAAGAAAATGTTACAAAAACTTTACCAGTCGCAAATACAAAGAATAGATAACTTTAGCGTTTAACTTTTCTTGTAATATTTTGAGACTTACATTATAGTTATAAGGCCATTACTTTGTCTATCATTTGTAAAATGTTTGGACTCTCAAGCGTAGAATCCAACTCCTACTTGATGTAGAACAATTATGTCAAACAAATGTTATGTTTGTCACGTCCCCAGTTATTAGGATCCTACGGTACTCTTTGAGCATGGATTTTGGTCCGTCATTATATAACATTTTTTTTTCTTTTCTTCTTGTTTTGTCTTGGACCTATTCAATGTAGGAGTGAAATCATGCGAGTTTAGCTCATAAGGGACGATATTGTGCAGTAACAGGTCCAAGTCACTACAAGTACCCAATGTAAGCGAAACCAACACAAAAGTGCTTCTTTGTACCTTCATTGTAAAACACTTATTTCCTTCTTGTTTTTAGAGACTGACTTAACCAAAGAAGGAGTAAAGCCATATAAATTTAGCTACAATATTATGTAGTGACCAATCCCCGCCATTACAAATATCCTACATATGCGAGACTAACATTAAATAATGACCATTTTTAACCTTAAGATGTTTTTGGGTTTTTTTACATTATATATTCAAGGATTGATGAGCTATACGCAGGGTACAATAAACTTTTTTTTTTTTTTTTAAAAAAAAGGTGCATATTTTAGGTAGTACAAATCTTCACAATTACTTAGAAATTAAAATTTTAATAGAATTTAGATAAAAAAAAAAAATCAAACCTAAAACCCTAGAATTCATACTGCTGCCAACCTCAAGAAGGTAGGAGTATGATAAAGGTCAGTGATAGGAGGAGGATAAAGGTCAGTGGAAATTGAGAGAGATGATGGGTAAAGTTGGGCAAAAAAATTGGAGGTTAGATTAAAATTTTGGTTAAAAAATGAGAGAAATAATGGGTAAAGATTGAACTGAGTCAATATTTTAAAATGGACTTTGAAAATACCACAATTTTACATGTGAATTTTTTTTTTCTATAATTTGCATGGGCCGTAACCCGGCTCAACCCCACATACTTCCGCCCTTGGCTAGAATACTACTATTTAATTAGGAAATCATAACTCATATTTTTATCATAATCCTAATATAATAATGAATCCTATTTTGAATATAAAACAATAAAGATAATAGATATTTTATGTCAGCATTACAAGAATCTACACATTTTCCGACACAAATTCCATCATCAGAATAAAAATCGTCGATAAAAAAGATCATCTTTGATGAAAAAAAGTTAATGTCAGGTTTTAATGAAAAATGTCGACGCTATTTTTACCAACAACAACGATCGTCGGTAAAAATAAAGCAATACCAACAGAGAGATGATTACTTTTTTTGACGACTTCATGCGTCGGTAATAAGTTCTTTATACCGACAATAAAAATTGTCAGAAAACATCAAACAATACCGACACTAAAAATTAATGTCAGAAATGATTACTTTTTCTAATGTTGTTATGCATCGAAAATAAACTCTGCATCAATGTTTTAAAACCTGGACTGGACCGGCCGGTTGAACTGTCAATCGGTCCACGAAACGGTTCGGTTTAACCCATAAACCCGTTTTAAGTTCAAAACCGTTCTAAAAATAGAAAATTGGTAAAACCGGACGGTTCGATCGATGAACCAGTTGACCCGGTACTGGGTCAACCAGTTCACCCGGTTCTTGGCTGCAATTTTTTTTTTTTTTGGTATATTCAAAATCTCAAATTTCATGCAATTTTTTGGTTGAGTTGAGTTGGTCTTTGGCTGAGTTGAGTTGGTCTTTGGCTGAATTTATTTTGGATTGTATTTAAAATTTTAAACCCTTGAAGTTTGAAACTCCAGTATTATATATTTGTATCATGTAGTATTTTATTTTATTTTATGCATGATTATTAGTGTTTGTATATTCTTTTTTTTAGTTGAAGACTAAATTATTGGATTATGCTTGGATTGGATGTTAAAATGATTTTTGTTATAGTTCTTGCGATTATGGAAGAATGACAATGAAGTTTCAACTTTCAACATTTAAATAAGGTATGTCTACTATATTTTTTTTCATTGTTTTCTTGAAGTTTTACATATTAAGAAAATTTATATTTTGTAAAAATTTTTTATATAATTTTTAGTAATTTTTGTATAATTTTTTAAATTTAAAATATCAATAATATGTATTATTAAATTTATTATTTATATAATTATGACATCACGATTTGATTCTGATTGACTCGACAGTTGAACCGATAACCTATAATCTGAACATTTTTTTAATTCGATGAACGAGCAGAATCTGAAAACATTGCCCTAAGTGAATGTCTCAGAAACATCAAAAGATTCAAAACAATTTCGTTTCACTGAACCTCTTTATCAATGTTTGGGAATTCGCATCGACATGAGTTGAGTAGCTCTTACATTATATATCGTCGGCAATTATTTCCGACATTAGATTGGGTAGGAAATAATTACTTCCTTTCCCAAATGCTCTTTCACCTGCCAATCCCATTTCGGCGCAAAAGTGCCCAGTCTCTCTCTCTCCAACGCCAATAAACTAGAATCGACGAGGAAGAACCAACTACCAGGCACGTCAGCTAGCGTCATTGACCGAGCTACCAGGTAAACCATCTCATGTGTCCTTGCCCTCTTTCATAAGTGTCTATTCTTGACTGAGCATACAGTTGCAATTTTCTTTTTAATCTTTGTTCTTTCCTGTTTCCTCTGAATCATGCAAGTGTTCAAATTCCTGTCCTAATATACACACACACATGTAATTAAATAGATAAATTTAAATGTGAAGGCTGCATCTAATTAATCTTCGTCTTTGCTGAAGTAGAACAAAAAGAGGAATCAAGAAATCTAAACGTGAATCCCTCGTTCAAATTAGTATGTAATATTGTCCTGTCCTGATAAACTAACGATAATTGCTAAACCCTTGCATTTCTAAAGTATACCTAGCATTCCCGGTTCATTATATCAAACATCACAGTGAATCACATATATAAGGCACAGCAAAACTACAATGTCTATACTGTATTTGTTAGGGGAAGAAGGAAAAGAGAATAAGAGAAGAGGGAAAAACTGTATTTGTTGATTACAGCAAAACTACAAATTTTGTATACTGTGTTTGTTGATTAATACATTTTGTTGCAAAAAACCAAGAGATTTCATTGCTTGGAAAAAGGAATTCTGTTACTCAATTTTAAGATTACAAGTTATGTGGTGATGTTCTGTGCCTTTTGTATTGATGCAACTTTTTCTTTGCAGTTAATTCAATGATTGACAAATCTTGCAAAATTGTTAACTTGAATACATTTTTTGAGCTTTTCAATTCTTTGGCCAAACAGGAATTTTCACCATCTTTTGGGTATTTGCTGATATTCCTTGCTGATGTCTTCTGGGTTTGTCCATGTCTCTGGTGTGGAACTTGTGTAATAGCCATCCCACTTTGTAGATTTAGATAACTTAAACATTGAAGATGTCATATTAAAATTGTAATTTCATTTCATTCTCAAGTTAGATTGACAAACATGTATTCTTCGGACAAGCAGAGTTTTTTTGAATATGAGACTCATTTCACTGTTATGGTAAGTACTGGGAACCTTATTTTAGAATTTTTATTTTCTACATGATTATAACATGGATTGTGGCTACTAATTACATTGTATTTGCATAAGGCATTATTGTACTAAGCATAAATAACTGCTATTATAATCCCAGTCATTTTTTTCCCTTCAGTCTAAAGACTAAAATAGCTGCTATTGTAATAGAATAGTGATGCAGTGGCAAACACCCACTAAAGTTAATTTTTTAAAGCCCTCGTAGTTATGCCCAAATGCATAAGACTTCCAATGCTATTAAGTTTCGAATAAATAGGATTAATTGTTTCCAACTATTTATGGCAGGACAATCTAAATTAAATTATAACTTGAATTGAAAATAAAAATAAAAGGCTAACAAATCCCATAGGAAAAACATTACAGCACATAATGTATGCATTTGGAAATAGGTCTGTGTGTTAATGTCTACACTTCGTAATTATGATGATATAACAAATAACAATGAAGAATGTACAACAAAATTTCTAATTGTTCAAATAGAAACATAGGGTAAAAGACACTTGAAATGTTACAGTTACTTTTTCACTTGAAGTGCACCTTGTGATCCCAACATTGGACTTACAGTTTGAACATTTCCATAGTTTTGTTGTCATTTGTCTTCTAATCTTTATTGTGCTTCCAGGAAAATTTTAATTTCTTGTACATTATGAAAGGTTTGAATGTTATGAGATTGCTAATGAAAATTTGAAATGTTAACACTCATTAATTGCCTTTTTTGTGGTCCTTTTTCTTTTATCTTACTGATTGACTTGATTGTCAAATGTTTTTGCAGTTTGGTGGCGCAGGAGGGTTATTGATGAGTGGGAAGAGAGACATCTTCAATCTTTAATTATACTTTTTTTTTTCGGTTTATGTTTTTTGTAATGAATGGAGAATACCTCTTTTTTTTAGTTGACATGTGGAATGTTGCACTGGTAGGTTGTTTGTAGTTATTTCGTTGTCTATTGGAACTGTTTGCACAGTTCTTCAATTCATTTTGATTTGTCGACCGGTTGTACAGGTTTTGTGTCATTCTGATTGTAGATTGGGAAAGAAACACAACAACTAAGAAACTATTTTTTTTAAAAAAAATAATATTACCGATGCCTTTTTCCATCGGTGATAATCGAAGTAATTCCGACACGTCCAAACATCGGTAATAATAGTTTATTTTCAACCACATCAACTGTCGGAAATAATAATTTATTTCTAACACTAAAAATAGTCAGTACTAAAGTCACTTTAAGCGACATTCTTTTGTGTCGGGAATAATGCTAATATTCCTGACTCCATATTTAGTCGGAAATAATTCACTTTTTCCGACCATTTTTGTGTCGGTAATAACAACATTATTATTGACATAATTCTTGTAGTCTTCGATAATATTTTTTTGTGACTATTTTATTACCGACTCGTTATCCAATATTTGTTGTCTGTCGATATTAAGTTTTTCTAACAGTATTTTTTTTTTTGACCAATAATGATGTCGGCAAAAAGGTATTTTCCTATGATGAAAGTAACTAATTTGAACTAAGCTTAAATTTAAAAATTAAAGAATCTTATACAACATTCAATATTGGCCCAAATTTAGACTCAATGAACCAAATTATTTTTTAGATTTTTGTGTGGCTAAATATATATATATATATATATATATATATAGAGAGAGAGAGAGAGAGAGAGAGAGAGAGAGAGAGAGAGAGAGAGAGAGAGAGTCCATTACAATTTGATGTGTATTGTTTTGTTAGAAATCTTTAGAGCACTCTTTCGAAAAGGAAGAAAGAAATAGGGTAAAACATAGCGATCGAGAGAATGAAAAGGAGTGGAGAAAAAAAAAAAGAATTGTGATTATTATTCAAGTACTCTTTCATTCTTTCTTTTCTTTCTTCTTTTTGAGTTTATTTATCATTATTTAGCTAATTTGTGCACTCAAATTTTTATTTTTCTATATAAACTCTGCTTTAATTGATTTAGGTTTAGTAAATTGGCAAACCTCATGTAAGTTCTAGCTAAATTCTTGTGTTTCCATCGATTTGGCTAGCTTTTTCTTGAATTCTAAAATGCGTATTTGCTATAATAGAATTTTGTTGTGTTAATTTTTTGAATTGATTTTTCATAAAGGTTCTAGTATCTAATTGTTTCGAGAACCAAAATATGCAAGTTTAACTTTTCTTTTTATTCATTTTGAGGTAGATTTAGTAGGTTTAAAGTCTTTTATGTCATGTAATATCTCCTTCATTCTATTGATAAAAAAAAACTCAGTTATATAAAAACTTAATGTGTTAGTTGCATTAAGGCTCCACTCTTTGAACAGACTTCATTGACTTAATTCATGAATTATGGTGTCACATTTTTTTATGTAGACAATGTGTTATTTTCCTGTTTCTCAAGAGAATTTATTTACATTGAGAGTCTTACAAAGAAAAAAAACAAAAACAAAAAAACAGGACTCCTAATCTTAAACAATAGTCCTAACCTAACTCACTAACAGGAGAAGTTATCTTCGCTTAGAACTATCATTTCGTATTTGTAAATGCTAGGTGTAGCATAAATTGACAAGTTTCACTTGTCTGATAATTCTAGGATATAAACTAGTTGAAGACTAAAAAATGTACATACAACAAGCTTGAATGCACAAAAAATTATATAAGTTGGGCTCTATTATAAAGTTAATAAAGCAACTTTAAACCCCACAAATAAAAAAAACTCCATATTTTAAATATATTTATAATATAAACCACATCAGAAATCAAAGTTCCATAAAATTCTATGACCAGAAAAAAAAAAAAAGCGCAATATAAAAGTCTAAACCAAGAAGAAGAAAAAAAATAGTGTCCTACAAGGAAAGTCCCATAAAAATCTAATCTCACCAAAAGGAATTCTAAGCCTAGAAAAAACGTCATTACGGAACAGCACAAATCATACTCCTCCTTTCACCACAAGGGTCATATTTAATCTTCGAAAAATAAAATAGCTGAATGGTCATCATCGTATCAAGGTTAGATTTTACCAACTTCTTACTCTTAAGCCACAAAATTATATTTCTTTTTTTTTTTTTTTTGTCCTTTTTCTTTCCCCAGTTCTTGTACTGTGTATATTTCATGCTTAGGTTTCTCTTTACTAACGAACATTCCGACTCTTGCTGCAAATAGTAGAAAGAAGATATATAGGAGAGGAACAACAGCAGATGACAAAACATTTCTTTTATTGTATTATTTCATGCCGATCCCTATATATAAATCCTCAGAAGAGGATATATGATCCTATTACACATTACTATTATAAGCATATGATCCTAGAACAGAATAGGACACTTATTCATATTACACATTACTGTTTTAGATAGGTAAACATTCAGCTTCAACTTCAAGGACAAAACACCACCCTATAGTTGGTTCCACCAGGGCATGTAAAAGTGCTTGTTTGATCATCCTTAGGATAACTATAAGCATCCGGGCACCTCTGCTTGAAAAATCTAGAGTAATCGGTTGGTCCACAATTGCCTGAGTTGCAACAATATTGATCTGTCCTAAATACAGTGCAAGGGTTGTTGCAACCGCCGGCGGCCTTCAGCTCCCTTGGGCACTGGCCGTTGATATCTGCCGCACATCGAATGCCACGGCACCTCCCCGTCGTCGGGCTGAAGTCCATGGGCACATTAAAGCCATCGACAAGGGAAATATCGAAGAAGTCCAGGTTATTATATTGGTTTAAAGCGTATTCAGCTAGTGTGTTTGGTGGTGCACCATAGGCTTGGCATTGTAGGAGCCCACCACAGTCACCGGTCTCACATCTGCCTCGGCCGGCTCCATCAAAGGTGCACTTGGTTCGAGCCCAGATGCGTGCTTGTTTCGTGCCAGGGCTCACGTTGATGGTCCAGGTTTGGCCTTGGTTGAGTTGACGGCCACCACCCGGCACAGCCGCAGCCCAGACTGTGAAAGGGCATTGGTTTCGGATCTCGAAAATGGCGGCACGGGAGAAGGTGAAGAAGAGGGCATTAAGAAGGAAGAAGGAAAAGGGTAGGCACCTTGAGAAACTCATGTTTTGAGAGAAAGGGGTTTAATGGGTTTGTGCTTGGGAGGAATGGTTTGGGACCTCTGGGTATTTATAGAGGGAGAATGGCTTCGGTTTGGTGTCCAGATTAGATAGATGAGAATATGATAAATGGTGTTGGAAAATTTTGTGAGATGATGTATTATGGCTTGACTTGACCATATGAATTTGTTGGGACTGGTCAACAAAAGGAGCTACATATTCTAAGTGGGCAAGTTAGCATTAGCTAGCTCAAACCAGCCTTATCTTAAATCCTCTGGATAGCTCCTTCCTTTTGGAAAGCCTTCTTGCATTTAGGGTTGGTTCCACCATAAAATTCTTGAGTGAATAGACTGGAAATAAATTGAAAACCTTTTCATAAAAATAATCCTTATTAGATAATTTACAAATATTTTTTTCAATTTTAAATTATTGTAGTAAGGACACTTTAAAAGTGATGTGATTATACTTAGTTTCAAAATGCAAGAATGAATGATAGCCGCGTTGATTGGAGCAAAACTTTAAGATATAAAACATGTTTTCAAGAAATTGTCATACTAAAAACGTGTCTCTTCTTAAAATAAAATTACATATTTAAAATTTGCTCTAACAATCATGCCCTTAGAAGATATGTGGTTGACGAATCTGCAACATAAATAAAAGAAAATAAAAAATTCTTATATTATTGATTGGATAGTTGTTGTTTAGATGATTCAACAAAATGTATATTATGCAAAAGTGTTGAATATGGTATTAAGTTAGCTGGTGTTTAGACTAATATATTTGAAATTAAAATATTTCAAATGTGTATGAAATATTTCAAGTTCTCATATGTTTTTTCATGTCTAATGAATAATAAAAGACCCTTAATTAATTAATTGTATGCTCAAAATTCGAGTAATTCTCAAAATATGAAAACAAATGGTAAATAATTATTTTCCAATTAAAAATAAGTTAAAAACTGACTTCTCTATATGCTAAATTCCACAGAAGACTGACAAGTAGAATTTGACAAATGTGTTTTCTTTGGGTTTTCCAAGAGGGCTAGAAATTCCTCAGCCACCACTAACTCTCATGTTAGTCAAGGAGAGCCACTATTGGTTTTTCCGAAGGAATAAATTAAGGTGAAGAAATTTAAATGTCTAGAAGAAAATGATAAGAATGATTGTGAGCATTAACTACCAATGTTTTCTCCATATGGTCAAGCAATGGTAGATTTTCTAGTACATAAAAAAAAATATTAAAATTAAAATTAATTTTTTTTAAAAAAATAAAATAATAGTAAAAAATATATATCACAAATATAAAAGTACAAATATATGACATATCATGCTGTAATTTTTTAAGAAAATTATAAATATTAATATTAAATTATGAAATTATTGTAAATATTAATATAAATCCTAATGGGTGATTTTGGTTCATAAAATAAAATATATATTTATAAGTATGTAGTATGTAAGAAATAAAAAATATGCGTTATTTAAAATGAGAATAACAATAATTATGTATAATATCATAATTAAATGTAAACATACTAAGATCAAACAAACGTAAAATTAATGTACAATTCTAAATAACGTTTTCAATTTTACCAATTGTATAATATATCTCAAAGTTAGATTAGAAAGATGAGACCTATTGACTAGTTACTCGTGGTACTATACTTATGCTATGCTTTATTTTAATATCCCATAAAATTAATATATTCTTTTAATTCTTGCACAATAATGTTTTAAAAAAATCTTAAGTCCGGGACATTGATAATACTCATACTTATTAGTATTCTATTGATAACAATTGATAATACCATAACCGGTTTAGGGTGCCAACTTTCTTTAGCCGTTGTAGGTCTCTTTTGACTTGTTGGTTTAGATTAGTTCTTTACATTTTTCAACCTTTGGTTTTGATTTTAAGATCTATTTTTCCAAATTCTACTTATAGAATCTCATTTTGTTTTATTTTTACTAGTTTCAAACCACTTTCTCTGCTAATTATGGATAAGTTGGAAACTACTCACCCATACACATTATGTTGGAAAAAATCAACTATAATCTATGGACTCAAGTCATGCGTAACTTTCTAAAGGAGTGCAAGCTTTGATGTACTATTATTGGAGATACACAAGCACTTGCAAAAAGAGACAACGAAGAAGATGTAGACTATTCTGAATGTCTCAATGAATGGGATAATAAAAGCATCATATCATCACTTGGTTTTGTAATATCTCAGTGTCCTTCATCCACTATTCACCTTTAGTTTGGTTGCTTTGAGACAACAAAGAAAATTTGAGATCTATTGGCACAATGGTTTATCATTGCTAACTTTACTCATCAGTATCAATTGATAGGTAATCTCTACTACATAAATTTGGGATTTACGGATTTTGTCTACAACCTTACTTATTAAAATAAAAGTAACAAATTTTGTCTACAATCTTAAAGATTCTACAAAGGACCAAGAAGCATAACTGCATATAGTTTTGATCTTTCTTTTTATTTGAGAAAATACGATTGAAATATTATTGAGAGATGTCAACATCTGATTGGAGGAACCTTACAATAAAAGAAGGGGTTCCTCTAAGTTTTTGGTTTTTCTATTGAAAAGAAGTTTAGAGTGTTGGCAGAATTATGATTAAATAATAAAAATGGGGTTAAAAAATGGGTGGAGGGGTATACAAGTATTTTTTACACAATCCAAACTTAATTCATAAATTTTCAAACACAGGATGGTATTATAAAATCCACTAATGAGTTTAGTCCCAATTATTCCAAACATGCTATTTTATTTTACTATCAAGTAATTAATCCAATCATTCCTTTCATTCACTAATTTAAATTAAGATTTAATTTAGTATATTATTAGTATTTAAAGACTAAACTAGAAAATTATTATTAATTTTCTATTAAGTTTGTTAGAGTATACTCAAAAAGATTTTAAATTTATTTAGTTGCACTTTTTATTTAATTAATTTGTGATAATATAACTGAAAATACATGAAAAATGAAATTAATGATGATGGTAATGTGTATGAGAAAATAAAATATAAATGCTCTCATATTTTTGCTTAAATTTTTAACCAACATTCTTATTATTTATAAACTATGCATCCAAGTTTATTTTGTTTTAATATTTCAAAGTTTTCAGAAAAAAAAAAAAGAAAATGCAATAATGTAACATATTTATCTGTGCAGGAAGTTAGATTCAAAATGAAGGATAAAAGTGGAAATTCACATTATTTTTTTGTTTTTAATTTTAAAAAACCTCGTATGAGAAACAAAATAAAAATGCAGAATAGAGTTTGCCATCTTCCACGGCTTCTGAGAGGGCGAAGCTCTGCCTCGTTTATCAGTCGCAATTGAAAGCTTTCCATTACTTCTCGATTTCACAATTTAACCCCCAAACAGCAGATCAAACCTCTCAAGCAGACCCTCTTCTTTTCTTAGGCACGTAGTTCTTTATCAAAAACTCAAGATATCCTCTCAATATGTACATGTTTATCTATATATATATATACATATGTATATCTACGTGTGTTATATATTTTTACTCTTCGATGTTTATGTCTCGAAATTGATAGTCATTGATTGTGTCGCGTTTTGTAGGGAGGATTGGGGTTCTGCTCTAGAGATCTGATCCGAATTCTGTTGAAGAATAATTCACCTTTCGCTCTTTAGAAGCAAATACAAAAATGGGTATAATGTTTACTCGATTGTTCTCTTCGGTATTTGGTAACAAAGAAGCTCGGATCCTTGTTCTCGGCCTCGACAATGCCGGAAAAACTACAATTCTTTGTATGTTTCTTCTATTTTACCCTTCTTTTTTTTTAATCATGCTTTTCTGTGACCTGTGTTTTCCGGAATGTCTAATTACTTACCGTCTCTATTTGATTTTGTTCAGATCGGCTTCAGATGGGTGAAGTTGTCTCCACAATTCCAAGTTGATACTCTTTCTCAGTGTTGATGCTTTTATTTTTACCTAACCTATGTTTGTTTGGCGAGAAAATTAAGAATTTAAAAATAGAATAAAAAGAAAAATTTGTCTTTTGTTTCTACATTTTTGGCCAAATTGTCATACGAGGCTTAGTTGAGTGGAAGGTCCTGTCTTCTTGACTCCCACACCTAACATTTTTCTCAGTAACCAATTGGAGCATAATTTCTATTGTTCTCAGTTTGATATTTTCTAATTTTTGTAGTTGTGGTTTGATTCCTGTGTATGTCTTTTTGATGCAGCTATCGGTTTTAATGTGGAAACAGTGCAATATAACAACATAAAGTTCCAAGTTTGGGATCTGGGTATGCCAATTAATCGCTTGGTGATCTGCATATATCTTTTTCTTTCCAGAATATGAAAGTAAATGTTTTGATTGTTCTCGCGTTGATGGTACCAAAAACTGACATCACATTAAGTTTTAACTGCTTTGTACTGGTTATTAAAATTAATAAGAATTTTCAAGCAATAATTCCTTCTGTAACCAATAAGTGGATAAATATTGGTTTGCATTTCATATAGGCTAGTCTTCTGATTTTGGATGGATGGGTAAGCGGATGCAGTGTGTTTGTGTGACACTGGATGTTGAGTTGTTGATATTATCTGGATAAATTGCCAATCACAACTTTTTGGATCCGTATTAATTATTGTCTACACCACATTGAGAGTAATCAACTTATCTGGAGGACCAGTATCTAAGGTCCTCCTTCGTGTTGAAAATACTTGGATGTTTTGGCACCCATTTGGGAGTCACAATCTCATCTGTGCCAAGGTAATCACTTGAATGAAGATTGAAGAGACCACTTAATAGATGCTATTTGTTGGAAAATTTGACCTGTACTGTTACAAGAGTTATTTCTTTTAGTTTTTTTTTTTTTAAATACCAGTTGGTGAAGGATGGTTACCATCTTGGAATGTGCTAATGTTGACATATAAGCAATTTATATTGTTTTCCTAGCAGTTGAGATGGTAATCGTGTTATCATCAAATCTAAGGCACTGTAACCTTCAGAGTATACACTATACAGGTCATGGGGTGCTTCCATTACAGTATATGATAAAATTAGATGTTTACAAAACAGTGAAAGAAATTAAAAAAAGTAAAACATAAGCACATATGGGATCTATTTTAGGCGCTGTTTGATAAATTGAAAATTAAGTATTGAAAAAGTTTATTGCTGAAAACTTTTAAGAATTAAATTTTTAAAAATGAAAATTTAATGGTAAATATTTAGTTCACATTAAGATTTATAACAATCTTTCACTGAGCAAGTTCAGCATTCAGTGATGTCAGGTCCTCTTTGACTTAAAAAGTCAGACCCATTTTAATTAATTTTTTTTTTTAAAAAAAGTGGTAGCCATGTATGCTTGATCAAATACGCTTAATAGAAGAACCACTGAAACTTTTTAGTTTTTAGCACTTAATCGAGTTATTAAACTGCTCCTTGTTTAAAGGTTGCTTATATAATTAATAAACTTTGACAAGATTTCGGTTGATTTAGGTTGGGTAACAAAACAAAGTTATCTTGGTTGCTTTATTAGTTTCATTGATTACAAAACTTTTTGGGGTACGACAGGTAGACTTCTAGATATTGTGTTTTCTAAGGATTGTGTCTTTAGCTGCAAAGTGGTTGTGGAATTTTCTCAAGGAACCTAGATGCCTTTGGTACTTTGGATGGGTGGTTTAGGGGAGAGCTATGCAAATCCAACTCAGGTTCAGCATGCAGTTGGGAATAAAGGACCTCTCCCCTCCCCTCCCCTCCCCGCCTCAGCCCCCTTGCTCTGCTCTACCTCTATTATATCCTCATTTTACGATAATACTCTTTATAGTTAACTAATTTTCTTTTATACCCTCATTTGAATAGTTTAATTCAGAGAGAAAAATCTACATGTGGCACGGAATTAGTGGATAGCTAATATTAGTTGCTTCCAACTGATGGTTTACGAAGCCTGGTAAGCTTTGTACTACGTCTTCTACCAATGTGGGATAATGCTAACATACACTGATCTAATGTAGGAACTGCCATACTTCTCTGTTTTGTGTGATTGTTATCACATTCCTTTGTCCCACATTGGAAGTTTAAGAAAGCCTTTTTTTTTTCTTAAACAAGTATCGGAAGTTATGAAAACTTGGGAGACAAAAAATTCTTTATAAGAGAAAGTACTCCCCCATTTATGCTCATTGAGAAGTGCTACTTGTTTGCTATGTAAAATCTTGTTTGGAATGTGTTGTTTGCCTCTAATTTAGTTTTATATATACATTATTAAAAAAAAAAAAATTTAATAGTATATTTAGTGAACTGTTGGATTACCCACCCCACCAATATTTTTGGCTTACCTTGCCTCACCATTCACAAGTTTGGGATGGATTTGGAGAGCAATTTTTTTTTTTTTGTCAGGGTGGGGTTGGGGAAGGAGTTCTTTGTCTCAAATTCATCGTATTGCCATCTCCATTTCTATTGCTGAAGTTCAATTTCCTTTGCCAATTTTTCTTGCTTTGAACTACAAATATCAAATGATAATAAAGGTACATTTTAGGAATTTCCCCTATTATTTGCAGATGTCTTTCATATTCATATTTTGAATTAGAATTTGGAAACTTGCATCTAGATGATTTGTTCTCTTGTTGATCTTCTAAGAAATTTCTACTTGACAAACTCATTAACATACTTCTTGCTGTAAAAACACAAAACTATCCTGGACGAATTTTTAATTCCATTTCAATAAGATCCATATTATAAGTTTATAACTTTCTTTTTTTTGGTTGGATTAGAGAGACCATAGTTGGTTCATGTTTATTTTTCTTGTTTATATACGAGAGTAAGTCTTTATTGTAATTTTAACACCATTATAACTTGGGAAAAATTTTGTTTTTTTTATTTTTAAGTAAAATTTCTTGCAAAGCTTTATCCTTTTCATTTTTTAAATCCCTCCCTTCTCTAGTGGAATATGTTATAATGCCATTCTTACAAGGTTGAAGGGGATTTTGAGAGAGTTGTTAGAATTAGAGTCCTAGAAACCATTCATCTTCATCATCTGTAGAATTGCAGCTTTAATTCTCTGATTATGGTAGAACTTGAAGTAGGTAACTAGATTGGAATTTTGTAAAGTATCTTTAGCCAACAAGAGGTTGAGGAGCAAGTCTTGTCAGTCATCATATTCCAAATATCTGAGGACAAGAGAGATTGATGGAGATGTAAGCTGGAAAGGTGATGAAACCTAGTGGATGGATTTAATGATCCACAAAGGATGGATGTTGCTATTGGCAAATGCATAGCATCTGTACGTGGCTGTATAAGTGCAAAATTTGCTTGGATTGCTGCTCCTTGCGATTAAAAATTAGAAAATAGGAGACAGTGGGATCACTAGACCGTGGACCTTGTCTGTCTTTGCTATTGATAATGAAGAAAAGGAGAAGATGGGTGTATACAAGTAAACTCCAAGTAGGGGATTCAAGTCTCAAGATAGCAATCTTGAATCCATCTAAGGTAGCATTTTTTGTATATATAGTAGCATTGGGTAGAATTGTTACCATAGATTACTTGGTAAGGATGTAAGGTGATTTTTAATTGGCGTTACAAGTATCTGAATTTGGCCTTCAAAGTTCCTCTATTGATGTGTTTCAAGGCAACTATTATCATCTAATAACATCCTTACTTATACTATCTCACTTGAACTTGGGATTTCTTTCTCTATATATGTTTTATTTCAAAAAAAGGCAGAACCATAATTCGATTATAAAATTTTGTTGTGGAGATCTTTGTGGAAAAGTTCCACCGGTCAGTGACTTAATTATGAACACCCCAAGAGCAAGGTGGATAATTACGAACAAATGAAGTGGGAGGGTTTAGCTTTGGATGGTTGTATGTATTGATATCTTATTTTTACTTATAAGAAGTCATTTAGAAGTAAAAAAGTCACGTCTTTTAATTGGATTATCATTTATTACGGAGAAAAAAATAAAATTGATTTCTTATTTGAAATCATGTGAAGGAAAAAAAGTCATGTCTATTAATTGGATTACCATTTATTATGGAGAACCTGTGTCATTGATTTCTACGAGTTGCTGCAGTGAAAAGTTTCAAATGGTTGTAGCCTTATATTTAGTCTTGTAAAAAGGAAGAAAGTCACGTCTATTTTTTGAGTTACCATTTGTTATGGAGAACCTGTGTTATTGTTCTCCAATAGTTCAAAACGGTTGTTTCCATTAAATATGATTTTCAGTTATATCAATAGCTTGATAAAGAAAAAATAAAAAGTCAGATTGATTTCTTGTTCTGATTGTGCTTTTTTTTATTTATGATACAGGTGGGCAGACTAGCATCAGGTAACTTCTCTCTTGGATGTTTGTTACTTCTCTTTCAAATCATGATATTAATTCTGTTGCCTCTACTTGTGACATTAGATTGTTTAATATGCAGATTGATTATGCATTTCACTTAGTCTGTAATAAATCCTCCAATTATTTGTGCAGTTATATCTCAGTGTTGAGTTCTAAGTCAAATCTTTTGGTATTTATTTTTATTTGTTTAAATACCAGCTGGAACTATTTGACATTTATTGCTTATATTATTGTCTGCTTGGGGATTTTTTTTCTCCTCCCTTTTGCTTGGCATTTGTTGAGAAATTCTATTTCTAATTGTATAGGCAACAAGTTTCACCCATTTATTTGAGACAAGGGACAATTATTTGGCATTTTTTTTTCCTGAAAACTTTGTTATTGTGGTTTTATTTTTTTGTTTTCTGGCTTCATCACACATCACCCTACCAACACAAATCAATATTAGCAGAGCAAATCTTATTTCACCTTTGCAGTCTTCCCATGTTTTATATGTTGTAATTATCTTGATAGTGCACTTGTTTTTCTCTTCTGTCTTCATGGCTGTTCTGGAGCACTGGACATTCAGTGAAGCACCAGTTGGTCTTGTTGCCCAGCAGCATCTAATTTCTCGTTTTAGATGAGAGCCTAGCCTTTTGTCCTTGGCTTTCAGCTTTATTCTTTCTACCTTCATGGCTGTTTTAGATTGGCCAACCTTCTGCAAATCTCCAAGTTGTATTGTGGCCCAATGGTGTCTGTTTTCTGTTCCTTGGATAAGAGCATATCCTTTGGTCATGATTTACAGTTTGGAGTACCATGGGTCTTAGTTTGGGTCATGTTATATGGTTATAAGTGGTTCAGATGAGTCCTAGTCATAGTGTTAAGTTTTTTTTATTTTTTTGAGTTCAAGCCCTATTAAAGTTAGGAATACCTAGAAATCTATATATAGCCATGCAATGCTTTCAAATTGATAGAGAATTTATTTTAGAGAAATTTTTGCAGTAAATTATACTCTTTGAGGATTGTATAATGTAATTTCAACCTTGAAAAAAAAGTATATTGCAATTCCAACCCAAGTTATCCTAGTTCTGATTCCTAGTTTCTTCTTTTCTTTCATTTCCGTGCACTTTTATAAGCTTAAAAACTCTGTAATCAGACCCGATATAATCCCTTTTTATACTCTTAAAAATCCTATCCACGAAGCCCTAACACTTTTCTTGTTCAACCAATCAACCCTAGCCCACTAAAGAAGCACAATCAGTTGCAAAAATGTTGTTAATGAGTAGTGTTAATGGATACTGTTTGCTGTACTGGAGGAACCCCAAAGGTTTGTTTCCATTATTTGATTATAACCCCCAAACCCTAAACCTTTGATCCACTTTAACAAACATTAAAAACTTCACAATTTTACCACTAATCCTAATTGGTCATTTTTTGTAAAGTTTATATATATATATATATATATATATATATATGTGAGTGTGTGTTCCTGTAGAAGGTGATGTTTATTAATATGAATAGGCAACCTATCAACATATGCTCCTTAAGTCAGTGTTTTGATGTTTTTGTAACCTATTCTTGTATAATGGTTTTTCTAAGAATCCTATGCTGTGCCCATATCCAAGTTTGTTAGAAATTGGATGCTTGATTGAATTGGAAGGGTATTCATTGTAGGATTAATCATTCCTTTGGCAGGAGAGAAAAGAAAAAAGGGGGGGGGGGGGGGGGGGGGGGGATGTGGATGGATAGGTCTTTCACTGGTATGAGGGGGAGGGGAAAGGAAAGTTGGCTCCCCACCATATTCCTTCTTCCCAAAAGTGCAAGGAAAGGAGGATGGAAAAGTCTCCGTCTTTTCTTTTTTCTTTTTTAAAATGTATTTTTCCCTTCAAACAACCTTTTTTTAAAATGAATTTTCCCTTCAAACAACACTATTTCTTTAATGAGTAAGGGTAGAAGAGTAAAATCATGAATTACCTTTCTTTTCTTCCTACTCAACCAAACCAAATGGGGGGAAGATCCATTCCTTTCCCTAAGGATACCTAATCCATCCCTCTTTACTTTTATTTCTTTCCAATATTTCATCCCTTGGAAACTTTGCTCTAAAGGAAAGAGTGATCCAGAAAGAAAAAAAATATCAATGACATGTTTACAAATAAACTCAACAATTCTTTTTTTCCCCCATCTAGCAGCAAGGCCATATCATTTGTATAGTGTTAGGCCATCATTGTTTTCTGGATATGAAAAAAAATTAATAAGAGGAAAAGTACAGTGGAAGTACGGAAGATGGTCCCTCAAAAAGATCTGATCGATAAAGATCAGACCAAAGATATACACATGCAGGTTAAGAATTAGTAAGATGAAAAATCGATATGGTTAAATGGGTGTTGTGTTGTCTTCTGAATTCCTTACTTCTCTCTTTGCAGAAGGTCCATTTCTTAATTGGTACCTCTAGGATCCACATGACGGAGCACTATGAAACTCTAGATTAGTCTTATTGCTTATTGAATATGTCGGGAAGTCTATAAAGACCACCTGTTACTTCTTTGTTCCACTTTATGATTTTTTCTTTTGATAAGTAAAACATTCCATTAAAAATGCACACAAAAGGACTATATAAGACTTTACTCCCATCTTGCTCGAAATTTCTGTAAAAGTATCCATCAACATAGATGAGCTCCCAGTAATCCAAGAAACCAGGGAGCTCAAAAATTTATGATTAAAGAGTCCAAATAGGGATTCAACCCCTCAAAAGACCTATTGTTTTCACACCAAATGTTTCAGCAAAGACATAGTGGAGCCACCTGCCAAACCTCCCCAACTCTCGTCCTAACCTTTTAGTCTCTCTAATTAGCAGGCACCTCCTCCAAGTTCCACCATAGAAGGCATCTCCCGGTAGACCATAAAAAGTGCAAAAAGGGTATACAAATCTCTGGTCAGTGGACTATGCAAGGGTCCCCTTTATGATATTTGAAGTATCTCCTACAAATTCCATCCTACCCGAAATTTCTATAGAAGTATTCATCATCATGGATGAGCTCCCAGTAATCCAAGAAAACAAGGAGCTCAAAAATTTATGCTTAAAGAGTCCAAATAGGGATTCAACCCCTCCTCACCTTTTAGTTTCTCTAATTAGCAGGCACCTCCTCCAAGTTCCACCATAGAAGGCATCTCCCGGTAGACCATAGAAAGTGCAAAAAGGGTCTACAAATCTCTCGTCAGTGGACAATGCAAGGGTCACCTTTATGATATTTGAACTATCTCCTACAAGTAGATTAAAAATCCTCAAGATTAGGCTTTCAATCGATTAACCAAACACCTCCTAAATTACCAAAAGAAAGAAGGAAAAAGAAATACAGAATTCCTAACTTAGCTTTTGAGTATCTCCACTAGGATATAAGGATGTGGTTTTAAAAAGAGATAGATTATGCTTCTTTATGGTCTCCCAAAAATTCTTCAATACCAAACCAACAAGTTTGCTCAAAGGAAAAAAGCAATTTGGCATACGTCTAGCTAGGGGTGTTAATTTTTGACATGACATGAAATTAATGAGTTCGGCTTTAGCATAATTGGGTTTGTGTGATAAATGAGTTTACACGTTTAACACAATTAATAAACAAGTTGTGTTTGGGGTTTAGTCATGTCAAGCCGTTTAACACAACTTAACGCGTTTAATTATAAAAAAACCACAAGTTAAAGTAATTCATCCCACATTAAATGCTTACCAAAGTTTGGAGACATTTGACATATAAAAGAGGTGTCCACTTTGTTTGGTCCCATAGCTGGAGTTTACCAAATTTAGAGATTATTCTACACTTATAAAAAGACAATTACTTTTTCATCTAAAAGATTAAAAATTAAAATAAATAAGTTAATTGTGTCAACACTTGTAACCTGTTTAATTAATGGGTCGTGTTTGGATTTTGAAACTTGATACGATTAGTTAATCGTGTTGACCCGAACACGGCACGCTAACACAAATTGACAGCCCTACGTAATTTCTCTAATATGGACAGATGAGTCATAGAAACTTCACAGATCCTCTAGTAAGATTCCCAGACAGATATTGTTGAATGGGTCTTCTTGCCCTTATAAAATGTTCATTTTGACCTTTCTTCTTATCTTTATAATGCCTCGTAACTCAAATCAATCACTCCTCAATGGTGGAATCACTGGTCTTCATTGCACACGGTGTATAATTGAGAATAATGTATAAAATGCAAAGATTGATAATGATGTAGAGAAGTAGGAACACTTGACTAGCATATAATGCCAAAAATTGAAAATAATATAGTAATATATAAGGAACTCCTGGAGCATGTAATATTTAATTTGTCTTGCTAAATTTGGGATTTAGGTCAAGGGTGAAGTTATACATGAAAGAGTGGTAAAATATCATTGAGCGAAGTGTGTTTGTGTGTGTGATTAAAAAAGATTTTGCTCTAAAGGACCTATTTCAAAATCAGCAAGATGACCCCCACCACAAAAAAAAAAGGAAAAAAATAACCAGGCGATGACCGTATCTCACAAATCACAATAATTCATTACTTTGCACTCAACCTCTATAGTGACTTTGTTGTTCTGCCCCTGGTTGAGTGCCATTTGGTTTATCATTTTGTGTCAAAACAAGACCTAACATGTAGGCTTCTAGTGTAACTTCTATGGGAAAATGTTACTTGGGCTAATTGATCTATGCATTATTTTTTTTTTCGGTAGCAAGTGGCCCATGCATTACTTAGAAAAAGGAAACATAACACATAATTGTGTACCAGTTTGAATTGGATGGGTGGAGTTCCTGTCTGGGATTGTAAATGTAGCAGGAGTATCCATTCTGAATCTGTCCTTCCTGTGTTGAGATTTGCTAATTGTTCTTGCATTTTGAGAAATTTAAAGATGTATCATTCTTTTTTTTTTGTTGTTGTGTTATTGATGTTAATAAACTTTCATGAAACTTTTGGCCTGCTTAACTTGCATATTTTATCTCTTTGGTTGCCAAATTAGTGGTTCTGCATGAATTGACTAGCTTATCAGTTGATTCTTTTGGTTCCGTAGGCCATATTGGAGATGTTATTTTCCAAACACTCAAGCCATTATCTATGTTGTCGATTCAAGTGATACCGATAGGCTGGTAATTGCTAAAGAGGAGTTCCATGCAATCTTGGAGGTACTCTCATTACTGATTTGAGTCTAATACGATAATTAATTCATTAAAAAAGATTGTTGGTATAAATTGCGTACTTCTATATTTTCTTGCTCCTTAGAATGCATGCTTGACATGCTTATTATAATAGTTGATTTACAATATATGTCCTAAACTCAATAGTTTTCATATTTCCCACAATTATTTTAACAATCAGAGCCTTTAAATATGAAATATGAGTAATAGTATTGTGTAGCTTATAAGAAGCAATCGTTTTGGAGGAAGTCAGATATTTTCTTTCCTTTTCTCTCTCTTTCTTTTTTTCCTTTCTTGATATGTAAAAGACACACACACACACACACACACAAAAAAAAAAAAAGGTATGCAAAAAAGGGTGCAACCCATGTACACTCTGTCACCATGTATACAAAAGCTAACAGAGCAATAGTCTCATCAAAAAACAAACTCTTGCAAAATCTAAAAGAGTAGAAAGTTTCAGGGGACTTCCCTGTCGTCCAAAATTGTTGAGAGTGCAAGATTATTTTCATAGTTTGTAGTGTTGGATGTAACATTGTAGGTTGAGATACGAGGGTAGTCTTAAGGTTCCAAGTTCAACTCCCACCTTAAGGGTCACTTACCTATCAAAAAAAACAATAGAACAAAAGATACAAGTGTAGTAATGTTGTACCTGGATACTTTTGGGTGCTTCAAATTTTCTCCTGTACAGGTGTTTTTTTTGGGTAACTGTGGGTTTCCAATCCCTACCGTAGAGCGAGCTAGGTTGACCGACTAGTCCCTTCCAATCCCTACCGTAGAGCGAGCTAGGTTGACTGACTAGTCCCATAGAGCGGTGCATACCTCCACTACACCCGCCAAGTAAAGGGGGCATTTGGTGTAAGGCCCTGGGGTGCCCCCAAGGGAATTTTTTGAGCCAGGTTATGAAAATGAAGTTGGCTAATTCTCACGGAGTTTTGTTGGCTCTCTGTTCTGTTTACAATTTTGCTGTTCTTTTCTATTAAAGAAAGGAAATACCGGTTCCTTTCTTGCCTGCCACTTTGCCTTGCTTTAATGTTACTAGTTGCTGAGCTTTCCGATGCATTGTTGAGATTCCATGAAGTACTGATTCCTTTCTTGCTCACCACTTTGCCTTGTTTTAATGTTACTAGTTGCTGAGCTTGCCAATGCATACTTGAGATTGCATGGATTTTGTTAATATTTGACCTGTATTATTTAAATGATAAAATTGACATTGTAGAATGTGAACTTAAATTCTTCCCCCCCTTTTGTCAGGAAGAAGAGTTAAAAGGTGCTGCTGTTCTCATTTTTGCAAACAAGCAGGTTCATATATTACCCTCTGGTTATTCTCTGTGGTCTATGTGGAGAAAAACTTGATCCATCCAATTGTGTCTGTAACAAAAATAAGAAATTAACCACGATCCTACAAACCCTTATCCCTTATTTGATATATGAAGAGAAGGTATTACTTTCTCTCTTTGTGGACATGGAGAAGTCCTTTTGTTTTAACTTCACGCCTCTTAACAACTTCTTCAAGCAGATGTTTCTACAAAATTTGTGTGTTTTTTCCTCTTTGTTGATGATCTTTATTGGTCTACAGGATCTTCCCGGTGCACTAGATGAAGCTGCAGTGACTGAGGCCTTAGAGTTGCACAAGATTAAAAACCGCCAATGGGCTATTTTCAAAACTTCTGCCATAAAAGGAGAAGGTCTATTTGAGGGCTTGGATTGGTAAGCTCAGTCATCTGATTGTGTAGATGTCAGTCTGTTTGGACGTTCCAGGCATCAGTGACTTTAGCTTTAACTGGCTATTAACTTCAACATTTACAGATATTGCTTGCACCATACAAGTTATATATTATTTCTATTAGGCTCTTGTCATCAAAGCTATTCAATAGTAGCATTGCATTGTAACTCGCTTTGCATATTTAATTCACTTTGTGGCATCAGTGGGATATTGCAATCGATGCCATTAGGAAGATTTTATAGAAGCTGGTCTTGAAAGAGAATTGGAAAGATGCCATTCAGGCTGCTCAACTAGTGGGCTAAACTTGGTTGACAAATCTGAATAAAGCAGTAGTTGTCAATAGATCCAAAGAGAGCTTTCACTTACTTCTGTTATTGGTAGTGTCAATTTTCTTCCAAGGCCATAGTGATAGGGGTGGTTTTTCTACCCTCTCAATTAGACATTGTTGTTGCTGCTTCTCCAATTCTCAAAACTGGATTGCACAAGCTGCAGTTATAGAGGATGTTGTTAAAAACAAAATGTTCTCTTCTCTGTTTGACTGTTGTTTTTTTGAAAAAAAAAAGCCTTATAGAGGTATTTACTTATTCATATAGGTTGAGCAATACACTCAAGTCTGGAGGTGGCTAGCTTTCGGGAGAGGAAACAGAAGCTTGTAGCTCTGTAGCAAAACCAGAACTAAGAAGGCTTTCACTATCTACTTGGCATCATTTGTGGTACGAGATTTTTGTCATGGATGCAATTGTCTTTTGTTCTTCACTGACTTTTGGAGTGAACACAACCTACATACCTGTTAATTTTTCATCAAAGATATGAATATTTGACTCATGTCACTGCTTACAAATTTTCTCTCTTTTTGCGCCCCTCCATCCCCTCTAGGGGTCCTTTTTATTTTTTTCTTCCTCTTGTAGTGTTGTAACCCCCCCCCCCCCCCCCCCCCTCTTTTTCTTGGAAAAGAAAATTTTAATATTAGGGCCTGTTTGGGAATTTTTAAATGGTGGTTCAGTCTTGTTCAGAATTAACTTCACTTGATCAGATCTACTTAATACAAATTTTGTTTTGAACTAGTCTTAGTTTACAAGTAGTTTGGCTAAAATTGAATTGTGAATTGGCAGTGACATTTTAGTTGTTTCAAACTTGTCTGTTGCATCCCTAACTCATTTTCACACCTCCATCAAAATAAAAATCTTAATCAGCAAAATGGGAAAGGAATTAGTACTAGTGGAATATCAAACAATCTTTTGGACATTAGAAAATTAATCTCTTAAAGATAGGGAATTACATTAACATTCCAAATTTCATATGAGAAAATTTTAGATTGAATTAGAGTTTGTGTAGAAGAGAAATTTGACCGAAGAGAGTCTTCTTTGCAACATGTGGAATGTAAAATCAAAATCAATTGAGATAGGTGAGAGATTATCTATGGAGATATTGGAGATCCTCCCCGTACCCATGCCTCAAGTGGCTTTGGATTTTTCCCCTTCAATCACTCTCTTGTGCTTCATACATACTGTTTTAACTGCAGCTCTCTTTTGAAAAATCTAATACAAAGACAAATTTACTTCAAAAAAGTATGATATGTCAGAGACACGTTGAATGTATGCATATATATATATTTATGTTTATTGACCATATAATAAAATTTAGCATTATTTCAATTAAAATTAACATAAAAACACATAAATCATAAAAATATTATTAAAGTATTATATAACAAAGTTATCAAATAAGAATTTTAAGTCATTAATATTTATGATTCAAGTTTCAAAACAAATTTACTAATTACTATATAAAACATATATATGCATATATAATTGATAATAGAAAAACATACATATGTATATATATATATATATATATATATAACAAAAAAAGAGGGAAAAATCCTAAAAAATAGAAAACATGTCGAGAATGTGTCCCAACGTGTGGTAACTAGTTCTAATCCATCCCAAACAGTCATTTCCCACTTTCATACTGGTCCATACATCCTTTTCTGAAGAGTGCAGATATAATTTGTAGGTGGTTATATAATAGGGTAGTGTAATTGGCCATTTGGTGAGGCCAAACTTCTGTATAGTTAACTGGATAATTTTGATCAATTTTAATGCTTAATGTGAACTAATTGATTTGATATGAAAGATATAGGTAGTATATTTTCTTATAGTAGGGTGATGATTAAGACTAGGATGATGTCATACTCAGGATCCATTGAAATCCATGTGACATGTTGTACTGTACCTGCAGTTCAACCATGTTTCTTTTTCTTGAGTTGCCATTTTCCTCTTCTACTTTTTTTTTGCTACATTCATTTTTCATCGACATTGTTGCATTTCTCAGCATGATACGCATTGGGCAACTCTCTAAAAACTAGAAATGTCAATGTCAATGTCAATTTTTATTTTTATTTTACATTGAATTTTCTCTGTTAGAAAAACTTAATACTACTATATATAATCTATGAAAGAAGTTAAGAAAAATTATGGTCCCATGTTTGTTGACAAAGACTTATTCGAAGAGAATTAATGAGAATGAATGGGACCAAAAGCTATCAGCATCAATTTCTTGGGCTGACTCTCAATTGAATTAGGACCACATATTTTGGTTTCATCTTATACACAATATTCTCCCTACCAGCTTTTGCCCGTGTATCAAGTGTGAACCCCCTTACCTTTGGAATTTTATATATATATATATATATATATAGAGAGAGAGAGAGAGAGAGAGAGAGAGAGAGAGAGAAACTTCAGACAACATTATTGACATGTTTATGAGAATCAGAGAAGATATTAATTACTCATATCATTCAAGTCTAGGTTCAGTAGTGGATTTAGACCATAGATTAAAGGAGTGTTTAGGGGTGGTGTTGTGAAAATATGAAGTTCTTTTCAGCCTCAATATAATCATATATAAAATGTGTGGTCTGTAGTGTTATCAGGTACAGTTAGGGCTGACATTTTGTCTTCCCTGCTATTGTCATTGTTATATCTTTAGTACTGATCGTCATTATAATTCATGATCAGGATTAAAAAAAATACAAGTGAGATGACATGTAAAATAATAAAAAATTAGATAAATTACACTGATTTTTATGAGTTTTTAATAATTATAAAAAAAATTTATAAAATTTTTTAACTGATATTGACCTTTTCTAATTTTTATTGATAAATTATAAAAACTTATTCTCTTAAAAAAAATACAAGTGAGATGACATGTAAAATAATGAAAAATAAATTATACTAACATTTTATGAGTTTTTAATAATTATAAAAAAAATTTATGAAATTTTTTAAATGACATTGACCTTTTCTATTTTTATTGACAAATTACAAAAACTTATTCTCTTAATTTTTTTTTTTTCGAAATGACGAAATTGTCTATTTTAATTAATTTTTAAAATTTTTGACAGTTTTCTAATTTTTTTTATTTTTTACAAAAAAATAAAATTAAGATAAATAATTTATAATTTTTTAGTCAAAGAAGATTTTAATTAATATTTATTTGAACATGAAAAAAAAAATTGGGCAAAAGTGAAAAATTGCAAAAAAAATAAATAAAATGGATATTTTTATCATTTTGAAAAAAAATAAGATTGGAAGGAAGGTCAATATCATTTCAAAAATTTTTGAAATTTTTTTTATAATTATCAGAAATTTTAAATGAAGTCGGTGTAATTTATTTAAAAAAATCTCTACCAATTAATTTATTAATCAAAAAACAAGAATAAATTATTTCACAGATCCAAGTATCTAAAGGGCAGCACGAGGCACAGAGTATCTTTGACAATTTATCACTTTCTAATCAGGATTAAAAGAATAACTTTAAGACAAAATATAGCAATAAACATGAAACTTACCAACCATAAACTAAAGCATACAACAACATTAGATGAACCAACTTTTAAATAATGTAGTTATCTGCTCTGTGCCTGAGGGGTTGCTTGGTCGTACTATCTTTTCTATGATTGATCTATTGGCAGAGGATTCAAAATTTTTTTTTACTTCAAGCTAACAGGACAACGTTTGAGTCAGGCATCCGGCGTGTATTGATGTCTGTGGGCATATAAGTGATGTCTTTGGGCTAAGGTATCAAAACTAACATAAGGTACTAAATAGTTACGAGTAATGTTAGTCTTACATTCATATTTTATTAAAATATTTTTTTTATGAGTTGACATTATTTTATTGACTAGATATCACATCATGATGCTGGCAGTGTTGTATTGGTTGGATATCACATCATGATATGTCATGATGTGATATCCAGTCAATAAATAAAGACAAGTAATGCTAGTCTTACATTCATATTTTACTAAAAGTGTTTATTTTTATAAGTTGACAGTGTTATATTGGTTGAATATCTCATCATGAAGTTGGCAGTGTTGTATTGGTTGGATATCATATCATGATGTGTCATGATGTGATATCTAGTCAATACAACACTGTTAACTTATAAAGGTAAACAATCATGATGTGATATCCAGCCAATACAACACTGCCAACTCATGAAAGTAAATATTTTTGGTAGAGTTTTTAAGTAAGCTTAGCATTATTAAATAGGGACAGCTTTGGGAGGCATACCAAACAACAAAGGGAGAATGTCGGATGAGTTCTCAGGTCATCTCAAACAATGACTCAACTCTTTATTTGAATAAAAAAATTATTTAAATTTGATATTTTCTATTAGTTAGTTTTTATTCAAATACTTTTTAAAAAATTACACTTTTATCTCAAAAAAATTCTTATTAGGTTACAAAAGTTTTAAATTTGCTTTAAAGAATGATTTGAGTTTGTGAATAATATTGTAATGATTTGAATTTAAATTTTAGTAATATTTGATTTGGTATGAGTTTGAGTTCAATGCTGAAGAGTATTTTTAGAGCTTTTAACTCAAATTTGAGTTTGAATCTGAGTTTAATTTGTTGTTGTGAAAATGCTCTAACAAAGATGTTAAGATTTAGGTTAGAGCTTTACAAAAATGACACGTGAGTGTGTCCGTGATACTAATATTATGTGTGCCATTTATTTCATAATGACATTTTCTTAAGAGCAAAAACAACATGAATCACCAAGCGGTGCAGGTGCCCACTCTTCACACAAAATGTGTGATTTTGATTCCCGCTCACCATAGCATAAAACCCCAAGTCTACACAAAACAGCAATCCCTCCATTATTGCCAAAGCTTCCATCAATTATTACTTAAGTAAATTTTATATCTCTTTTAATTATTAATTACTTATTTTTTTCTATTATTTCTTTTGAGACTTGGCACAGTAGTAAAATTGTTCTATTATAACCTAAAGGTCAAGAGTTGAAGTCATGGAAACAGCCTATTCTCTCCAAACCGCATAGGTAGGAGTCTTGTACCTGATCTATCCTTTATTTTCTTTCTTTTAATTTAATAACACAGAAAGTGTGAAAATATGAGCTACTTTTCATATAGATTAATTTTGATGTTAAAAATTTTAAATAATTTTTTTTATTTTAATAAAAAGTCTAAGCCCATGATAAAATCGATGATATTAATATCTTGACTAATGTTGGTACCTTTGAAACATACAATGTATTAATTAATCACAATTCAATTAATTTTTTTTCTATCAATCTTGGTTAGGTTGACCTCAAGACGTCTTCTCTGAATTTGCTTTGATCCATCATTAATTAACTATGTTTCTAACAATAAGAATAGCGTGTTCTAAACTATTCATGACACACAATTTTTGACATTGCAACAATTCATGAGATGATTACCTATAATAGTCCCGCCAATGAAAAAATGATTTCCTGCGACGGACCAAGATCCACGTGGTACCAATCAACGGCTAAGAGCACATTCATTAAAAAAAACAAACCATCCCCAGAGGGTAAGTCACGTGACCGAGTCAAAATTGATGAAAGAGGTCAAGCAGGGGCAGCTTAAGGCGAAAGAAATGGACCAAAAGTGCCCTTAACAAGGGCACTGGGTCTCTGTATTCAAGATCTCGCTGCAGCTCGGTGTCCATAACGTGGGAATGGGACACAAGAAAAGGGTCAAAAGAGTTCAGTCGTTGACTTATTATAGGTGGTAAAAAAAAAAAAACTTACAATGTATCAAATGTTTGTCACCATACTTTTTATTCAAATTATTAAATGAATTATCAATTATACAACAAAAAAAAAAATCATTCATCAATTCTATCTTTTATAATTTTTTTATTTACTGTATATTAACATTTTATTTGTTAATTATTTATTGATGTAATAATGTATAATTAGTTTATCATTTTTTTATTCTTTTTTTCTCAAGATTTTTTAAAAGATATGAATTTTTTTATAACTTAGAATTTTATAATAAAAAACAATTTTATCTAACAAGTCCGCGTTAAGAACTTATTCTTTAAATTTGCTTGGCCCATCCTGTCCTACGAGTATTTTTTGCATTCATACCCAATTACCCATGATAACTATATAGTTAAGACTTAGACGTGTTACATCATCATCATTGTAATTGGACAAAATTAAAACGATATATATATATATATATATGTGTGTATGTATATTTAGGTGGGTGGATAGATATGTTTGGCATGCAATATTTGAAGAGAACCACGTGAAATAGGATAAATACGTCAAGAATCTAAGAAATGAAGAATTTAATAAGTGAGAGAAGCCATCACGTGTATCGCATGCAAAACTAAACAACATGCGATTCGCGTGGCTACATTTTTCTTATCCACCCTTTTGTGGAAAAGTCTACCTCTACACTCTACCCTACCATTGACTGTTTGCTTTTGAGTTTATTTATTGTTCCAATTAAACAATGAAAACCTTATTCTTGTCATTTTCTTAATTCATATCAGGATAGTTACAATTGATCTTCGTATCGTCTCTAAGAACTTACGTCCACTCGTGCAACAGTATTTTTATTATAAAATATTGTATATAAAAATTAAATATTTATTTATTTTAAAAAATAAATTGCATTATTATTCAAAGGTACAATGATTCAAAAAAAAAAAAGAAGAGATTTATTGTAACAGATATGAAAGGTAGCAATAGCTCTTGTTATGAACACAATCAAATTACACTTGATGTAAAAAAATATATCAATTATGTTATATAAATTTTATTTTCTATTAATCAAATTTTGAACTTGTTAGATGCCTAATCAAACTCTCATCTAGATGTATTGTCTATTTTGATCTATCATTTTATTAGCGAGTTTAAGTACGAATTTATCTTTTTAGGGTTTTAAATCTAAAAGACGCATTTTTCGTATTTATAAACTCATCATAGGCATAATGACATTGACACAATCCTGACTCTAATACCATGAATGTTAAGGCTATATTTGAATAATGATTCAAATATAATTTTTTTTAAAATATTTTTGAAATATGTTTTAAAATTTTATAATTAATTTTTTAAAAATTATAAAAATACATTTGAATATGATAATATAAATTTTAAAAAATTAAAAAAATACTTAAATAACATTTTCTAAATTTAACTTGTCAAACACGTATCTTGTATTTTAAAATTAAAAATTTATTTTTGAAAACATAAGCCAAATTTGTGGCCTAACTATCCACTAAAATTATTGTTTGGCTTTGGTTCGTTAATTCACTGCCAAACCTAGATTTTCAATTCAATGACAAGACCTTTACATATTTTTTCTTTTAGAATCTTATGCTCAAAAGACATGTCTTAGTTAAAGGTGTCTTTTATGATATTATTTGTGGCTGACAATATAGCTATATATTTCTATTGTATTCGTTATAATTGTCGGATATCAAGTAATTTGAATACAAAAAAGTGTTTGATCCAACACTTAATTTTTTATATAATATTTTTAAAAATAAATCACCCAATATTAATCTCATTAAAGTGGGATATAAGATATATAAAACAGATGCATAATTAATATTTAATATGATTTACATGAAGTGATTGCTCTACATCATTATTTTAATAATTTACATGCACTGTGGATAACATGACATTAGAACATATTTGTTTCATTGTCTTTAAGTGACAATTTCTAATATGTGGCTTCAATTAATGTCCATTGAAGTAGCCAAAACAGATTTTTTTTTTTTTTTTATTATGCAGAAAGAATCCAAAAATCTTCAAGTGATCATACAAAACCAGCAAGTACCTCAATTATATGAACCCTCTGAATATATATATTTTTTTAATGTTTTTAAAATATAAATGATTTTAAAAATGTGTTTTTGGGCTTTTTTTTTTTTTAATAAATTCCAACTTTGAAAAACAAAAAAAAAAAAAATTTACTTTATTTTGTTTGTTTATTAAAAGACACTGTTTTTAAATATATTTTTTTTTCAAAAATAGGATAACGACATACCAAACAAGTTTTCAGTTAATATTTATATTTTTATTTTTAAAAATTAAAAATAATTATTTGAAAATATTAGAGATATGAATTATGAAATCCAATCATGTCTAATTTATTTTGAGAGACTCCTGTTATGAGCTTAACTATTACACTAAAAGCTTGTTTTAATCCAACTCCAAAATCGTTCTTTTTGGGATTCAAATTCATTATATGATGTTTATTCTGATACCAAGTATGTCAAAAATTTAAAAATTAATAAAATACATAAAATCAAGTTTTTTAATTATTTATAATAAAAACATACAACTTTTAAGTTATAATAAAATAATTTTACATTGCTCCAAGACCCCTACTTTCTATCCCAAGTATTATTCTTTTTAATACTTGGGATTATAAACTGTCGTTTTTGTCCAAGTCTTTATTTTTGGAAGGTACATTTTGTCCTAGTTCATTACCCATCTGTCAGTTTTTGTGGCCATGATTTCCCATAATGTTTTGTACACTCAACTGAAATTATTGAGAAGACAGTCCACAAAGAAGGCCATGGCATGAACTAACATTGCAGAAATGCCATGTTATCTGGGGTCACACTGGGGCCTCATTAACATTTATTGTGTTCCGAGACTTCTGACCAATGTTACGGAAATCAGAATTTAGATTTTATTCATATAATTGACTTGGAATTAATTCCTCTCTCTTTATTATTAAATCAAAAAAATTTATTATGATACCTACTCAAATTACTCGAACTTCACGTGTATGCAGATGTTTAATTTGACCGGACAAGAATTGAAACTGTCCATACTGTACTATTTAAAGTTACATGTCTTTTTCTCCAATCACTGGCGGGCATTAAGTGTTAAAACAAGCATCATACTAAATAAGTCTCGTCCCAACAATGTTAGACACCAAATAAGAATTCAATCTTATACTACATAAAAACAAACAAAAGAGTAAAGAGTGAAAATAATGAATTGGCAAGATACCAAGGTGAAGGCGAAAAAAAAAAAAAAAACGCAAAAGACCAACCAGAAGCTCAGAAGGCCATACCTGAAACAGAGAAGAAAAACCAAAACAGAAGTGCCAATTGAAATTCCACAAAATCATGTCCCCCCACATATAATATAAACGTTCGCCCACTTTTCTACATTTCTAAAAATGGGGCCTTTGTCCCAAAAAAGTTGGTCACTTTTACGTTTTATAGTTTATACTGTAAATACCAGCTCATGGTACAAACTATAATTCCCTTTGATTTGTAAACAAATTAAGCCAAAACTTTCTTGTGAGGTTAAAAGTTTGGTTCAGTGGTATAAACTCTCTTACAAAATAAAATAAATATTAGTATAAGAGAAGTTCTATGCATTCCAAAATTTTAAATAGATTTCATAATTTGATTTTCTCTTTGTTAATAAAAAGTATTATTTATATATATATATATATATTAATTTACAAATAACAGAACTTTCTAATATAAACCTCAAGAGAAATTCAAGTTTATGGCTAGAAAATGAATAAACTTTGCCTAAGTCACTCACACTTAAAATATTTGTAAATTTTATTTTTTATTCTTTATATTCTACATATTAGATAATACAAAAGTGGTGTAACAAAAAAAAAATTTGATAAAAATCAAAACAGTTTTGAGAAATAAATATTTTTTTTTGGCTAATTCAAAATTTATTTACAATTCCAAATTTGATAGATCCGATTTGCAAAATGTGATTTGACAAAACACAAAACCTGACGTAACCGGTTTTAGGATAAAACCACGTTTTGGACGTGTTTAAGTTTGATGCCATATTTTTATTTTTTTATTTTTTGATGGCACAGAGGTGACAGAATCTACAGATGACTGATATCTATTAATTTAATTATCATATTATCTGGCCAGAATCTTTTATCCTAACGTGACGTCACGCCGTTTGGACTTTAGCCCACGTAACTTCGAAGAAGGAAACACGATTAATATAAAACGCAGCCAAACAGATAAACGTGATTCCTACTTTTAGGTCGCGTGTTTCACTGTGCTAAACTACTACGGCCTTGATAGTTTTGTAATTGTCGGCGCATTATGACCCTGACGTCTCTTGACTTCTTTGCTGTTTACTCTCAATTTTTTTTTTTTATATATTTTTAAATTGGGGATTTAAACTTTATTTTGAGAGTTTTTATTTATAAGATTATTTTGAAGTTACGAATAATTGTTTGAACTTTTTAAAACGTTAAAAAACTTATGTAAATTTAAAAGAAAAATTATAATAATTATTAAACAAAATTAATAATAAAAATAAACTAAAATTTCTATTAATTTTTCTTTTTGAAACATATTTTAAATCATTGCACATGAGGGCATGATTCCCTCTTATACAAAAATCTTCAATTTTCTCAATAGAGTCTTTATTAATTAAGAGTTTCTCTACTAGGGGGAAGCTGTGTCTCATGTGTTACTTCTTAATTTATTTTTTATTTTTTTTTGTGTTCAAGGTAAGGGAAGACTCTCCTTTGAAAATTTTAAATTCAGTTTTAGATTGAAAACTAATCACAATACCACACCACACCTTCTCAAAAAATTGAATTCATAAATTTCTCAAAAAATTGATCACATGATACCACCTAAAGTAGAGTTAATTGGTATTTCCGAGTTTTGTAATTGACAAAAGATTAGTAATATAAAGTGTTGAAAAAACATAATTAATTTAACACTAATAAAGTAATATTATATATAATCGATTTTTTTTTTTAATTTTTTCACTCTTAAAACACTATGATGAGATTCATTATAATAATTAAATACATATGAATCCTATTACCTTGTTTCTAAATTTAAGAAAATTAGATTAAAAAAATTAAATTATTATGTTTAACATTTTCTTAATACTAAATTTATTGAAAATGTTTATACTGTGTTTGGATAGTGATTTAAATAAAAAAATTAAAATTAATAATTTATCAAACGCGTATCACATGTTTTAAAATTTAAAATCTGTATCGGAAACGTAACCAAACCAAAATTGCTTCTCACACACACTGACAGCTGTTAAAGAATCCTAATAGAAATTGTTAACCGAGTAATTGACATAATTAAAATGCCTCCAAAAAGAAGACGTTGACATACACGACCCCACACCCACAGCTTCTTACTTACTGCTCTCACACGCTTATGTTTCTCTATAAAAGCTCCCCACTCCTCAAACTTCCCTCTCAAGCTCCTCCTCAAACTGCCACTACTACTGCTTCTTCTCTTCAAGTAGTCTCATCATTTCTATCACCAATTCTTTGAGAGAGAAGAAGAGAGAGAGAGAATGGCTTCTTGTGGTGTTCTGAGAAACAGTTTCCTTCCAATGCTTAATTCTCAAGATGGGTTCTCTTCGTTAAGTCTGTTAACTGCAACCACTTCTTCTCTCCCCAACAACAAAAGAAAGGTCTTGCTCTCTCTCTCTCTCTCTCTCTCTCTCTCTCTCTCTCTCATGCACATTAAATAATTTATGTCATCTATTTGTTATAAGTATAATGTTACACTTATTAAATTTCTATCCAATACAGTGATGTGCCCGTGTATCATTTTGTGACACATTAATTACATCGTTTAATACATTATTAATTTTTCATCTAAAAAATTTTACAATCCCACGTCATTTGAGATGTAAAATTTGAAATATATATTTGAAAAATACAATATTTTCTTTATTTTTTTTTAATCCCAAATGTCCTACAACTATTTTGTAATTAAAATACCCCTTTATGATTTATTGTATATCTCTCCAATATTTTACAATAAATTGGCACATCATTCATGCACTTTTTTCAATAAATATTGTCAACCTTCAAAAGTTAATAACTTACAACATATAAATTTATTTTTAATAAAATTTATATTTTTGAATTCTAGAAATTAAGATTTATCAAATAAGATTCATATTACATATGAAATTTTACCTAAAAAAATTAGTCCCAAATAATTAAATTTCATTACGTATCAAATTTCACTATTTTCCTTGAAAAAAAGAAGAAGGAAGGATTCAATTATAAGTTCCCTGTAAAGTGTTTAATTAGTCTAAAGTCCAATCAAAATATTTTAACTCCAAAAGTTCCTAACAACTTTCATGACAAAAATACCCTTTGCAAAAACAAGGAAAAACCATTTCTTTCTGCACATCATGCACCTATCATATGCCATGTCATCACTTGATTTTTGAAACTTCAAAATCAAATAATTTTTAATATATAAGTTTATTTTTCAAAAGAAAAAATATATATATTTGAACTATAAAAATCGAGATATGCCAAACAACATTTATATTGCATAGAAAATTCTGTAAAAAATTTTTGTGTTTTTCAATAGAGAATTTTTATAAAAATTTCTCTGTCCACTAGACATTGACATAAATTTCTCTATCCGAAAATTATCTGTCCAAAATTTCTCTCTGCTTTTTTTTTTTTGGGTTTGCCGTTGTAGAGGAGGTTGAGACTTAAAAGTAAAAAATTTGGACTCACAAGTGCTCTGTTCATATTTCTCAGTTTAGTAGGGTAGCAGCAGCTCAGGGCAATAATGCAACTGATGACAACAACATCCTGGTCAAGGGAGAACGCCCAACAAGACAGTCCACAAGAAAGCTAAATTTCTCTGGGGAGAAGCCTTTTACTCCAATCTTGGATACCATTAACTACCCTATTCACACCAAGAATCTTTCCATTGAGGTAAAACTAATCTTGAACTTATTCACTGTTTGGTTGCCCAGAAAATAAACTAATTATAGTGACCGCATGGTTAAGATACAGTACTTTGTTTTAAAATCCTTATTTATTCTTTTTTTAATTTAGGAGCTTCAACGGTTAGCTGATGAACTCCGAGAAGAGATTGTTTATACGGTGTCCAAGACTGGTGGCCACCTGAGTTCAAGCCTAGGAGTGGCGGAGCTTTCTGTTGCACTTCACCATGTATTCAACACGCCGGAAGATAAAATCATTTGGGATGTTGGACATCAGGTGATCTATAAACATTTCAATCTTACAGCTTCAATTGGACGCAATACACACACACACATATATATATATATGTCCTCGTGCTGTTTTTTTGCCGTATGCAAGCGCAGACACACACATATATTATTGATGATAATTGGAGTGTTGGGTGGATTTTACAGGCATACCCTCATAAGATATTGACTGGAAGGAGGTCGAGAATGCATACGATTCGACAAACTTGTGGGCTGGCAGGCTTCCCCAAGAGGGATGAAAGTGTGCATGATGCTTTTGGGGCTGGCCATAGTTCTACTAGCATTTCAGCTGGCTTAGGTAAAACAACCTCCACTTTGTTTTTTTAATTATTATAATCTATTTGTATTTATTCCATGATTATAAATTTATGGGTTAATGGTCCTCCCACTGGAATGTTTTATTTTATTTGAATGATATGAGTTGGTAGGGAAAAGTTATTTCATGATTTGAGACCATTGTTCCTAATTAATTCTAAACCCTCGTGTAAAACATTTTAAATTTTTTAAAAAATATGTAAATTTTATGTATATATAAATCAATTTATAATTTATCAAAATCATTTACTAGATCAATGTTTTGGACCATCCAATAATATCGGGATTGGTAGCAAGTTGCAAAGTTGGTTGCTGACTTGTCAATTCAATCTAAATTTTTCCCGACCATTGTTTCTTTTTATCCAGCCATAAAAGTTGAGCCTGCAACCCCACGTTCTGTCAGTCTCTATCGTTCACTTCTATATATATTTCTCCTCTTTTTTTTTTTTATTTAAATGTTATGTCGTTACTATTTCACTGAGCTAAGGTCAATAACTTCAATTGTTGTCCGTCTTGAAACATTGTAGGGTAGGGTGGCATGCACAACATGTTACTCCCATTCTTACATCATCTATATATATAATTGCAGATTTCTGGGGACTTGTGAATCATGTGACAAAATTTTAACAGTGCAAAATTATTAATGAAACTTTGTTTAAGAAAAACATGGAGTATTTTTATTTATTTTTTTAACAATTTATCGAAACCAAAATTTCAAATGACATCAAATAAAAGTCTACCACGTTATTTAATAAACTATTTTTGGTAAGGATAGAATTTTTCATCTTATTTTGAAAAATTGGTATACCAAATTTAGTTACGTTCAACTACTAATTAGTCATTGATATTTTTAAAATTAATGAATATATTTGACTCTTTTGTTTATATTTAAACAAGAATTATGATAATTTATCTCACGAGACAAATAAATTCCATAATATTTTGAAGTGTATATTAGCATTACACCTTCTTCTTCTTTTTTAGCAAATACTGTCTTATATTGAATGCCCATTAGTTGAGCAAAAAAGCCCAATTCATTCGCATAGGTACCTAACTTGTAGTTGCATCAGTTGGGCTTAATAGATTTGTAATCAAACAACCATTTTGTTTTGTGCTTCTCAGGGATGGCTGTTGGAAGAGACTTGTTGGGGAACAACAATCACGTAATTTCAGTAATAGGTGATGGAGCCATGACAGCAGGACAAGCATACGAGGCCATGAACAACGCCGGTTATCTTGATTCCAATCTTATAATTATATTGAACGACAATAAGCAAGTCTCCCTCCCCACCGCCACCGTTGATGGCCCTGCTCCTCCTGTTGGTGCACTCAGCAAAGCCCTTACAAATCTCCAATCAAGTACAAAGTTTCGCCAACTTCGTGAAGCCGCCAAAGTAATTTCTCTCTTTCTAGTTTCTCCAACCTCATAATTAATTACTAGCATAAAAAGACATACTATCATTACTAGTGTGTCTATGTATACACACTTACGCATATATGCATTTACTCCGTTTTGTCTTCTCCATGTAGAAGCTAAAAGCTGTTTAATTTGACACTTCAACAGGGCATCACAAAGCAAATGGGAGGCCAGGCACATGAAATTGCCTCCAAAGTTGACTCGTATATGAGAGGGATGGTGAGTGGTTCTGGGTTTTGCTTGTTTGAAGAACTTGGACTTTACTATATCGGTCCAGTGGATGGGCACAACGTTGAAGACTTAGTGCATATCCTAAAGAAGGTGAAGGCCATGCCTGCAGCGGGACCAGTTCTCATCCATGTTATAACTGAGAAAGGGAAAGGCTATGCTCCAGCTGAAGTCGCAGCTGATAAGATGCATGGTGAGTGTGTTTATATATATACATATATGTATGTATGTAAAGTTTTCTAAACAAGTTCAAGATTAATAAGAGTACAATTATAGTGACGTTTGACTATATGGATTGTCTTATTTCTGTAGGTGTCGTGAAATTTGAACCCAAGTCGGGAAAACAGTTGAAGGGCAAATCGAAGACGAAATCGTACACTCAGTACTTTGCAGAGTCTTTAATCGCTGAAGCTGAGAGAGATGATAAGATAGTGGCCATCCATGCAGCAATGGGAGGAGGTACTGGGCTTAACTTATTCCAGAAACACTTCCCAGATAGATGTTTTGATGTTGGCATAGCAGAGCAACATGCAGTCACCTTTGCAGCTGGTCTAGCAACAGAAGGTCTCAAGCCTTTTTGTGCTATTTACTCTTCTTTTCTACAAAGAGCTTATGATCAGGTAAAAAGACTACCTCTCAACAAATTTCAATCTAATTTATTATATATATATTTACCACTAGCCTTTTCACATGCATTTGAGATTTTCAACATGTTCCTATTGGTAAATGTATTCTGGAATTCATAAATTTGATCATCAATGGTGTTTTTTTTTATGGAACAGGTAGTTCATGATGTAGATCTTCAGAAGCTTCCGGTGAGATTCGCAATGGACAGGGCTGGACTTGTTGGCGCAGATGGTCCAACCCATTGCGGGGCCTTTGACACCACTTACATGGCTTGCCTACCTAACATGGTGGTCATGGCCCCTTCATGCGAGGCTGAGCTCATTCACATGGTTGCCACTGCTGCTGCAATTGATGATCGGCCTAGCTGCTTTCGTTACCCTAGAGGAAATGGCATAGGTTCCATTCTTCCACTGAACAACAAAGGGACACCTCTAGAGGTACTTTAACACAAAGCCTCTCTTTTGAGAAGTGTTGGTTACTCAATGATTCAAACTTTGCAACGTAATGGGTACATGCAAGTCATGCACCAATCAAGTTGCAAAGTTTAGACCGTCGCGAATGACGGAAGCATTGTTCAAGCCTCTTTTATTCACTCATTATAATTTCAACTTTGCATAATTTGCTAACTCAAATTGGGAAAATAGGTCGGTAGAGGAAGGGTACTAAGGGAGGGAAGCAGGGTGGCCATTTTGGGTTATGGAACAATAGTACAAAGCTGTTTAGAAGCAGCACAACATCTTGAAGTGCTCGGCGTCTCAGTAACTGTGGCCGATGCACGATTCTGCAAGCCTCTTGATGGAAATCTGATCAGACAGCTTGCTCAACATCATGAGGTCCTCATCACTGTTGAAGAAGGATCTATTGGAGGATTTGGCTCTCACGTTTCCCATTTCTTGGGCTTAAACGGATTACTCGATGGAAACCTCAAGGTAATGTACATGTACGCAAATATATAAATGTGGGCTAGCATGTATTTGTGTGTGTGTGTGTGTGTGTGCGTGTGTGTGTATATATATATATATTACCTTAATCTAAACTACTTAGCGTCAACAAGCCATAATCTAAACTACATGAATCTATTACTTTAATCTTCAATTAGTTTCAAATGACATGCTCTTCTTGTCACTGGTTATATTCCAACAGAAATCACTGATTTGAGATTGTTTTTTTTATGTTGCAGTGGAGGGCTATGATGCTTCCAGACAGATACATAGAGCATGGATCTCAAACAGACCAGACTGAAGAGGCCGGGCTGAGTGCAAAGCATATTGCAGGCACTGTTTTGTCAGTTATAGGAGAAAACAAGGACAGCCTTCACCTTATTAGCCTATAGCTGAATTCTAACCCAACACTTCAGCTGTAAAACCAGTGCCTTTTATAAGCAAGGCCACATCATTCAACAATATATATGTCCACTCGTTGTTGCATTTTGTAAATAACTAAGGGATTCCATAGTAGGAGGAGTTGTTTAAGAGTAATTGGCGATTGCTAATGGTGTGTAAGATCTCTACTTTTCTGGCTGAGCTTTGTGTATCTGTTGCTTCTTTTTTCTTTCTTTCTTTCCAAACCCCCTGTTAATTCAAAATGCATCCTATTCAATCATCAATTTCCAATACCATCCAGCTATTTTTCCAACCATTAATTCATAACCTGCTAATGTTCAACCCCCCACAATAAGATATCATCAATTCACAAACCCTTATTATGTTCGCATCACAATGCATCATCCATCTACAATCCATAGAATCAATAAAAGAGAGTTATTGCTACAATAATATACACAACTTATCAATGATCAGTTTCTTTTCAATATCTCCAGTGCTTCCCAATATGTACACTAACTCTGTCCACTTACAAGCAATACGTTCCAGCAAATTATTAAACAATCAATTTAAAATCCCACTCAAAAAAAATCTCATAACTAAATCTGCTAATTTATATCTCTTCACATAACCCAATCTGCAGATTTGTACATTTTCAAAGAGAAAAGCCCTATTCGACCAAAGCAGAATCAAAAGGAAAGAAAGAAATCCACTATAAAAAAAAAAAAAGAAACAGAGAAAAACCCTAAATTTTCAACACAAATCAGTCCTTCAGAAGCCCTAAATTTTTATTGCGAAAAAATAGGGCCTTTAAGTACTTCATATATATATACCAGAATCTTTTTGGAATGGGTAATAAGACCCAAACCAATTTTAATCAAAAACCCATAAATTTAACCCAATCAAATAAAAAACTACACACTATTTTCGGTACTCATAGCAAACAATTGTAAAATTCTATCAACACAGCTAACCAATTCGAAACACCTTATCATGCCAATTTAAATCTTTACGCTGGATTGCATGGCATGAAGGGAGGCTTTGATACAACCGTAAGAAATTTGAGAAATTATATAAATACACAAGAGGAGTGGTACGGTCAGTTGTGAAAGTTAGAAACTCGCAATTTTATTGACGAGTGCAATTTATGTACCAATATTACGCACGCAGAAATTATATACACCAATCATATCACAAGTTTTTAAACTTTACTATTAACGATAGCATTCTTCAAATATATTGTCTAAATAGTTTACCATAATCCAATAATCAATACGTCTAGTTTTAAATTAATCATAAACATACATCAAGTTTGTGAAAATATTCTTCTAAGGTGAGAGAAAGATTAGGATTTACTATATATACAAGGACCGTTATCTGGATAAATATATTTCTTATCAACTTACTCCCATGAAAAAAGTTAATTACTAATTTAGTTCCACATGATAAACACTAAGAGGCGTGATATATTGGATAGTCAACTTTAATCCAAACACACAGTATGATTAATACTTATATAATTATTACTTATATGTTAAGAAATACTTATATGTTAATATATAATTAAAAACCATGTGGCCTGTTTATGGAGATATGCTTACTATATACTGGATTGGAAAGAAGACTGGTCCCCCATCTATAAGAGAAAAGTAATTTCAAATGTCTCTACCCCTTGGATATTCTCTCTTCCAGCATTTTAAGGCCAGCATACCTGCCCAGTCAAAAAACATTGCAGAGTGATCACTGTTGTCCAATATAATTTCGAGAACATAATAATAAAAACCTTACCGGCCTAGCATTAGAAGGGTAGCCTGAGGGTTGGTCCCCGGTGAGACTGTGAATGTGGATCCGTCAACAATTCGTAGTGCATTTATTCCAATAACCCTCAATCCATTGTCAACCACTTTTCCCACCAAACACCCGCCGTGATAGTGCCATATCGTTCTAAGTGTCTCGCGGCAAAATGTTTCTACTGATGCATCCTTGGACAAGTCTTCAGGCAAAGACTGCCCTACAAATTTGAAATATTTTGCACCATGCTGATCTTGAAACTTATATTGCTCCATGGCACGAGTCCTCAACATCATTCCAATGATGCGTATTCCACTAACACAATTTGCCAAGTCTACTGGATTGGCAAAGTAATTGTAACGCACATTTGGACTGATCCTCACATTGGTGGGCGATGCCAACTGAAGAAAACCAGTTGAGAGGGTTCTGGAAATCTTCTCCTCTATAGACAATAAAGAGGAATTTACTGGGTTGGCACTTGCAAAAGCTTCAATGTAGGAACCAATTCTTGTTATCCCTACCACCTGAACCAACGACATTTCCACTTGAAAAGGGGGCACAAAATCAATGACATTGCTGGGAACATCATACACAAATTTACCCACAAAAGGTTGGTGGTGGAAGACGGCGATATTCAATGACGATAAGTATTCTTGTTGTCCAACGCCACTTAGTAGCAGTAGCTGCGGGCTACCAATAGCTCCAGCACTCAAGATTACTTCACCTGTAGCGCGTACCCGGGCTTGGTGAGACTTGCCTATAGAATCACTATAAACGACTCCAACAGCGGACAGTCCTTAAATAGAACAATGCAACAATCAAATCCAAATTAGTCAGAGATTATGCACCAAACCATTAATTGGTTGCTTCTAAAAGTATAAATGAATATAAAAGAAAGTGGTAAAATCAAAGAAAGGCCAAAGTACCTGATGAATAGGAAGAGGAGAAGAGCACTCTCTCAACTGTGGCATGAATTGCCACTCGCAAGTTCTTGGACTCGGCCTTATTCAAGAGCTCCACAGCCCCATGTCGCCTCCCTGTTTTGTCAAATATGGTACCCCCAATTTTTGTTCCTTCCTTGTGATCAAGAGTGAATCCATTGTCTGGACCGATTCCTGATTCTAACAAAGCTTCTTTCACTGAAGTTTGCCAAGTATTCAACTTTGGTCGAAAAACAATATTTTCTTCAATCCATTGATATGACATGTTAACAACACTCATATCCCATTCTATGCCTGATCTCATATAAAAGTTCATGTCAGCTCTCGAGTAGAAACCAGCATTTATCATGCTGGATCCACCTAAGACCCTTCCTCTTGCATTTCGTACGCCTTCCTCTGATATGAAAACCTGAGCGGGGGAGTCCTTATCATCTGCTTCCATGATGGCGCGCAACACCCTCTCTTCACGCATGACATTTGGGTCTCCAAGACCAAGACCACCCCTTTCAAGTAGCAGCACAGAGTAATTTGTCGATAAAGTGGCGGCCAAAGGACAGCCTGCTGTGCCCCCTCCAACAACTATATAATCATATTCTTCTTCTAAGGGGAATTCAGTGGCATTATATACAAATTTCAAGTAACTCAAATCTGCTAATTACAAGAAAAGAAAGAGAGAAATATTACCATATATAACAAAATTTACGGATACAAAAGCTTCATCAACACTCAAAAATCTACCAAATTTGTTCCGTCCATGCGGGTCTCTGTATTAAAGTTTGTTTTGTTTTTACTTTACGACAAAGAATTGCAATTTTGGATTGTAATATTCCAATATTGATTAGTGTGTGATATTCAGTATGCACAAGTAACAATGGATAAGTATCGAATTCAATTCTTGGCATGGCAGGACGGGAATTCTTTAAAATCTTAGCTGACCAACTAATTAAGTATCTAATCCATAAAAGTTTGCTGACGTGACACTATCTTCTAATCTAATCTAATCTAATTTACTCAAAAATTAAATCATAGAATTACATTACTACATATATATATACACACATAAAAGGGTTGGGGGGAATTGAATTAATCACATTTAGAAGGGAGGAAAAAAAGAAAAAAGAAATCACGACGTGGCTAACCTTGATTACCACATTCACGGGCATAGATAATCTTGGATGAAAGACTAAAAAAGAAGATGAAGACAAAAAGATTGGACGCCATTACCAGTGTCCTCGTTTTTGCTCCACTCGCAACCTGAAAGTATATGAAATGTGTGTGAGAGAGAGATGTTTGTTGGTTTTTCACTGAAAATTTTGAATGGCATTTTGTTGCAATATCTAGAGTTACAAGGTGGTAGTTATGGAGTCTACTTCAGGAAATTAATGGTACAAGTTGACCAGTTTGCATTGAGATTTAGACACAGCTTATTGGTCAATGCATTATAAACACTCATAGGTGGTGGTTGATCGAGGTAACTTCTTTCAGGAAAATGACGGTTGAAGTTGGCCAATAATATGGTTGAAGTGGACGGGTTTGAATTGAGACATGAAGTAATTGGCTCAATCAATAATTCACTCAACTTCAATTATCAACCGTGACAATTAAGATTCTTGACATGAAGTTCTCTCATTAACCTATTTTTCTCGCATTTCGCTCTCACCTTTCTCCACATTAGCATTACTTACTATTTGTATTACTTAAAAGTCGAATTCCTCCTCTTTCCCTCTTATCTCTATTTGCCACGTTAGGTGCCAACACAAGGAGGGAAAATAGGTGGAAAGCATAGTATTAGTGAAAATTTATATGTTTCTTATTTAATAATATCAGGTAACTGAAACTCATACTAAACTATTTATTGAAATAGGACTCTTTGGTAATGGAAAGAGGTGAAGAATCAGCTATCCTAACCCTCCTTATATTTACACTCACTAGAGAAAGAGAAGAAAAAAAAAAAGAAAAATATTAAAAAGTCTTTAGAATAATTTTTTGAATCCAAAAAGTTCATGATATATTTTTTCTATTTAAAAGATTCAAAAAAAAAAAACTTTTAATACAAAAAGTTTAATTGTTAACTTTCATCTTACTACCGTTAAAATATATTATTGATTAAACAAAAATAACCTTCAAGATATATTTTAAAAAATACTAAATAATAAATACAACAACTTCTTCAACCCAAAAAAAATAAAATTTTTTATTTATCTAAAACCCAAAAATTAAATTTTTGCTTTATAAAATGTTATAATATTTTAGGATTGAAAATTTTATTTTATATATTTTGTAGTAATTTTTTTTTCTAAAATGAATCTTAAAGATCATTTTAGTATAATCAATAATATTTTTTAACAGTGTTAAGATGAAAGTTAACAATTAAACCTTTTGTATTAAAAATTTATTTTTTGAATCTTTCAAATTGAAAAAATGTATCATGAATTTTTTAGATTGAAATTTTTATTTTAAGAACTTTTTAGTATTTTTTCAAAAAAAAAAAATCTTTATATCTCAACCAGTCCATTAGATCCAGGAGTGGCGTTCCAAAAATTTGAAAATTTTAATTTTTGTATTGCAATTTTACTAAAGCTTTAAAAAATTAGAAATTGATCCCTTCAAAATTTGTTAAAAATTCTTCTCAAATTTCTAATGCATACACTTTCAACCCCCAACCACAATTTCTGAGTCCACCTTTAATTCCATTGTGATTTTTTTTTCCCCTGATGTATGTAACCTGCATTATGGCCGGAATATGCACGGCATTTCCCATTCTGGCCTTCATTAAAGAAAATACACATAACCCTTAGGAGCAAATATTCAGTCGTATAGTCTCAAGGGTGGGTTGGATAGCCACATAAGTAAATTATTACCGTATATGTATACGTGGTTTATCATCTGACTGCTAGAATTATTAGAACGGGACCATCCTATATTATTCTCACCCTTAGAGTCGGGGGATTATTAAATTAATGGGGTAGCAATAAAATTAATCACTATTCCTATGTTTATGTGTTCTATATTTTAGTACCAAATTTTACATCTCAAAGAATGTGTTAACCAATTATTAGTAGATCGATCATTAAACTAGTAATGTGTTTAATACAATATTAATAATCTTACGACATTATTTTGGGACGTAAATTTTGATACTAAAATTTAAAACATTTAGTATTGGCCTAGTATTCAAAATCTTATGTCAGGTCTCAGGAAGTACAAAATTCAACTCTACAACAGTTGAGACCTAATATTGGAAGAGATGAGACTGTTATCTGGACAAGAGATGGTACTCAATCCTACTCTTCAAAATCTGCTTGGAACTTCCTCCTTAGAGAGCCCCTTCCGTACACTTTGGTTTGATCTGCAGAAGTCATTCCCAGACACTCGTTCATCTTTTGGTCTCTCGCCATTTGGTTTGAAATGAAGAGACTCCATTTGTGAGATGGAATGGGATCCACCACATGTGAAACCATTTTGAAAAATCAGAAAATTCTGAAACAAAATCATTTTTCATGCCCTCCACAAACTTAATTTAAAAAAAAAAGTTAGTTCCATTTCGTTCTGGATTATTGAAACATGTCCTTACTCCTTAGCTCGCTCAATAATAAATGGCAAAGAAGATTCCTGAAAAATGTACACACAAAGTATGTAAATTAAGGATATAAAGAAGATTCACTATAATATTGCAATTACACAAACACCCAACTTTATACAAGTTGAGGTTACAAGGATCCTTCAAACTACTATTTATGTTCGTTTTTTTTTGAATCGCCCAATGCAGTGCTGTTAATTTATTTTTGGTAAACACAGTAGGGATTCCACTCCTGTAGTTTATGAAAAGGATAAGATTCGTAGTACATAGCATACACATGAGGGTAGTTTAAGTAGGTTTTAAACACCTCAATCAGCTTATTTGATCTCATTAAATTATATAATGCATTGGAGAGAAACCTGATCCACAAAGTAGCAGAGAAAAATATTTTCAAATGTCTCTGTCCTAAGACATTCTCTCTTCTTGCATTTTGAGGCCAACATACCTGCCATTAGCACATAATAAAGGTCTTTAACACTTCATCATTACAAATACTAACAAACCAACAATCAAAAATTATTGCAGAGTGATAAAAAAAAAACTTACCGGCCTAGCATTAGAAGGGTAGCCTGAGGGTTAGTCCCCGGTGAGGTAGTGAAGGTGGATCCGTCAACAATTCGTAGTGCATTTATTCCAAAAACCCTCAATCTATTGTCAACCACTTTTCCCGCCAAACAACCGCCGTGGTAGTGCCATATCGTCGCTACTGTCTCGTGGCAAAATTTTTCTATTGATGCATAATCTGACAAGTCTTCGGGTAAAGACTGCCCTACATATTTGAAATATTTTGCTCCAAACTGATCTTCAAACTTATATTTTTCCAAGGCTTGAGTTCTCAGCATCATTCCAATAATGCGCATTCCATTAACACAATTATTCAGGTCTATCGGGTTAGCAAAGTAATTGAATCGAACATTTGGACTAATTGTCACGTTTGTGGGCGACGCTAGATGAAGTGAACCAGTGGACTATGTTCTTGAGATCTTCTCCCCTAGACTCAGTATAGAGGAATTTACAGGAGAGGGAACAGGATTGTCTCTAGCAAAAGGCTCAATGTATGAACCATATCTAGTTATCCCTACCACTTGAAGACCTGACTCTTCCACCTGAAATGGGGGCACAAATTCAATGCGATTGTTGGGAGCATCATACACAAATTTACCCACAAAAGGCTGGTGCTGGACGATGGTGATATTCAAAGACGACAAGTATTCTTGTGGCCCGACACCACTTAGTAGCAATAGTTGTGGACTACCAATAGCTCCAGCACTCAGAATTACTTCTCCTTTAGCGCGTACTCAAGCTTGGTGAGACTTGCCTGTAGAATCAGTATAAACAACTCCAACAGCAGACAATCCTTCAATAAAACAAGGCAACAATCAAATCCAAATTAGTCAAGCTATGCACCAAACCATATTAACTTGTTGCTTCTGCAAGTAAAGTAATTATCCGGTGAGAGTCATTAACGTATGTGGTGTGACAGTGTCTTACAAACTGTAGAAAGGCAAAGTACCTGATGAATAGGAAGAGGAGAAGAGCACCCTCTCAACTGTGGCATGAATCGCCACTCGTAGGTTCTTGGGCTCCGCCTTATTCAAGAGCTCCACGGCCCCATGTCGCCTTCCTGTCCTGTCAAATATGGTACCACCAATTTTTGTTCCTTCCTTGTGATCAAGAGTGAATCCATTGTCTGGACGGATTCCAGATTCTAACAATGCTTCCCTCACCGAAGATTGCCAAGTATTCAAATTTGGTTGAAAAACAATAGTTTCTTCAATCCATTGGTATGACTTATTAACAACACTCATATCCCAAGCTATGCCTGATCTCAAATAGAAGTCTATGTCAGCTCTCGTGTAGAAACCAGCATTTTTCATGCTGGATCCACCTAAGACCCTTCCTCGAGCGTTTCGTATGCCTTCCTCTGATAAGAAAACTTGAGCAGGTGAATCCCTATCATTTGCTTCAATAATGGCGACGAAGATCTTCTCTTCACGCATGACATTTGGGTCTTGAAAACCAAGTCCACCCCTTTCAAGAAGTAGCACAGAGTAATTTGTTGATAAAGTAGCAGCCAAAGGACAGCCTGCGGTGCCGCCTCCAACAATTATGTAATCATATTCTTCTTCTGGAGGGAATTCAGTGGCATTGAATACAAATTTCAAGTAACTCAAATCTGCTAATTACAAGAGAAGAGGAGAGAGAATTATTACAATATGTTGCAAAATGTATGTATGTATGTATATAGTGGGGATGAAATCACATTTAATTTGGAGGGAAAAGTAAAAAGGAGATGAGGATATGACTAACCTTGATTATCAGATTCACGGGCAGAGATAATATTGGATTGAAGACTAATAAAGAACATGATGACAAAAGGAATGGCGGCCATTGCCAGTGTCCCCATTTTTGTTCTGCCTAGCTACCTGAAACAATGAACAACGTAGTTAAAATATGAGAGAGAGAGAGAGAGAGAGTTGTTTTTTCACTGAAGATTTTGAATGTCATTGTGTTGTAATTTATAGAGCTACGAGGTGCATGGTAGTTATGGAGCAAGTTGAACAGACTGCATTGAGATTTAGAGAGAGCATATTATTAGTCAATATACATGATAATTCAACATTCATAGGTGGTGATTGTGGTGACAGTTTTAGGAAAAAAAATGGTTGAAGTTGGCGGGTTTCGAATAGGCAACTCTTTATCTTGTACAATGCCAATCGCCCATGCTCTGATCGCAATGAGAGCATTTCGTGTTTGGAATTGAGTGAAAACCTATAAAACGGATTTGGTACTTTTACCTAATAAGTTAATCTTTTGAATTAAACTCGAACTCTTAATCTTATTTGTCAAACTGTCAAACACTCCGTAAAAATATACATGCCAGCATCGTAAGTTTCTAGGATTATGAGAAATTGTCATGGAATTTGACTATCTTAACATTAAAATTTATATTTTCTTGAAAGAAAATAACTTTTAAAATCGGATAATAAAAAAAAAAAGGATTTAGCATGAATGTTTTTTAGCTAAGGACCTCAACTTTGCTTAAAAATAGAGGTCATTCACTCGTGGAAATTTGACAAAACACAACACTGAATTACCATTTGTATTGTATTGCTTTTCAAATCAAAGGCTAATACTGCAAACAGTAAACATGAGTGTTATTATTTTGCCTCTCTTCGAACAATCAGAAGCTTAATTCAGAGAAAAATAACAAAGAATCTATTTGAGATCTGGCTTCATCCGCAATCTTCGCCAGCTTGAAGATTTAAACAATTTGATTGATTTATATATATATATATATATATATATATAATTACCCTAACCTCTTTCGAATTACTTGACAATCCTTAAATTACACTGTATATTTAAAATTATATTGTATATAGACAATATATAGATTCATTTATTTGTACAAAAACTGTTATTAACAGTGTTGGGATTTCAATTAAAATTTTTTATATAACTAAAAAATACTCTTATATATTATACTAAACTTCTTTGTCTTTTTATTATTTTTTTTTATTTTTTAACTTTTCTTGTTCTTTATTTTTTTCTCTTTTTCTTTTCTCTCCTTCCCTTCTTTTTTTTTTTTTTTGTACTTTCTTTTATTTTCTTTTTTTAACAAATGTGATTAATGTAATATCATAAATCAGTTATCAAATATCACATTGAGATCAGAATAATAATTTTTAATCTTAAAATAATAAATTTATAATTTTTTGTTAGCGCTCCATAATAGAATAAGTTTTTATAATTATAAAATATTACTCCAAAAAAAAGAAATTAATATAATTATCCTATATATATATATATATATATATATCAAAATTTCCACAACAAAACATTTGACTGACTCCAAAATAAAAATATAACAACTTGGAGTTGAAGATGACGATACTGGAGAAAAGAAAAGGAAGGGAGGGAGTGAAGGAAACAAACTTTGACTTTACACAAAGGGAATCTAACAGAATCGCGCTATATCATAACAAACATGCCAACTGGAGGGATGGGTTACAGTTACATACACCTCAATTATCATGATTTTTTTAATTTTTAGTGGCCAGATCTCTCCACCCTCTGTAACTATATGCCTATTTTTTAAAAAAAAATTCATTATTTTCGGTACACTGTATCCGAGTTAATAAATATTTATTTAACAATGGTATGCTTACTTAAAAACTTTACCAAAAATATTTACCTTCATGAGTTATCAGTATTGTATTGGTTGAATATCATATCATGTCATATGATGATGTGATATTCAGCCAATATAACACTGTCAACTCATAAAGATAAACATTTTTTATAAAATATAAAGATAAGACTAGCATTACTCATATTTATTACATTTATAAAATATATAAATCATATACTAATATGACATACGTCAATTAACACCCTATGATCAATGAATAAGCTCCCTATTCCTGTCATATTTCCTTCTCCCAATTTGTCGTTTTGGCTTCCATTATTCTTTGTTGTTTATGTGCTTTTTTTTTATATTATTTCTTAGATGAACTTGGGAGAATTTATAATCTGAATGCATGCAGCAACATCATTTAAATTGAATTGATATTTTCTGCCTCCCAATTAATATGAAAAGGCGTCTATAATAATTAGTCTTGGACATTTTGAATGATTACGAGAAAAAAATTAAAAAAACTGGTTCAAAACAAAATGTCATTTTTGAATTCTATCAGCTATTTGTTTGTTTAGGCTGGCATCCGATATTTTTATGAATCTTAATATAAGAAATTACAAAAGAACTTCTTTCAACAAAGATATGAATTAGAAAGGATCGGTCCACAAAAAATGAACCGCAGACTGAACCTTAGAATAATACATTAAAACATAAGACGCCCCTCCTCCGTATATTTGGTTCGGTTCAAGTCTTAGACACAAAATATAGATTGTTCCTCGCATGTATAAAAACTAAAAAGCATTTGGGCCGGGCTGACCAGCTCTGGCCCCAATGTGTTTTTTATTTTTCAAGTTTGGGCTGGGCCATACAACACAAGAGTATTTGGGTAGAGAGCTGATTGATTCAAATATCTTGAATTGAGGCCCAACCTACCCCAAAAAGGCCTTCAGAGTAATTTTCTATCTCAGATGGGTCTGAAGCAGCTGCAAGGCAATTGGGCTGGTGTTTTTTTGCAATGAAAGGATAGTGTGTTCCGACAGAAGACATCATATTAGTTCTTGAGATTGGGAAGCTCATTATTCCATTTGGCACTGAAGCCAAATGTTCTATTACTAGGAGTTGTAATGTAATTTCAAAACTTAGAAAAATAATATTTGTATAAATATTAAAAGTAATTGGTATAACTTATCTCATATATATATATATATGTGTGTGTGTGTGTGTGCGTGTGTGTAATTAAATTTTAGAAGAAGACTCAAGACCTAAAACGCCCTTTTTTTCAATTGTGGTCACACCATGTATACCTTATCACATGGTCCAGCTTGTCCTCTGTGCGCCACTGCCAGAGAAAGGGACGTTGTCCCTTCAATCAAATTGGTCATCTTCCAATAGTTGTTGGAATTAGTAATCAATTTATTGCATAAGATTTTTATTTATTTATTACATAAAAACTTTGTTCCAGCATAATTCTAAATTACTAAAACTAGTCTCTAACTCATGACTTCTCTCAAAAAAAGAGATGTGTAATTTATTTTTTTCTTTAAACTTTGAATTGAGCTTGTTAAGTCTCTGTACTTGTTATAATTGTTAACTTGTTAAAATTCAATGACCTTATGAGTTTCTATGCTAATGGTTGATTTTACAGTATACATTTCGTTGGCCCATATACAATGTATGTTAATTCAAATATTAATGGAGAAAAGAAGGGTTAATTATTTTGATTTAAAAATTTAATTGACATAAAATTACTTAAGAAATCTGAAATTTTATTTTATGATTTAATAGTAGTGAAATGAGACGAAACTGGACTGAATTGAAGCTTCACTTTTTCTTAAAAGTGGAATTGCATTCAAACTAATTTGATTAAATATTGAAATTTCATAGTTCATTTTTTTCCTTTTTGAAACTGGAATTGAATTTATATTAGTTTGATGAAAACTGTAAAATATCATAATTTTCTTGAAATTGGAACAGAATTTCAACGATGAGGGAGGAGGAATCTAACTACTACTAGTGTGTATTATTTTTTTTTCAATAAATCAGTAAAGGATATCTCGAGTCAACTTACGCACACCAGATTAAGTATCCTTCCTCGTGACAATAAGACCCATCCTTTCACCTTTAGCACTAGTGAAGAATCAAACACACATCAACTATTTAGAAAATAGACACTTGTACTAATCAAATAAGACCTTTTAACTTTCCTAACCCCTTATTTTTGTTCCTCAATTTTTAAGAATTTTGATGCATTTCATGTCACTTGACCAATAAGTTATTGGTAATTTTTTTTTTCATAATATATATATAGGTGATAATTTCATTTCTTAGCAAAGAGACTTTGTGGTGGGTATAACGAGTTTCCCTGCATATTATTAGCATACAAAAGTATGCATTTAAAGAACAACAAAACAAAGTCAATACTAATTTGAAAAACCTCTGTTTTTTTTCTCACAATTAAAGTGGTCATGTGTTTTTATTCATAATTCAGGACTTTGGCGAAGCCTGACATTATTGAAAAAAAGGAGAAAAAAATAGAGTTATTTTCCCAACTCAAATGACTACTTCCACAACTCCTCTCATGTGAAAAACGATCCCCTCTCTGACATGTGGAACCCACATCCCTAATAGTCTCCTCCACCCATTGAAATTTGAGTTGTGATGTTTATGAGTGCAAAATTCTTTGAATGCATATGTACAGTGATGTAATAATATATTATTTTAATAATGGCATAATAATATATTATTTTAATAATATTTTATTATGTGTAATATAATTTTTTTTTAAATAAAACACAACATATATAATAAAATATTATTAAAAAAATACATTTATATATGACGTATCGGACTCATAAAAGAGTACCTCTTATAGTGTAGTGTTGGTGCCATTTTTTCATGTAGCATGTGCAGTGACACTAAAACTATTGTATAATTGCAAGATGGCATAACCAGATTTGATTGAATGCCAAGCTGAACTATACTAAGTGGTGGGTTTATGGGTAAAACTTATAAAAATATAAAATTGTTTGGAAAAGACAATTTTTAAACAATTTTATATTTTTAACTTTTTCAAAATTTCAGTTTGCAAACAAAGTACGCAACTCAATAAAATTTTATTTCAATTATTTAATATCTATTACATAAATTATTTCTCTTAATTTTATAATTTATACTCATATTAAGTCTGACAAAATTTTATGTTCATGTTATACAACGCAATCTTACTTTTTTATCCGAACTTACCGCAACTCTTATTCTTATCTAAGTTTCTGTGTATTTGTTATTTGCATAATGTACTTTGAAAAAAAAATTGTTAGCCCTGAGATATTTTTAAAGTTTCTGATAAAGTCCTGAGGTGAATCAGTAAGGCCATACTTTTTTTTTTGGCATGATTTGAGTGAATTTAGGATAAGGGATATCAACATTTATGTATGATAGAATTAATTATAATTATATTTTATTGTTGTGGAATTATTTTATTCAAATAGAGTGGTGAATAAGGGTACAGACGAGCTGAGTCGAGTCGAATATTTGATAGTAGTACTCAGTTCGTGAACAATTACAGTGTGGCTTGACTCGGCTCGAAACTCGACTTGAGCTTAAGTGTATGATCGAACTCGACTCGTCAATGGACTGTCAAGCTCGAGCTCAAATTCGACTCGACTTGAGAAAATAAACGAGCCTCATTTGAGCTCGAACTCGAGTTACTCAATTTTTTTTTTTTTGGTGTTCAATTGAATAGAAATTGTCATTTTCACATAATAAAAAAAAAAATACAACTCACTGAATAAATTAACACAACTTTTAAATTTTAATATGATTTTTTTAAGAAGAAAAATTCATTGTATACCAATACCATATAGCTAGAGTCTAGAGATTAAACAAATAGAAAACCTCGATGAAGAATATACTTGAAGAAACCCTAGAGCAAAAAAAAATGAAGTAGTTATACTATAAAAAAACGAGCAACACGAGCTGAGTCTAGCTTCAACGAGCTTAAACAAGTTTGTTCATGAGTTTGACGATTCGAGCCTTCTTTTGACTCAGCTCAACTCGTTTATTAAATGAGCCAAAATTTGAGCTAGAGCTCAGCTCGTTTATTAATTGAACTGAGTTTGAACGAGCCATAATCGAACCGAGCTTGAACTGTTCATAAACGGCTCTATTCGTTTGTACCTCTAGTGGTGAATTTTAAGAATGTCAATTTAGTGTTTGAATTGGATGGGCAGTAGAAAATGGTGTTTTGAAAAAAGTTACTTATTAGCACTTTTTCTTTTTAAATGCTTATTTTGGTCTTAAAAATATTCAGACGAATATTTTAAGAAGTCTAAATAAACACTCATTTATTCCAAAAGCCCATTTAAAATTGAAAAATGAACAAACGGGCAATTCCACCGCCCATCCAAACACGGCTTTAATCTCTCTAGTTAAAAATCCGTCAATCTCACCTCTAATATAATAGGATTGGAAAAAGTTATTTTCATCCTGTTAGTATTTGGAAAGTTTCGAGAGAAGTCAATCCGCCCTACTTTGATTATATAAAATAAAATAATAAAAAAGTATTGTGATGCACATTTAATGTTTATAATGATATTTTTTAGTTACTTGTCAAAAATTTATAAAATTTAATAGAGTTTTATTTTTGAAAAATAAAATAATTTCATTTTAATAATGTATTAACATATATATTTCTTATTTTAACACATATATTGTTTTGTTTAAATTGTTAATTAAAATTAATTTAATAAAATAAATAAATAAATAAAATTTTAAAACTAAATGGAGACTTCGATGGAGACTTCCCCCCCCCCCCCCCTATCAAAGGGTTATAACGAGTTTGGGAGGAATCTTTTTTTGCGGGTCTAGGATGGGGAAGGGGCTCTCGCTCTAAACCTATCACGTTGTCATTTTTAGTAGATTATTTTATCCCATGTTTAATAGGATAAAAAGTAATAAAAAGAGGAATGTTAGTATCAGTTGCGAGTGATCGTCACTTGAGATCTTATCGGCATATGCAGTACACCCGCGTGACAATGGCGCATGTAATGCACACACTAATCAAATCGTAAGTTTTTATATTCGCAACTGACGTTAACATTTCTTGAATAAAAAAATTCTTCAATGAAATAAAAATATTCCTCAATCATTTTCTTATAACAAGAAAAAGGAAGAAAAAAACAAAGAAATTACTTCCAACAACCACTGTTGATATTGTCCGTATATATTTGCTTAACACATTATTATAATTGTTGATGACACTTACGTATTATTCAATAGATTTCAAATGCACCAATTATTTTTTATGTTCTTCTTTTATCTATTGGTTATTTTTTTATTAATATTTGTAGACAAAAAGTTTATTAAATTTGTTGAATCCTCTTTTATCTATCTCTATATTGTTTTAATTTTAAAGCAAATATAAAATGAGAAGTGTTATTCTCACTCTTTCAGCTTATATTACATTATATGTAAAAGTTATTTTAGTCATACTAAAGTTAAATTTTAGTAATTTTATAGTATCAAAAAATTATTTTTTAACATTTTTACTCTAACAATAAAATGTCATTTTTTGACAGAATTATAATTTTTTAACAAAAAAAAAATTTGATCAATTATAGATCGTGCATTTGTAGCAATCACAACCTATTGAAATGAATGTACTATTAAAACATAAGTCTGATTTTAAAATAATTATTTGACTCGATCTAATTTTAAAATTATTAATAATGAGTTAAAACAATATTTTAAAAATAAATTACTAAAAAGATAATGTTACGATAAATTTAAATATATATAAATCAGAGTGTTTTAATTGTTAATTGATTTTAAAATTAAAAAAATAATAATTAAAAATTTAATTTCAAAGTCTTTTAAAGATCAAAATATTGTAACTCATTTATACTAAAGTTTATCTAACTCATTACAACAATTTCAGAGGTTCAGAGGTGAATGAGAGATGGTACATGGAGTTGGAGCCCAATCCAATAAAAGTGATGTTAGGGTTATCTTAAAATTTTTATATCACGTGTAAAATATTTTGGTATAGTTTTATACGTTCAATAAAACACAAGAGAAATAGTTTTGCATAAGGATTAGTGCAACAGGGTCACCGACCACTTTTCGCTGACAAACCTGACAGCTGCTTCATAGATTTCCGAGCCACGGGTCGCATCGCAATGGCATTATCGTCCTTAAAATATTCCCTAAGCTCACGCACTGCATGACGTATCTCATCTCACTTACACCCAATTACCGGATTTTGCAGTTTCCCAATTTGGAACCGGACTCCCCAGTTTTCAAACGGTTATTCTCATAAAGTTTCTTCTTTTAATTTTATTTTATTTTATTGTGAGACATTAACAAAACCACGATAATGACATTTTTAATTGGAAAGGGAATCAAAAGCTCTTCCAAGGTTGAAGAGCCAGCTAAGGTCACCAATTTCGGACCCCCCACATGGCCCAACCATCTTTCAGTTTTTGGTCTGTCCCTTTATGTTAGGTGACTTAACCAAGTGAACATTAACGTTTTGTATTAATAAGAGAAAGAAAGAATAAAATAATTGTAGAAATAGTTGGGATTTGGCATAAGTGGAAAATATTAAAAGGTTATTATCAAGTAACTTTTTGGTGATGTTTACTTAAGCCTATATAATATGATATCTATAGTAATTAATTACAGGGGGGGTCCTATCATGAAAGACAATAAAACTACATTAATATATATATATATATATATATATATATATATGGATTACTACCCATTATTTTCTAGGTTAGAGTGAGTTGGTATAATTTTTGTATCCTTCTCTCTCTATAAAGGGTTTGACCATTTATTAGCATATTTAAAATAATTTTTTTTATGAAACTGATTAATAAATCAAACTAGTTTCAATTAATTTATAAATGAGTTATTAAGTTTTAAAGGAATAATATTTTTTTTAAATAAGTTGATAAACAATAATTGATTTGATTTATAAACTTTATATAAATATCTAATCCACTAACAATTACTCATATGTATAAAAGTGAAGGGCCATGGCTCCCAAAGATCCACACCTTTTACTATTTTGATTAAATCATTTAACAATTAAAAATTGGCTCTTGATTTTTTTTTAGTACTTTAATAATGCCTCATTTAAAAATCTAAATGTATATTTTTTGTTTTTCAAATCGTTGTTCTTCCTCTTTCTTGAATTTTTTTTGTCATTGTGAAATTTTGTTTCTTTTTTTTTTCTCTTTAATTTTGCTAATTTTTATTAACATCAATTTGTACTTTCAAGACAATGTAATAATTACATTCAAAGAGTTACAAGTTTCTATATAAGGTGTAATTCTTTTTAAAACATGGAAGCATGGAAAAGATTTTGTCTTCCTTCCACAATATAGAACTAAAATTAAAAGAAGGTCCACTAAACCCCCTGCCCATGTCTTCTTATAATTACACTCTCAAACAATTAATCATTACAAAATTATCTATATTGGCCTAATTGCCCATCTACTGCCAAACTAGTCATGTTTATCTAGACTTGTGTTTAGGCTTGACTCTGCCATTACCTTAATTGTGCCACCCTTATCCTTTAAACCAGAAATGAAAAATATACAAAATCAAAGAAGCAAAGTTTGGTAAAGTCTAGTAGTTGTCGTATGTTCATACTCCAAATCCTGCCTGTTTTAGTGTCCATGGCTTTGGAGTGCTTTGCGTACATCTTGAGTTCAATCTACTCTCATTTTTAAACCCTGCGTCTTCAAGTTTGGGAGAAAAAACTTTATACATGTAAAAAATTGACTCATTTTAACTTATCTCATCCCAATGAAAACATTTCAAGATAACAACATTCATGATTAGCTTATAAGGAGATGAAAGAAAAGCGTGATTCCAAAATTCAAGTAAACTTCTGGTTATTCAAACGAAAAATTCCAGATGACTAGGGGTAGGAAAAACAAACAATATTTTTTTTTCCTTAATCTATTTTATTGCTCTTTCTTATTCTAACAATTTACTGATTTTTGTTGCACATGGCTAAATTATTTTAATCAATTTTCTCTTCTTTTTACTTTGAGTTTTGAGCAAAGGGTTTACCAACCCCAGATCTATTTACAAGAGGTTGTTAAAGGGGCTCTATTTATCACTTATGGATGCGGTTTTAACCATTTCACATGTCTTTGTTTTAAATTTTTTTTTTTTAAAGTCTTACTAGACATACATTTCAACATTCTTATTTCTGTCACACTCATTGTATATATTTGTTGTTTTTGTTCTATATTGTTCCACTAGACAAGTAATTATTTTATAGAAATTATTTTTTAATTATAGAAGAATGTGACAATCATACAAGATATTAGAGGTATGCGTGCAAACATACATACATACACATATATATCGCGCGCATGCGCACACACATATCATTTCTCTCCCTCTCTTTGATTTTATTTTCTGTAATTTTTATTAATATCAACCTATACATTTCAAGACAATATAAAATTACATTCAAAGGGTATAAAATTTCTATATAAGATGTAATATTTCCTAAAACATATAAACATGGATAAGCTTTTGTCTTCCTTCCACAATAGATGAAGGGCCCTCTAAACTCCCGCCCATTGCTGTTTCTAATTACAATCTCAAACAATTAATTGTCAAAACCTAATTGTCCATCTACTTCCGAGCTAGTCATGTTAGGCTTGACTTGGCAGTACCTTAATTGTGTCGGCCTTATCCCTTAAACCAGAAAATGAAGAATCTAAAAAAATCATTGAACCAAAGTTTGGTAAAGGCTAAGTAGTTTTCATACATGTTTCAATGTGCATGGCTTTGTTTGGAGTGTTTTGCATACATCTTAAGTTTTACGCTCGTTCTTAATAATTATGATCTATGAGTATATTGGATTCAACAATGATAAAAAAACATGATCTAATTGATATATACACACACAGTGATGATTGAGAGACTATTTACGTTTTTTAAACATCCAAGCAGACAGGAACAAAATTAGTTGTAAACTAAAGGACTATAGTTCTTTTTAAAATTTCAAAAAAAAATATTTATATCAGTAAAATTTAGACTCATTTCAAAATTTTGGTCTATTTTAAATTATTCTACTTTACAAATTTGTTTGAAAGAGAATCAAGTATTACAATTAAAGTTAGCAATTTGCATGCACTTATAACAAGAGGGTATTTCTTTCTATCAGCAACTAATTACAAGGTATTTCTTTCTTTCGGACACTAAATATGTTATAGATTTTTTTTTGGTTAATATGTTATGGATGAATTTCATTCAAAGTTTATTTTTTTTATTATTCTTTATCTATCAGTATTAATTTATTGAGAAAACAACGTGAATATAAAATAATATATGAAACACAATGTTAATTTTTTTAGATGTATAATACTGAATTTTAAATTAGGTAGATGGATCTCTTATTTTAAGTACGCGTCACAATTTTAAACATGAATATATTTTAATTAATTATTTTTCATTAAAATTAAAAACAAATTAATATATATATAAATTTGAATTAAAATCCATATTCGGGTAGAAAAGAGAGGTGTCTGTTACTTAGTTTAAACTAATATTAGTATTAATAAATTTATTTTATATATTTATTCCAGTAAAGATAAGAACGTCAGTACTCAAAAGGAAAGGTTATAACCTCACACAACCACGCAGTCAAGTGGGGGCGATGTAAATATTGTTGTAAAAAGAAACTTAGTAGGTAAAAAGTTAAAAAACACTCGTGATCTAACACTGTATTTTCTAGCTTTACAACTTGGATATGTCGCCCCATCACTCTCGGTATCACGAAACTTTCATCCAACAGCCTGTTAACCTCGTGTGGGTCCTACGTCGGCACAGACACAATGACAACTCCTAATCATAAATATCGCTTAATTTTACATGGCTCAGAGACTTCCACGTGTCCACAATTCACTCGTCAGCAATTGGATTTCTCTCTCCGACTAGACTTAATAGATAGAACCAAAATTTAAGCCACTGTTATTACAAGTTATATACACTAGTAGTGATAGGGAGTTTTAGAGGGAGAGAGAGATGGGAATGGAAGAAGACGGTATTAAAAGTTTTCCGACAGGCTGGAGCATGGCGGCGAAGCCGTGCGACTCCTGCAAGTCGGCTGCTGCGTTGTTGTTCTGCCGGCCGGACTCGGCCTTCTTGTGCATAGGGTGCGATTCCAAGATTCACGCGGCGAATAGGCTAGCGTCGCGGCACGAGCGCGTGTGGATGTGCGAAGTGTGCGAGCAGGCCCCCGCCAGCGTCACGTGCAAGGCCGACGCTGCCGCGCTATGCGTCACGTGCGATCGTGACATCCACTCCGCCAACCCCCTCGCCCGCCGCCACGAGCGGGTACCGGTAGTTCCCTTCTACGACACCGCTGAGTCCGTTGTCAAGTCCACTGCCGCAGCTGCCTTGCTCATCCCCGCCAGCGACGATTCCACTACCATCGCCGACGACGACGACGACCACCTCCACCACAACAACAAACATTCTCAAACCTGCCATGCGGACGCACAAGCTCCACCTTCCTGGATTGATCTCCCAAACCTTAATTCTAAACTATTGACGGACGTTCCAGACATGAAGTCCATCGACTTCTTATTCTCCGATTCAGACCAAATACTAGATTTCGATTACCCAATCTCCATCCACACGCACTTCCAACATGAACACCATGGAACTGATAGCATAGTTCCGGTTCAAACTGTCAAAGCTGCTCCTCCAACACAAACGGTGGATCACTCGCCAGATAATTATTTCGAGATTGATTTCACTCGATCGAAGCTCACCTCACACAATAGCAGCTATACAGCGCAATCTCTCAGCCAGAGCGTAAATATCAGATCTAGAAAATTTTGAAATCATAGAATACCTTTTCGATTTCGCTGAATATATGTATCTGTTCGTGATTTCAGGTCTCTTCATCGGATGTTGGAGTCGTACCAGATGGGAGCTCCATGTCTGACATATCTTACCCTTTCGGCAGGAATATGAACAACGGTTTCGATCTGAGTGGTCCGGTCAATGCGACGGTGAACCAGGCGTCGCAATTGGTGGGCTTGGATAGGGAAGCTAGGGTTTTAAGGTACAGAGAGAAGAGGAAGAACAGAAAATTTGAGAAGACGATTCGGTATGCGTCGAGGAAAGCTTACGCCGAGACTCGACCGAGGATCAAAGGACGGTTCGCGAAGCGGACCGAGATGGATGCAGAGGTCGATGATATGTTTGGCTCTGGTTCTTCATCTTTCATGGCAGACGCCGGATATGGCGTCGTTCCGACGTATTAAACAGGGGAAAATGTGCCCAAAGATGATATTTATTTTTTAGATGAAAATAATTGGATGGTGTTGCAGTAGTAATATTTCGAATTTTTGATAACGTTGTTGTATGATAGTATTTTCATGATGTTTTTGATTGGAGAAGTTCTGACCATTGGATCTGCAGGAACATGGTACAGTGCTTTTGCATCTTAAGACATCTTCTCCTCAAAAGCCCATACTGCTTTTTGATTAAAGGCTTCTTGACCATATCATATGTATCTGTTTCTGAATTCTGATTGGCCACAAGATCCAACTTTTGTCAATTTATTTTCAAAAAAGACTTTGTTTTTTTTCAATTGTTTTTGGAATTAATTAATATAATAAATCATTGATTATTATAAAATGATAAGTCAGTTCAAATAATATACATTAAGAAAAGGTTCCCATTGTTCTGGAACTTTCTCTGAATCTGGCGAAATTCAAATTTGTGAGGGTTTGGGACTGCGTTTTATAGAAAAATGTAATATCACATTAATGCTCTTTTCAACTGAAATTAGGTAAGGATCAAGGTTGTAACTCATTTCACATTAACCAATGCTCTTTCCAACTGAAATTAGGTAAGGATCAGGGTTGTAACTCGGTTGGGTTGGACAGAGCTTAAGTCTTGACCAGATCAGTTTGAGATATAAGGTATCAAAATCGAATTTGAGAATAATTCAAAGAGTAAATCTGAGTCAGCCCGCGTTATATAAAAAATGTCTAGTATTAAGTTTTTCTTTAATATGTTCGAATATTTTTCAAGCTTGGTTGGGTGTAGGATTCAGGTTTTGAGTTTGGGCATATTCTAAAGATAAAATTGAAAGGATTTTCAATGAAAATAAATTTAAAATTTTAATATAATTAGATAATAAAATAAATATTACATGTTTGAAATATTTATGGAATGAACGATTAAGATTATTTACATGTTTAAAATTCATATTATTTGAGATATAGAATATATGATTTTAAGCAATGGTAATTCAAGTTCGAGTACCCGACATCTTTGCTTAAGCCTGTCCCGATTTAAATTTGGGTTCAGACTGGACTCGGATATCATAATTTCTATTGTTGGTATTTAATATTGTAATCATATTGTTAAGTTTAGTTGATTGATTGTAATAAAAAAAATTGAAAATATGTAAGAGATTTAAGTTATATTTTTTCCTTTGAATTTTTTTTAATCTTATATATTCTTTAAATTTTTAAGGGGAAAACATTATTTTATTAATATTTTGTGTTACTGTTTACATAGTATGAAAAAATTGTTTTTAAATTTTTTTTCTCAAGAGTCTCTTCAAAATAATAAATAATTTCTAGTGTCCACTTGAACAATAACATGAAAGAGCGAAAATACTAGTGATATAGTAGTTGTGATTTTGAAAGAAATATGTGATTCCACCATTCAATGATTAGTGTTAGAAAGTTTTTTTATTAGGTGAATTTTAATCATACAATTCAAGTTTAACTTTTATATTTTTAGGATCATAACCATTCTTATAAGTTTTTCACTATTCAAATTAGAAAAGTAGAATCCACTGTCCTCACTAAGGGATTAAGACTACAAAATGATTGAAATAATTGATCTAATTATTATCGGTTTTTTCCTTGTAAATTACTAATCTCTAAAACCACTCAATCAAGGGTTAGTTTTCTTACAATATTTTCTAAAGCATGTTATTACAAGGAGTGTAAATAAGCTATTGTACGGCATATGTATATCCAATTATTAAGTCCCATAAACTCAATCTCATACTACTTACTGAAAATTCTCCAAAACAAGGAAAAGAATAAATATATCTATATATATATGATGATGATGATGATGAAAAACATCACTCATCGAGTCCCCACATCTAATGAGATCGGCGTGAGAAGAAAATAAACTTGGACAATACAAGTGTTTCCCTTGATTACTTAATATGATGGTGGTGTTTGATTTACATATTTGAAAAATGGAAGATTGCTTTTACAAAAGACTCCCATTCTTTTGGAACATTCTTTCATTTGGCAATGATAGGTTTCAAATTCATGCGAGCTAGGATTTCATGAAAAGCCTGGTTCACATTTACCCGTCGCCTCTAATTCCATCTAACCCACTCATAGGTTGAGGAGGCCATACTTATTCGTAGGTATGTTCTTTCTTCAAATATTTTGGGATTGACTCTTGATTGAATGTTTGAAAAATAATATATATTCAAAACTTCCCCTAATCTAGCAAGTACCCTTGAGAAATTATTTGTTTTTGAAAAGGTGGGGTTTGACCTTTGGTGAGTACTAGATATGCAATGGTACCAACATAAATCCATATCAATGATAACATCCATCTGTATGTTATATATAGTATTCTATCTCAGGTAACCTTTTACAATAAAAAATTTGTAGCAAAGCCCTCTATTTTTTTTTACCAAGATAGAATTTTAAAAGAGCTGGCATTGACTAATTTTATAGAAAAACAAGACAAAAAAGATATTTCTCGATTTATTTATAATTATATTTGAGAGGAAATATTTTCCTTTCTTTTTCCCAAAACAAAATAAACTGTGTTTTGACTGTTGGTAAACAAAATGAAGCAATTAATTTACCCAAAAAAAAAAAAAACAAAATGAAATACCCCTATAGTGAGATTCAACAGCTTCAGCCTTCAATCTTTGTTTTCTTTCTTCTCATTCTTGAGTACCCATGATGAGAGAGTAAAAAATTCTATCCAAGTACATGCGCACGTATGCGTTGAATCTCGAATTTAGACTATGTTTAAATGTTTAAGGAGATTCATGATAGTAAAAATCCAATCATAGTAAAACAACACTTAACTAGTCTTTTGGTTGGAAAAAATAGTAAAATAATACTTAAATAATTTTATTTTTTATAGAAGTGATTTGGTATTACAAAAAATTAACTCACTGGAACAGTAAAATTGCAGTATTATATAGAAATAGAATACCTAACAATTTAACAGTAACATAAGTTTCTTAAATATGAGTCCTGAATATGAAAAAGAGAGACTTGAATCCATAACTTAGCCTCTTTATAAAAAATGACACGACGTTGATGCAGTAATAATCTTGTTGTGCTACTTAACTTCTCCAACAGGCTCAAAGATATGTCTAAATTAATGAAGGGTTTTTTTTTTTTTGGTTGGGGTCGGGGTTGGGGTGCGAGTGGTGGCTCCTTTCTATTCTATGTAATCACAAGAACCCATATATGAAAATTTTATTTATAAAGATTCTTAGATAAGTGGGACCTATTTAAAATAATGGTAAGATTCATATGCAAGGATAATTATATTAGTATGGCAGGTGACTGAAAGATGTCCATTTTCCCTTTCTATTTGGGGACAATCCAAATGGAAGGTGGGGTTTTCAAGATGTTGAAATGGGGATCATTTTGTCGAGAATTCGTGGGGCCTAGGTATATTTCATATCTTTCAGGGGCCTACACCATAAATACACACTCACACCACACACAAAGATGGCCTAGCGAAGGACTAAGGGGCAATTGCTCTTAGTTTCTTTATTTGAAATATTTTTTATACTTTCAAATTATTTTTTTAATATACCTTAAGTTTATATTTTTACTTGTCTTCGAGTCTAAAATTTTTCATACTTTATTTTTATTTTAATTTCAGTTTAATCTCTTAATGAGATTTTTATTAATTTTTAATATTTTTTTTGTATAATTTAAAGTTTAGAATTCTTGTCTAACTTAAATTTTTTATATCAATTAACATTAAATTTTTATATTTCATTAATTTTTAAGTTTACATTTAAATATTTAACAAAAAAATTTATCCTCCTAAACTAAAATCTCAATCCTCCTCCTCCTCCACCTCCTCTCTCTCTCTCTCTCTCTCTCTCTCTCTCTCTCTCTCTATATATATATATATATATCACATTATTGTGAACCTGGATACTTCAATGAAAATGTTTGATGAAATTTTGTACTTGTAATCCGAGGTAGTCTTCACCATATTGACTAACGGTATTTGATGCTACAATTTTTGGCTCGTCAAGGACTTGTCCGTCGCTGTGTACCTGAAAAGAACTGATATTAAAAATGCCACCGGGAAAGGTTCCGGTGGTAACCTCTCCGATGGTTAAATTAGTTTCCTTTTTCTTTTATCAAAGGCTTAACCTTAATAAATATTAATTTTGATGATCCTCTCTTACATACCTCCTTTGTGGTATTTATAGGATGTTGGGGCATTAAATTTGTCTGACAAGCGGTGGATGTCTTTTCGCCTTGACTTTCCAATTCGTGGCTCCCTTTACACGTGTGTCTATGGGAACGGTCCCAGAACCTGGGTCTCCTTTTTGCAGGGCTAGTGCTCACCGTCTGTCAGGCTATAGTAGTGTAATCATAAGACTTACGTCGTTCTTTTTTGTTGTTATTTGTTCCATTGCTCCGAGGTCGGCATACCGAAGTTAACATCGGTATACCTTCTTTGCCTTAGAATCTGAATAGTGCCAATTTTAGATACGTGCTTGGACCTTAGATTAGGTAGAATATTTTATGACGTATCAGTTACTCCCCTCTGAAGCCTTAGTTCTGTAAATATGTGCAGAACTCTGGTTTTTAGGGTTTTTTCTGAGGGATGACGTGTATAGCCGTTTAACTCATGTTTCGAGGGGTCTCAGTCGTCATGGCATAATTACCACGCGTACCGTGGCTTTGGTAAACGGAGTCATTAATAACATAGCCGTTTTTTAATTAATTTGTTTTGAAGTTCGAACGGACGTTTGTTCCGATTTGTGCGAAATATTAAAAGACAAATTGTGTTATAAATAACATGGATGGCTATTTTGGACCCGTTTTGCATTTTTCCAATAATCTCAAATAGTTAAGTGATTGCTAAAAGGCTAGTGCGATTTCCGGCAACCCGTCTGATTTTCTCCACTCTTGACAGTCTTCTTCTTCTTCGACTGGTAACTTCGATTCTCTTTTTTCTTCTTTTTCTTTTTATTCTGTTTTTCCCCATTCTGTCTTGCGATCATGTCTGATCCGGACATAGAGGAGATTAGAAGTGAGTCTGAGGCCGTCGGTGAGGATGGTCCTTCTTCATCTTCTATTACTTCGTCTTCTCCCTCATCTAATGCTTCTCTAGAGTCCAGTGATGTAGAGATTAGTATATCTATTAAAGAGGAGGGAGCGAGTGCCATGACGAAGGGGATATTAAAAGCCATTATGAAAAAATTTAATTTTCCAAAAAATGTAACCTGTAGGGTCCCGAAACCAGCGGATCGCCCCTCCGATATAAAAAAGGGGGAGATCTGTGCTTATCTCGAGTGGTTCGAGATGGGCGTTCGCTTCCCTTTCCACCCCCTCCTTATAGAATTTTTTATTTGGTATAACATATGTCCTGCCGAACTTAATGTAAACAGCTGGCGGCAGCTTTTAGCTTTTATAGTGTTAGGGCATTTAAATAAGGTCCATGTAGATTTGGACCTTATTCGCAGTCAGATGGAAATGAAACATCTGAGTGCGAAAGAGCTCTATTATACTTGCTTTGATCAGAGGTTTAGACCTCTGACATCGGTACCTTCTTCCAACAAAACGTGAAAGAAATGGTATTTTTTTGTTGGAGGAGGTTGGGAGCGAGAAGATTATGAAGGCAAAATAAGTCTTTTTCCTCGGCACTCCGGCCCAAAGGGTGAGTATCCCAAATTTATGATTTCAATTTTTTGCTTAATGTTTAACTGTTGTAATTAATGATTTGTTTGATATGTCTTTTTGCAGATAGGAGAAAGTGGAAAAGAGCTGAGTTCACGCCTGAAATCGAAGAAAGATACCGGCGTCTTTTAAAACCAATTCTTCGACCGCATTACCAAGTTCTTTCACCTCGGAACCTAATGGACGCTGGTTTAACCAAGGAGGAAGCTGCAGCAGTAAAAAAGAGTATTTTGTCTACATGCGCCTCTCCTCTTGTGAAGGCAAAGGATGTAGGTCCTTCTGTTGCCCCTGCAGCCCCTCCGACGAAAAAGAAGAGGAGGATCATATCTCGGGCTAACCGGGACGCTGCACGTCCTGCTGCTTCCATTTCTGAAGAGGTATCGAGACCTGAGGAAGATCGAGATACTGACGTACGGCCGCCTACTAGGACTTTGAGGACCGAGGATGTCTCAGCTCCAACCGAAGTGCCTCAATCAACAGAGACGGTAGGGGCAGGGCCATCTACGCCTATACAACAGCCGGATGTAGAAGGTACTAATGTGGTTCCGATGCATCCGTCTGAGGCCTCTTCCGGAACAGAGGCAATGAAGTTGGCTTTGAAAGCGACTCTACCACCCGGGTTTCCTGGTCAAAGCACAAGGCGAATTCTGGGCGACCTTATGTTGGGCTACACCAGGGTAAACTTTGTTTATATACCTTGTTTTTGCTTTTGTGTTTTAGTCGTTTGTTTCTTATTTTATTATTTTTTCTTCCGTATGTAGGGACTTCGAGCTGCGAGCTTCTAATGGACCGTGATGATCAAATACAAAAGATCTGTGGCCTTGAAGGGGAATTGAAGATAGCTCGTACCGAGTTGTCAATAACTCAATCCGAGTTAAAGGCCACTAAAGCGGTACTCTCGGCTGCCTAGCTGGATGTACAGAATGCTCAGACGTCACTAAAGTCTGCCCAGTCAAAGCTCGAGGTATCCTGAGCTAAATGCAAAGCTTCCGAAGCCAAATGTCAAGAACTCAGCAAGGAACTGAATATGGCGAAGCAGGGAACGAAATCTTTGATAATTCAGAGGGCTAAACTGAACAAGGATGTTACGGATTTACAAAGTAAGCTTAAGGAAGTAGAGGCATCCGAAGTAAAGAAGATAGAGGAAGCCAAAGCGACCACGAAGGAGGCTACTAAAGCAAGTATGATGGATATCTTAAAATCCATAGGGAAGGAGCTTTCGGACTCTGGTTACTTTCTCTGTTTAAAGAGGGTTCAAAAGTTATATCCTGATCTGGATCTCTCCAGATTGGATGAAGTAGAAGTAAATAACTCCCGTCCGACTTCTCCAAAAGCTGTAGTGCTTGAAGGCGGGGTACCTTTGTCCTCGGTGCCTTCAAAACATCCGAAGTAGATTTTTTTTTTTTTTTGAAGTATTTGTTTGTACTTTTAAAGTCTTGTTAATGGGAAACAATAGTTAATGTTTGAATGTTGTTTTATTTAAGTTCTGAATGCCTTGGTAGCCCATGCCGAAGTAGAGGGTGTTTAACGAGTAAAAAGAATATGACTGTTTCAATTTTTGTTTGGACATAAATCAAAGATTATGAACCAAGATATAACAAATGTGCTTCTATTTATAACAAGTATTTAAATCTAACCTGGTTTCGTTTGAGGCGGACCAGGTCGGCAGGAGTTTTGCGATTTTGAAACCAGGTCTATAGACCCATACCTTATCTTGGAGCCCTACCAACAGCACTTGTGCTAGTGGGGGCTTTATTCTTTTGAACCAGGTCTGTAGACCCATATCTTGACTAGGAGCCATACCTACAACACTTGTGCTAGTAGGGGCTTTATGCTTTTGAACCAGGTCTATAGACCCGTATCTTGACTTGGAGCCATACCTACAGTACTTGTACTAGTAGGGGCTTTATCCTTTTGAACCAGGTCTGTAGACCCGTATCTTGACTTGGAGCCATACCTACAGCACTTGTGCTAGTAGGGCTTTATGATTTGGAACTAGGTCTGCAGACCAGTTTGTATTTCGGGAAGAAGCTTTATTGATAGTATTTTCTTAAGTGTTCAATATTCTATGGTCTGGGAATCGGCTTTCCTGTCATATCTTCTAACCAATAAGTAGTAGGCCTAATAACTTTTAAAACCCTGTAGGGTCCTTCCCAGTTTGGGGACAGCTTTCCCATTGTAGGTTCCTTGGTGTTAGGGAAGATCCTTCGTAGAACCAAGTCACCTAACTGGAATGTCTTGGGTTTTACCTTTTAATTAAAACGTTTGGCCATCCTCCGACGACATTCTTCCATTCTGATTGCAGCTTGTTCTCTTTTTCTTTCTAGTAAGTCAAGATTTTCAGTTACTTGAAGATGATTAGCTTCCAGATTGAAGGCTTCCGACCTCAAAGTGGGTATGCCGATTTCTACAGGAATGACCGCCTCGGAACCGTATGTAAGTGAAAATGACGTTTCCTGGGTGGCAATGCTCTTTGTTGTTCGGTAGGCCCAAAGTACACCGGGGAGCTCCTCTATCCATTTTCCTTTTGCTTCTTCTAATCTCTTTTTGATGGCATTTAATATCGTTCGATTAGTCACCTCAACCTGTCCATTGGCCTGTGGATGTCCTGGTGATGAGAAATGGTGACTAATATGTAGATCTTCACAAAATTTTCTGAATACTTTTCCTGTGAACTGGGTGCCATTGTTTGAAATGATAATTCGTGGGATTCCAAACCTGCAAATGATATTTTTCCATGTAAAATTCTTTACATCTATCTCTATAATGTGTGTCAATGGCTCCGCTTCTGCCCATTTGGAGAAATAATCAATTGCGATCAGCAAATATTTCCTATTTTGAGCGGCTTTCGGCAAAGGTCCTACGATATCCATTCCCTATTGGGCAAAAGGCCAGGGACTCGTAATGGGAGTAAGCTCCTGTTGTGGTAGATGCTGATATGAAGCAAAACGCTGACATTTGTCACACTTTTTCACATATTCTCTAGCTTGAGTTAACATACCAGGCCAGTAATAACCATGGGTTAAAGCTCGATGTGAGATGGTCCTGCCACCATTATGATTACCACATATCCCTTCATGGATTTCGGCTAGTACATACTCGGATTCTTCCAGAGAAAGGCACCTCAATAGAGGTTGGGTGTAAGACCGACGGTAGAGTTGCTCATTTATAATTAAATATCGAGCTGATCTGATTCGTAGTTTTTGAGCTTGATTCCTGTCGTCAGGGAGTTGCCTTTCTTTTAAGTATCTGAAGATTAGAGCCCTCCAATCCTGACAATGTTCCGAAATATAAACGACTTGAACCTCGTCAATACTGAGGCAATCTCGGAAGGATATCGAGACTTCTGAGTCCTCAATGGTGCCGAGGTGAGAGGCCATATTTGCTAAGGCGTCCGTACGGGTGTTTTGCCTTCTCTCTATTTTGTGAATGCTGAATTTGATAAATGATTTTTTTAGAGAGCCGATCAATTCAGCATATTTGATCATTCTTTCGTCTTTGGCTGTGAATTCACCTAAAACCTGGCCCACCACTAACTGTGAATCAGAGTATGCTTCAAGGTCACTAACCTCATACTCTAGGGCTAGTTTCATGCCAAGAATTAATGCTTCATACTCGGCTTCGTTATTAGAGGCTTTGAAGCTTAAGGTAATCGCTTTCTCTACGGTAATACCATCTAGAGATCGAAGGACAATACTGACTCCGGAACCTTTATCAGTTGAAGACCCATCCACATAGAGTTGCCTTGCTGCAATGGGCAAGTTGGTGTTAAGTTTTTCTTGCAGAACTGGGGTGAACTCTGCAATAAAATCTGCCAAAGCCTGAGCTTTAATGGTAGTCCGAGGTATGTATGCTATGTCGAACTCTCCCAGTTCTATCGCCCATTTTACCAGACGACCCGAGGTGTCTGGTTTGTGTAATATGGCTTTTAAAGGGTATGAAGTTGGGATTATGATTGAATGAGCTTGAAAATAAGGCCTAAGTTTTCTGGCAGATATTATTAGCGCAAAGGCCAACTTTTCCACCTCGGGATACCTTTTTTCTGATCCAAGAAGTGCTTTACTCACATAAAAGATAGGCTTTTGAATTCCCTGTTCTTCTCGGATGAATGCAGAACTTACAGCATTCTCTGATACTGCCAGATATAAAAAGAGTTTTTCTCCTTTTCTGGGTTTGGATAATAATTCTGGCGATGCCATGTACTGCTTAAGTTTCATGAAAGCTTTGTCGCATTCCGAGGTCCAGTCCAAGACCTTATTCCCCCGTAAAGCTTTGAAGAACGGAAGACAGCGATCCGTGGACCAAGAAATGAAATGATTTAAAGCTGCAATCCTGCCATTCAAAGTTTGTATATCCTTTCGGGACTTCGGTGGCTCTAGTTCCTTTAAAGCTTTAATTTGGGAGGGATCGGCCTCAATGCCTCTATGCGAGATAAGAAAATCGAGAAATTTTCCATGGCTCACCCCAAATGTACATTTTGATGGGTTTAACTTCATTTTGTGTTTTTCCAAAATATTAAAAGTTTTTTCCAAATGCCCAACGTGTTCTTCCTTTTGTTGACTTTTAACCAACATATCATTAATGTAAACCTCCATCGTGTCTCCGATCAGTGGCTCGAACATTTTATTGACCAAGCGTTGATACGTGGCTCCGACATTTTTTAATCCGAAAGGCATTACCTTGTAACAATATAAACCTCACTCGGAGATAAAGGATGTTTTTTCTTGATCCGGAGGATACATTTGAATCTGGTTATAGCCGGAGTATGCATCCATGAAGCTCATTAATTGGTAACCGGCAGTAGCGTCAACTAATTGATCAATTCTCGGGATAGGGAAGCTATCCTTCGGGCAGGCTTTGTTAAGATCGGTGTAATCAACACAGACTCTCCATTTACCATTCTTCTTCTTAACAAGGACGGTGTTGGCAATCCATTCTAGGTAAAAGACCTCCCTGATCAAATTGGCAGCTAGAAGCCGCTGAATTTCATCGTTAATTATCCGATGTCTCTCTGGGGCGAATGTCCGTCTTTTTTTTCGTACAGGCTGGCAGCTTGGATCTGTTGTTAGTTTATGACAGATACAGGATGGATCAATACCCTCCATGTCTTTAGTTTCCCAAGCGAATATTGATAAGTGGGCTTTCAGAAATTTTATCATCACTTCTTGTTCTGATGGAGATAAATCTACACCGATCTGCAAATAATGTTCTTCTTCATCAGAACCCACCGATATTTTCAATGGCTCTTGGACTAGAATGGCCATGTTTTCTACACCTCGAAGGCTCAGAGGTTCGTCGATTTTGGAAGGGCATTCCAAATCGATACTTTGGTGAGCAATATCAAGAATGGGGAGCCTCCGAGGTATCTGTAATTGCTATTGCTGGGTTTGACCTTTCAAGGCGACGACATGGCACTCCTGAGATGATAACTGAGAGCCCTGGATAGTGCAAACACGATCGTTATGTAGATATTTGAGACATTGATGAAGGATGGAGGCGACTGCCCCCAACTGATGGAGCCATGGTCTTCCCATGATTATATTGTATGGAGATCGGGAGTCCACTATCACATATTCAGATATCAGAGTCTTTTGTGCCTCGTCGACTCCTATGGTAGTTGGGAAGTCAATACTGCCTATGGGAGAGCTCAGGTGTCCATCAAACCCAGCCATCAGTGCCGTGGTGCTTTTGAGGTCAGATACGTTGAGTTTCATCTTTTGGAAAGGCTTATAAAATAAAATATTAGCCGAACTGCCCGTATCCACTAATACTCTAGAGCTGTCAAAATTTGCGACTCTAAGAGTGATGACAAGCACATCTGCGTGTGGACAGTGTATGCCAGCCAGATCCAGCTCAGAGAACTGGATTTGTGGTGAGGGTTTCAACCGTTTTTCAATAGTCATGACTCGAATGGGGATTGGTGCTACCTTAGCTTCTCTAGCATATCGTTTCCTTGCCCGGTTTGATATTCTAGAGATGGAATTGGTAGCATGGAGGACGAGGATAATGTGATTATTTGGTTGGGGTGGTTGGATTTGACTTGTCCCCTGAGTGGACCCCTAATCTGGTCGTTGTGGCTGAGGCCTAGGGTCCTGCCGAGGTTGTTGGGATTTCTGATTTTGAGTATTTTGTCCAACCTCTCGTTGCACGAACTCTTTCAGCCGACCCCTCCGAATCAATTGATCAATTTCTTGTTGAAGATGCCAGCAAAATTCTGTAGTATGTCCGTGATCTCGGTGGAACTCACAGTACTTATTACGATCTCGGGGATCCGAATCACTATATAATGGTTCTGGACGCTTGAAATTTTCATGTGCCCGGACCTGGTGATAGATCTGAGCAATGGAAGCAGTCAAGGGGGGTAATGGCACATTCAGAGGCGCATATGATTTGAATCGTCCCGAGGTAGGCTGGTTTTGACCTCGGGATGTTGCTTTTGTATCGGGACTCCTCGATCTTTTGTTGGTATTGCTAGCATTCTGTGTTTGGACTTGCCCTCCATTTGAGCTTGTTCCTTGGCAAGACGAAGGGATGTCCTGGTATCTTCCAGATTAATATGCTTTCTTGCCTGTTCCATAAGTGATGCCATATCTACTGGGGGGTTCTTTGTCAAGGAGTCGTGAAAACGCTCTGGCCAAAGTCCCACATGTAAGGCGGCCACCAAAAAGGCTGCACCGCAGTCAGTAATCTCAGTCAGCTCGGAATTAAATTGAGCAATATAATCCCTGAGCGATTCTCCCTTTCGTTGTTTGATAGATAAGAGAAATTTTGGCCCCTTTCTGAGTCTCCTGCTAGTTAAAAAGCGATCGAGGAAACGCTTACTGAGCTCATAGAAGTTGGGGACTGAGTTAGGAGGGAGGTTGTGGAACCATCGCAGGGCTGCGCCTTTAAGACTTGTGACGAACGTTCGGCACAGAAATGCGTCGGTGGCGCCATGAAGGGCCATCGTATGTTGATAATTGGAAAGATGATCGCCAGGATCATCTAACCCTTCATAAGGTGTGAACTTTGGAACAATGAATTTGCGAGGACGTTCCTGGGTTAAAATAGCTGTCGTAAAAAGAGTAGTAAACCTACCGAGAAGCCTTGCTATTTCATCCTATTGGGGAGGTTGATTTCCCTCTCGAGCAGGAGCTGTTTGTCCCATGGAATCAGCTACTTCTTCCGATCTTATCAGTATTCTGGATGGAATAGAATGCTGAAGTCCTGGAATACCGACCTCAATTTCAGTGGGTTGAGGATTATTTTGACTAGGAATAGCATGTTCGGATTGTCTTTGAAAGGAAGCAGGTGCCGGTTGAAGCGGTGGTCCGGATTGTACCAAATTAGCTCCGAAATTCGCGAGGCTAACAACACGGCCCCTGCTATAATTAATGATATTAGGTTGAACATTGGGCATGCCCCCCGGGATGTCATCTCGAACTGGAGCTACACCTAGTGGAGAAAAGGGACGAGCGCTAGGACCGCCTTCTTCATATCGCCTCCCTCCAAGGGGATACAATATTGGATGTCCACTTTCGGGAACTCTCGAGTGAGGGAGAAACGATGGATTTTGAGTTAAAGAAGCCAAGACTTGGGATATGGCTAAAAGCTGAGCTTGAGTCTGATCAGATTGTTTCTGCATCTGAGCTCGAATTTGATCAAGTTGTTGCTGTACAGGATCGGAGGTTGCAACTTCCTCATCCTAAGCCAACGGTTGATTTGATATTGGTGCAGAGCGACGGTTAGAAGCCATGACGACCAAAAACCTTTAAACGAAGAAAATGATATAAAGAAGAATGATAAACGTTCCCACAGACGGCGCCAAGCTGATGCTACAATTTTTGGCTCGTCAAGGACTTGTCCGTCGCTGTGTACTTGAAAAGAACTAATATTAAAAATGCCACCGGGAAAGGTTCCGGTGGTAACCTCTCCGATGGTTAAATTAGTTTTTCTTTTCTTTTATCAAAGGCTTAACCTTAATAAATATTAATTTTGATGATCTTCTCTTACATACCTCCTTCGTGGTATTTATAGGATGGTGGGGCATTAAATTTGTCTGACAAGCGGTGGATGTCTTTTCGCCTTGACTTTCTAATTCGTGGCTCCCTTTACACGTGTGTTTATGAGAACGGTCCCAGAACCTGGGTCTCTTTTTTGCCGGGCTAGTACTCACCGCCTGCCAGGCTATAGCAGTGTAATCATAAGACTTACGTCATTCTTTTTTGTTGTTATTTGTTCCATTGCTCCGAGGTCGGCATACTGAAGTTAACATCAATATACCTTCTTTGCCTTAGAATCTGAATAGAGCCAATTTTAGATACATACTTCAACCTTAGATTAGTTAAAATATTTTATGACGTATTAGTATCCAAGTTAAGTGTAATGGTGTCAAGCATCAACCTTAAACCTTTAAACCCCAAACATTCATTCGGATGGAAAGTGAAGTTGAAGATTTTTCTTTCCTTGTTGTTTGATACAACCTTGGTAAGAGAGAGAGAGAGAGAGAGACAGAGAGAGATTTTGAAGATGGAGCAGCCATCATATCACGTGGGCTCCACTTTGGAGGATGAAGGTGGCTGCAACCTCATCTCCTTCACGTGCGCCACCATCCCATTCTATGCCATTGGTGGGGCACCCCTTGTCAACCACCATTATAATGGTTGTCCATTTCCACTATCTATACAACCCTTAAATTTTCTATGATTTGACCAGTGTGTGACAAATTCACATTAACTTAATTCGAAACAAATCTGTTGCTGTCCAAAATGTAAAAAATAAAAATAAAGGAAAAAAATTATTGTTTGTTGTGATGGTTAAAATATATAAATATAATTATTTTGAAGAGAATTCTGCCTCAAATTTCATGTATATATATATATATATATACACCCACATTATTTTCCATGAATTGTTCCAAGATTCTATTTGAGAAACCAAGTCTCAATTCCTATCAAAAAGTACCTCTTAGTTTACCCATTGGGATTGAACTCTTAACATTCAATTCCCACCTTTCTTCTTATTAAAATGACCCATTATATACATGTTATCAGTGTGTGTGCAAGCGCAATGCAAGATTTTCCATTTTGGGGAAAGAAAAATGACCCTAGTTAATTAAGAGTCTGTTGATTCCCTTCCCTATCAAACAAAAATTTAATTTCTGTCGGTCATGGCATGAAGATATTTGGCATTTTGGATAATATTTCAATACTGTCCAGAAAAATTCATCAAAATGAAGGGAAGAAGAAAAAAAGAAAAGCAATTGATATTAAGAAAAAGAACATGCGAGAGCAGAAGTTTGCTTAACTTGTCTTTATACTTAATGTCCTTTAAATGAAGATGTAAGTCTGACTAGATACATTAGAAAAAAATTATGCATGAATTTGAAATAAAGTATGCGATGCGTCATTAATTTAAAAAGTTTTAAACTCTTGAACTCTCAAAATTAAAGTCCCCTCCTACAGATTAATTTTTCTTTCAGAACTCTTGAATTCTGAAAGCAACCCATGTTTTATCAATCAACTTATAGCCTGCAGATTACTCTTGAATTCTGAAAGCAACCCATGTTTTGTCAATCAAAAGTTTAATCACGGAACAATCCATAAAGAAGATTATATATGTGTGTGTATATATTGGTGTTACATACCCCTTGGTCGTAGCATACTGAATTAATCCAAAATTACAATGCAGAAAAGCCAATTAAGTTGCTATGCTAATCTACTGTTGTGTTAATCATATCTATTCCCTGTCACAAGAAATGGACCTTGATAAAAACTATATCTCCTCCAAACTAATATCTGATGGAAGCTCATATCCAAAAACCATGGAGTAATCATCCATCTCCTCAGCTGCAAACTTGGGCATCGTCCAACTCTGTGCAACCTCGGAGTCATGGCCATATCTTAGAAGGTTTAACACCTACAAAGAAAGGAAAAAATTGTGTTCAAACAACTAAAACAGATAATATATATGTGTCAAATGGGACATATTGTACTTAAAAATGAAAATACTAAATATAATGAATTTTCTGACTTCTACACACAAGGTGGTGGCACCCACTAAATGTGTCCCACCATCTTGTATTTTAGAGTGAGAAAATGAGGTAAAAAAAATCCATTGTGTATAGCATTACTGTCTAAAAAATGAACCAAGTTTTGTACCTCGCTCATTGATGGACGCCATATTGAGGATTGTCTTACACAGTAGGAAGCAGTGAGCACTAATCTATGCATTTGATCCAAGTCATATTTGTGTTCCAATTTTGGATCAACTAGTTCAGTGATGTCTCCAGATTCCATAAGTGGCTTTGCCTACAATATTAAAATTAGTCAAGTTCAGTAATTTATAAACAGAACTGAGCGAGAAGAGGGGAAAAAAAAAGGAATTTTATGGTGTTTTTTTTAACCAACTTTTTGTTGGGGGGGGGGGGGGGGGGGGGACTGACTTCTACTAGAGCCTTCATTGTAAACTTATCCATTGAACTTTGTTTGATAACTTTAGATCATGTTCCGGTTTGATAACTGTTGTTTGATATCTCTTATTCTTTGTTCCATTTGCTTTCCAAGAAAACAAATGAATTTGCTTTTCTTTCTTTCTTTTTCATCTGCTTATCAAAATCAATTGAGCAGAACATAAATGAAAAATGTAGTAAACTAGATTGGGCATCAAGTTTTTAGTAGCTTAAGAAATTCTTTCTTGAAGTTGTTTCTCCATTAGATTACAGGGGAGGAAGTCGCCTTACCCAAAGTAGAAGGTTTTGCTTTGATGAGTCCACCGGCCTCCGGCCAGTTATGATCTCCAAAAGGAGAACTCCAAATGCAAAAACATCAGTTTTCTCATCTACAATTCCATGCATGAAATACTCTGGTGCCAAGTATCCAAATGTACCCTCAATTGGAATCACAGCATGGTGTGTCCATTTATTAGGAAGCCATTTTGCAAGCCCAAAGTCTGAAATCTGCAAATATATGAAACCCCAAGTGAATTTAGATAGATCAAGTTCTGTTTTGTACAAGAGAGAAAAAAAATGCAGCATGTCCTTTTGTTAGTACACCTGTGGTTCATAATCTGGCCCAAGAAGCACATTAGAGGCTTTTATGTCACGATGTATAATTCTGTGCTTGCAGCATTTGTGAAGATAATGCAGACCTCTTGCAATCCCAAGGGCAATCTTATATCTGACAGGCCACTCTAGTGACTTGCAAGTTTTGCCTGAGAAAGATAAATTTGTGAAAATCTTTAGTACAGTACACAGGTTTTGGTTAAGAATGAAATATAGTACTTTAGATCATCAATTATTTTAAAAGTTTATGCTAATAGGTTTTGGGCCCAAGTCATATATAGGCTCACACTTTATCTCAACAAATCTCTGCTTTGACGTTAACCCAGAAGCTTAAGCTACGAGAGAATGGGTTTAACATTGTATATTAAGCTAACATCTCTCTTACATGTAATCTCATCTTGCACATGAAGAACGAAGAATACGGAGAGAGATGGCACACTGACATAGCAAAGTGCGAGAGCAAGAGTAAACCTAACGTAACATGGTGAGTGAATGCAAACATTACATCGAATGAACAAAGAGAGATTTGAGCCTAAGACGTCTCATAACTAGATTTGTTATACCATGTTCAATCACCCATTACTCTAAAACCTTAAGCTATCTAGTCTTAAGGGGTGAACTTTGAACAATTCACAAATCGTTCTGCGAGTACAAATGCTCTAAAAACTTCATCAATCATCTGCAAAATACCCAAATTACTTTAACAATTGCTTTTGTTATCAAGCAATCTTTTCTCTCCCTCCATCCACTCATTATGTTATCCCAATTGATTCCAAAATCGAAATAATCTTAGATATCTTTTTTCTTACCGTGCAATGCAGATGCCAGAGTTCCATTTGGAGAAAAGTTGAAGATCAGATGGAGTCCATTTTCAATGCAGCACCCAACTAAGATTGCAGTATTTGGATGGCTGACATGACCTATTATGCCCAACTCCACGAGGAACACTTTCTCCTTGGATTCATCAGTGTTGTCTTTGGCTAACCTCTTCACTGCTATGGTAGTTCCATCATCAAGGTCACCTCTATATACCTCTGAGTACCCTCCTCTTCCCACCATATTGTCTGCACTCAAAGCATAGAAAAACATATAATTACCCATAAATTCTCAATAATTTTTCCAATAACTTTTGAAAGAAAAACAAATCTAAGAGCAAATTTTATTTATTATGTTAGCATTTGTACCCGGGTGGAAGTTATTTGTAGCATTTGCAATCTCTTTGTAGCTAAAGCACTTTAGCAAAGGTTGCTGCTGTTCTTTATTGGATATAATCTCATTTCTTTTTCTTCCATTTGAATCAAATGATGCACGGAAGAAAGAGGAAATGCGCTTAAAAGATGATGGTGGCTTTGCAACGTTGGATTGGTTTCTAAACTCAGGAGGCAGAGGAGGGGACTCTGTCATGCTTGAATCCCCACAGATAGAGCTATTGTCTTCTGTGCTGTTTGATTCTCCTTCACATATATCTAGCACTGTTTTTGGTGAAGGTTTTTCTCTCTTTGTTTTTGAGACAGCAATCTTTTCTATGGAGGAGACAGACTTGCCCATAAGACTCTTCTTATTTGACCACCTTGAACTCAATTGATGAAATTCTGCTACATGTAATGTAACAGATTAGAATTTAGCTAACAGAAAGAAACCAAAATTCCCTTCAAGAAGTTTTTGTAATGAAATAACCTTCAATGTGCTCAGAATTGGAATGTATATCTTGCTGTGGCAGCCCACATTTCCCAACCAAGACCACTGAACAGCCTTCTGGGGCATGCTCGAAACAATACCTTGTGATTTTGCGCGAAATTTTACTGAAAATACATGAAAAACTTAAATTATGACATTTTTTTAAGCAAATTAAATGTTCAATGACAGAGCAGGTGTCTCAATCTCACCTATTTGATTGGTTTCTTGACCTGCCAATCAGAAGAAAATCTGCTGAAATACCATTGGCTTCTTCTATTAGACCTTTTCCAACGCTAGAACTCAAGCCAACTCTAGCCTCCAAATTTATCTGAGAGTAGCAAACTTGCAAGCATTTTAAACTTCTACGAGCATTTACACAAACATTGCAAAATGGTATCTAATTTTACTAGATTATGAAATTTGGCATACCTGCTTAGACTGGCAGGTCTTAGCAAATTCTCCCATTACAGATATAGCAAAGGTTTTTGCTCGACGAATTTGTGTTTGATATTTTGTAATTGATTCCAACTTCTTGGTCCCCTCTTTTCTTTGGTCCCTATGCTTCTTCGTTCCCACTGCCACATTTTCATTTAACAAACATGTGAGCAGGCACAGTGAAACATATCTATAAACAACTGCTATACTCAGCACATTAGATGAATAGCAGTAAACTAGGATTAGCCATAAGAGAAGCAGATGTAACTATGTCATGGAAACAGCCATTGGTGTTGAAGGAAAAAGGAGAACATCTGTGACCCAATTGATATTTTGTTAAGTATGCATTGAATTGATAGCAAAAATCAAGTGTGTGTGTGTGTGTGAAAATGAATACTAACCAAGAATGTGTGAGGCAACCAGAGTGTCATTTGGACGAGCAAGAATTCTGATGGCCCAAGAGAGAAGCTCTTTGCTATCATCTGGGTCTAAAGGGATGCCAATGAGTATTTTAGCAGGAGCTGAAGGAGTCATTCTGCTATTATTCAGCTGACAGGTCGAATTCAATTGAATTCATGCAAAAAAATCAGGTTATTTTCTTTTCGGGCACAGAAACTTAGCTTATAAAGTATATATGTATAGAGAGAAGCAAGAGAATGATTGAGGTCCAGTGGTGGAGTGAGGCCACCTTAGCCCTCATTCAAATATTCTTGTTTAAGAAGCATAAAAAAAGGTTTTAGTGAAGGGAAATGAAGAAGTGATTAGAGTACTCACTCTAAGAGCCTTGGTACTTTTGGACTACAATTAAGTGTTTTGGTTGGGTGCTTTGGGGTGTAAGCAAAGGTGGTGAGTTTGTATTTGATTTGCCTTGTTATGGAAGGCAAAGAAGAGCCTGCATTCTGTCTTCTTAAAAATGTATTTCTTTCTTTGAGTTTGGTAGGAGGGTCTGTGCCACTCAAGAGACTTCTGCACTTTATCATCAATGAAACGTTCACAAGACACTAACCGTTTTCCACTTTTATCATGGATATAGGAGAGAGAGAGAGAGAGAGAGAGAGAGAGAGAGAGAGAGAGAGAGAGAGAGAGAGAGAGAGATTTTTGTAATTCCTTGGCCACATTGACATCCTACAAGATTGGGTTGTAGCTACCAATGTTAACAGGGCAGACTTTTGGATGAGTAATGTTATATCAATCAAAAAAATTTACCTAAAAAATTTATCCAAATGAGTTGGCAATAATGTATTGATTTCATATTACACTATGATGTAATATAATATTATAAGAAGTCAATACAAGGCTGTCAACTCACTAGTATAAATATTTTTGATAAAAATTTTTTAGTAAATATAGTATTATTTCTTTTGGATTACTTTTCCTGTTTTATTCCTAATGGATCTAGTTTAAAAAGTAATAGAAGTGTTAGGGACAGATGTGAAAAAAAGAAGAAGCTTGAAACGCAATAAAATTTAGGACGGGCATGAGAAAGGCATTTATGAAATTACCTAAATATCTGTTATATATATTGAAATACCTAACTTACTCACGAACATATATATAATTGTTAAAAAATAATAGAATTTTTTTTCTTTTATTTATTATTCATTTTAAATTAAAATAATAAATTTTACGTTATTTAGGATGGGACCGAAGAGGATGGGACAAAATTTATTACAATCATAACTAAGTGGAAATGGAATAACATGGGACGCGAGGTGAGACTAATTTGGTAGAGGATATCTCTTAAATAAGATTGGTTTAGAATAAAAATGTCTTAAGAAACGGTTTAGAATAAGGATGTACTGTCTAATACCTACCTTGCTAACATGTAATTATAGCATTATAGTTTTCTTTAAATATTATATAGTAACAAAATAGGATAAAATCATGATAACAAACTGAAAAACATTAGGGAGCTAAAGGCTGTATTAAAATTAGAAAAAATATGTACTTTTTTCTTCTGTACAAATTGAGGTGGGAAATTAGTGGGTTATGCATTTCCAACTCTTTCTTTTCGTAGTTCATTTTAGGCTAGGTTTAAGTCTAATAATGAGTTGAGTTTGGGCCTGATTACGGCCAACATTAAGCTTTATATGTTGGGCTTTGTTTGGACCTACTTTCGCTCAGCCCAGCCTGCATGATGTGGAAATATATAAATCTTCATTTTGCATTGAGGAAGTCGAATCCAAAGTAATTTTAATCAAAATAATGTTATTATAAAATTGAGTTTATATAAAATATAAAATTTTAAATAATAAATATTTTAAATTATAAATTTTCATTCACTGCAACTACTCTCTTTCTAATTTCTAAGCTATTTATTAGTTAAAATTTTATATCTCGTATAAGCTTGAATTTATCATAACATCACATTTTCAACGAAGCTTAAAAAATGTTGGTGCAAATCTTAAGAAAATGAGTAATGCTGCTCTGCCCGACACTTGGGGTCCAAAAAATATTGTCCAAGTGTTGTGACTCTCATCGATGTCCATCAGTTCGGGCTCAAGCTTGGTCTGCCCGAGCTATTCCCCCTAATAAAAAACTCAAACCTAAATCCGAATCTAATCTTAAATCCAAATAACCAGCTCAAATCCAACTTTAACAACCCAATTTAAATTAAAATTCACAACTGTAGGAGTCAACCCGAGTCCGAAAAATTTTGATACTCACATGAAAACCATTTTTGTTTTAAATTTAAATAATCAATTCCTTAATTTTTCTACATTTTTCACCCCATAATTTTTTGAAAAGTATCTCAATTTCCTGAAATTAAGTTAAACACTCCTAATCTAGAGCATTCAATGCTCCTTAAAGAAAGTATAAAAAAAAATGTGTATATATATATACTAGTTTTCAGTCTTGAATTCTTGCTTACTAAATTCACACCCAGTACGAATTTAGATCGGCCTGAATTTGCTTGTCCAAGCTCAATTTGAATTATAAATAATACTGCCACTACATTGTTCTTTTGGTTTTAATCACTGTTTTAATTTAAGATCCTTGACAATTTAAGCATAATTAAATCAATGAATAAAGCCAAAAGAAAGCACCCATGTTGCCCCAATCCTTAAATCTACACATTACCCTTGTGAAAAATGTGCATGTTCTTATCAACACATCAGGAACACAAATGAACTCCGTCTCATCCTCGTTTGGCAATTCTTTTATCTCCATACTGCATATATGGATCTTGCATCTTTTGCACCTCCATTGGACCAAACACCCCATAAGCGCTACTTTCCTCGTAATGACCACCTCCACCATCATAATCACTAGCTTGATCAAGAGCCATTAAATCTTCCCCATATTTGACACTTTCAATTCTCATCTGCATTACCTTGCCTTTGGGATCAAACCCTTTCAGAAGGCTAACCACTTCCTTCATGTTTGGCCTCTTCTCGGGCTCGCTTTGCACACACAGTGCAGCAACATTGATTGCTTGTTTCAGTTGGTTTTCATCAAAGTTTCCACGAAGCTTTGGATCAGCGAGATCTTTAAACTTCCCTTTAGCTATCAATGGCTCCGCCCATTCGGTTATCGTCCTCTTAACACCACCGGGGAGCTTTTCTATCGGTTTCCTTCCGGTGAGAATCTCTAGTAGAAGAATACCAAAACTGTACACATCACAACTCTCTGAAACCTTACCCCACATTGCATATTCTGGTGCTAGATATCCCAAGGTGCCCTTAACGCGGGTAGTCATGTGGCTAACGCCTTCTGGGATTAGCTTTGCAAACCCAAAATCAGCAACCAGTGGCTCAAAATCTGAATCCAAGAGCACATTGCTAGCCTTTATGTCTCTGTGAATGATGTGGGGAGTCACCTCATGGTGCAAGTACCTAATAACATCAAATGAAACCACTAACTTGTCAGATTTTAGAAATGTTTTGGATTTTCATTTACAGGACGCCGGCCCTTTAGATAGTATATATTCATGCTAGAATGAAAATTGTCCAATTTAATAAACATGGAAATTGGAACAAGTTTATTAATTTATTTTTAGTAAGTCTACTTTGATGCATGTTTAATTTAGAATAATCATTATAATTTGAGAAAATGATGCCATTCTTTTTTTGCCACAGTTTGTAAATACAACTCTATTCAATTTGATGAATTTGTAGTTCTAAATGCTGTGAGAACATAGTGGTGATTCATTTCAACATGGCATCAACAAATTGAGCTTCTCAGGGTGCTTTGTTGTCCAAGAAAGAGTAGGCAGTAACATAAATAGACCATTAGTTAGAGAAAACAATCCAAGCAGAAACATAATCATTTGCTGAAATTCTAGCTTAAAAATTCTTATGTAAATCAAGAGCTATTATTTAAAAGAAAAGATTCATTTAAAAGCTACAAAAAAATGTCTGACTATTTTAAATTCATGTGAGAACACAGATAGTGGACTTGTTCAAATGCCTTGGGCCAAAAGAAGAATATATAAAAAAACATAGAAGTCAAAACACTTCTTGGGTATCCAGAATTTTAATTAGTGATTAAAAATTATTTGAATTTGAAACAATTAAGAAATTAATTACTAGTTAAAGAAGACATGGTTAAAGCTTACAATAGGCCTTCTGCGGATCCAAGTGCAATCTTCATTCTCTTTTTCCAATCCAGTTGAACCTGGCCTGCAAATTGGCCATGGAGATGAGAGAGCAAGCTGAGATTTGGCATGTAATCATAGACGATGAGCCGCTGTTCAGCACCAGCACAATAGCCCCTGAGACCCAAAAGATTCTTGTGCTGAACCCTTCCAAGAACTTCAACTTCCACCGCAAATTCCATCTCCGCTTTGAAATTCATAGATTTCAACTTCTTCACTGCTATCTGCATATCAAGAAAAAAAAAATTAAAGTGTTCACTTCTAGCATTTGGTGGCATCCTCAATGATTAAGAGCCCATTTACGGGAGCATTCCAAAAAAAAAAATAGTTTTGAAGAATTGATTGTCACATAATCCGTTTGTATTTTGAGTATTTGGTAAAATTTGTTAAGAGTAATGTGTAATTGGTGTGCCAAAGATAATGCTTGTAAAAAGTTCAAATTATTTGGAGAAGTAATTTTTTTCAGCGTTTCAAAATATCATTTTGCAAATGAGATTTGATGAGATCCACAATCAAAAACTCATTTTGATACTATTTTGATCAAAACCACTTTTTGGGTAGGGCAAACCCCCACTAATGATGTGGAGAATCGGGTGATCATCAAACACGGTTACCTCAAGGCCATCTGAAGTTTTTCCATAGTAGACACTCCCAAACCCTCCTTCTCCAAGCTTGTTATCCTCACTGAAACCATTGGTGGCTGCCTGTAACTCCTTGTATTTAAACATTCTCCATTTAGTGTTACCTCCACCAATTGTCATCCTACAAAAACCCAAACAAAACACAGTAAGTCCTCTAAATCTTTATCTAAATTTAGAGAGAGAGAGAGAGAGAGAGAGAGAGAGAGAGAGAGAGAGAGATGTAGATAGAACTTTAGCTTTGCATACCCTTCATCAACCTTCTCGGAACAACAGCAACTCATGGATGATCCCATAGTTCCTGTATGGGAATCAAAATTCAGTTGGGCCACTTTGGCAAAGGAGGTCTTCTTTTAAACCATATTGGGGTCATTTTAATCATTTCACATGTAATGCCAGCAGTCCTCGGCCGGCTGAAGTTAGTCAGCTAAAACAAAGGTGACATATTGATTAATTAAAGTGAAATAATTAAGAATTATATTGCTTCAGCAAGCACTCGATCTAATGTACAATTTAGGTGTATCAAAAGTAAGTTCTGAATCTCACTAAAGCATTATTTGAGACATTCCAATTTTTAAATAAACTTGTGGGATGGTCCGTCATCAGCAGCCCTGAAAATTTACGACATTTAACTTTTCTTCTCTTGGCAATCCAAGTTTTATGGGTGATCAAGCATCTGCCTCAACCTTATAATTGGTATCATAGGTTTTTTTACAATGTTTGTGTGTAGCGGGTTTATTAGCCAAGTCAATAAATAAGACTAATTACACTTTGTCAATTTAAAAAAAAATATATATATATATATATATATTATTATCAAATAACTCATTCACATGACTGAGTATGATTAGCCTAATCCATGAATCAATTTTACACATATTTTTTTCACATCACCTGACTCATTTTTGGGTTTAGAATTTTTGTTTAGCTATCTTATAGTGGCTACTTCGCTTTAAGCCCTCCATATTACGCCTTTCAAGTTTTTCCTCTATTACTACATACATGTTGGACATATATATAGTTCTGAATTCAACTTGACTTAAAAAGCTTAAATCAATATATAAGATTTGAAACCACTTTATTTATCAATATTTATTTTTTGCACTATTTATGTAATGTAATTATTCACCTCATACATGACCCCAACCTCTTGTATGGTCTAAATTATGTCTAATTTTCAGATCAAGATAGCAAAATAAACTGAGGTCCTTTTCTTTAAAGTTCAGTAGTTTTCACTCATAACTTGACTTCAATCGTAGAGGGCTAGCAAAAAGCAGAAAGTCAATAGTAAATTAATCTTAAACGAATTGGATCTTTTTGTTTTCCAATTATAAAAGAGAATTAGGGTTGCTGGATTGCACTGCATAGTTTACCATTTGAATAATTGAAAATTTTAATGGTTCTCTAAGAAAAATAGCTCAAATTAATTGTCGCCTAGGTGATGACATTTCCATCTCTAAAGATATATAAATTTTAATCGTTGCGATGCCTTAAGAGGGATAAATTAATCAGTGAGATCATCATTTAATATTATATTCGGTGTAATGTAACTATTTTTTTATAAAATTTTAAAATTTTCCGAGAATTTTGATCGCTGAGTTTCCTATGAAATTAGGAAAGCTATAAAAATTTTATACCATATTTGATAACGATATAAAGTGACAGCCTCACCAAATAATTAATTCTCATATCGAGTTTGAATATCATTAAAAATAAAACTATGATCAAAATTTCTCGCATTTAATACATAAGAGAGTGCTAGTGTAAAACCAACTTTGATTGTTGGTATGTCATTGAGGAGATAGGCTTCACGATAATTAAGTTACCTTAATTAATTAAAGTGATTTAAGAGCACAGACAGAGTACGCAAAGTTTAAATCTTAGACACCTTAATTTATATAGTAGCTGCGGACTACTCCTTTTATTCTGCCACTTGGCATTACATGGTTAGTTACAGAACCTGTATTCGATGATCTTGTCAACAATGGTTTATTAAATTTTTTATACGTACAAGAAAGCATGTGAACCAGGAGAAATTATTTTATGAATTTGTTTTAAGGTGTGAATTTTTTTATAATATTAATATTTTATAAGATCTATATAACATCTATTGTATTAATAATTTATAAATACAAGTTACGTACTAAAATTATGTTAAAAAATATATGTTTTTCTTAACTTCATTTATTCAATTTATTTTGTCTCTTCACCAGCTGTTGATTTAATAATGAATAATTTTTTCTTTCTTTCTTTCTTTTTAGCATTCCAGAGACGAGAAATTATATATACGCACATGAATATGTAATATGTACTTCTTTTTTTTTTATTTATTTTAAATTTTTTCTTATTCAAACCTCCAAGACTCATACAAGTATTCTAAAAATTACTTTCTTTTTACTTTTTATTAGAAAATATTATATATAAAAAAAAAAAACTAAGGAAAAAGAGTGCGTAAATGTTTTAAGGATACTTAGAAAACAATTAACTAAAAAAAGTAGAACAAAAGTACTCTTAAGATGTTTTAATAGATATTTGAATCTAAGTTAATCAATTATAGACCGTATTTGTCCCCATAACTCATTTAAATATGAGATTATTAAATAAATTCATATACCTACTCTAAGAAGTATTAAAAATATAAATAAAGAAAGAAAGAGAGAGTTTAAAAAAAACCTTCAAAACAAAGGAAAAAATTAAAGTTTTGAGAATTCTATTATTAGTTAGTTAAGCTTTCAAATAATGAAGATTTCATAGTTGGATTATATTTGTATTTGTTTATTCTTTTGTTGTCTTTGAATTTTGTTTTTCTTAATTGAATTTGAAATGATGAATATCTTTTAACATCTCTCCTTACTTTTTAGAGTGGGAAAGTATAGAGAGAGAAATCATCTACATATAAATTTTAATTAGCATAAAAAATTTAAATTTTTATTTTCTAAAGTGCAGTATATATTTTATACATATACATCATTTTTTAATACATAATCAAATAGTTGACCCTCTAGTAATTAATAATTGATAAGTTAATAATCTTTATTAATTAATACTATTTTAAGAAACCAACTCTATTTTGCGGTGAACAATTAATAATTTCTATTATTTAATAGTAAATAATTTTTTTTTTAAAAGTTCTTTATAGTATAAATTATTTTAGAATTGAAAAATGTATATGCTTAGTATATATAATATAGAAAAATTACTAATAACTATAAATTAAATATAATGTGTATTTTTAAAGAAAAATGTTTATGATCATCTTGCAATTATTTATGCATCTCTTATTTTATAGTAAAAACCCTATACATGTAAGAGAATTTTTTTGTTGATAAAAAATATTACTATAAAATTTAATAATTAATATTTTTATTAATTAATAATTTTTAGTCTTCTAAGATTTATTAATTATTAGAGGATTGACAGTTTTATGTATAACATCAACTATTTAATTTTTAAGTTCAAAAGAAATTTTTTTAAAAAAAATTATATATTAGAATTGCTAGCCCAACTAATTTGAAGGACTAGATGTGGATGGGAAAAAACATTTTTAGATTAGAATTGCTAGCCCAACTAATTTTAGGAGATGCTAATTTTATTAATATTTGAGAATTTAACTATTTATCAATGATTTTTATATTTTATTTCGTGTTAAAGATTATCTATATATTATTTGTCATTTTTAATGATCAAACAATCAACTTTTACAAATTTTATAACAATAAAATTTAATTTTATTAGTAAATTTTAAATTATCCCCACAGATACAAAATCCTAACTCAGCCCTTGTTTTCAACTATAATCAAACAAAGAGAGATGCCAAGTTGAGTAAGTCGTTTTTGTTGTTTTAGAAATTGACGTCAGTTATCTTGCCACGTGGACGAAGGACACACGTTGATTATGGATGGTGTGTCACCCTGTTCATTAATTGAATAAAAATATGATACTGTCTCTGATTGATCCAAATAGGAAGAGGACAAGGCAAGTGAGAGTTAGCAATTGACAAACGTCTGATCTGTAGAAGTGTGGTAAAGCTCCTTTGAAACTTGAATCTAAAAGTCTCTGCACTGCTCTAAAGGTTCACATCTGTGTGTTTATTTGGTCTTCATCTCTCTTGTTTCCTTTGTCTTTGACTTCAAAACCATACTGAGTACATCGTGACAAGTTGCTTTATGCCAAAAGCAAAACAATGAACTAGCTAGCCTTGTACTTGTCAAACATGAGACCCCATGTTAGAGCTGCAATTTTTCGTGGGTAAATCCAACACATGAATTTCAACTAGTGTTAGACTCGGATCGATTGTCACGAAAGTCAAGTTGAGTCTAGGTCAGGTCCAACCTGCCCGCCCGCCCGCCTGCCTACCTAATGAAATAAGAACGTAAAGTGCTAAAGAGGGGATACCTCCTAGTCCTGAACACAAAATCAACCCAAGAAAAAGAAAAAGGAAATAATTCAAGATGAGAAAAAGAAAAAATAAGTTCCTGATTTGGACATGGACTAGCTTAGAGGATTTGGATCTAAACCGAACTAGTTCAAGTTCTAGAATTAGCAAAACAGGCCCATTGTTTGGAAACAAATATAGATCAAAAGTGATCTTAAATAACTGTCCCAGATTAGCAATGGACCTGGTTCAGGCCATTAAGTTCTAGGCCTGGCTCAAAAATGGGCTTATACAGGAGGGCCAAGTCTGGCTATGTTGATCTTTGTCAAAACCTAGTCTTTTACAGAAACCTAATAAACCTCATGTCCCAGGCCTGCCGAATATCATCAACTCATCTAAAAACTTGATGATATAATTTTATTATTATATTCTCTAACATATTTTTTTATGTGTTGCCACTCTAAACATACACGTGCGTCAATTTTTTAGGGTGACAATAACCCTTAAACTTAGAACATTTTACATATTCTGATACCATATTAAAAATTGACTGCATATTATTTTCTATATCATAATATGAAAAGAGAATAATACAAGAAATATATGTGTGCGCGCGCGCTTTGCAACAGTCAAGTCTATATGACTTGATGCTAAAGAAAAGGAAAGTAATAACTGACTTGATGCTAAAGCGAAGGAAAAGAAATAATTAAAAATAAATGCCGCATAATCTTTATAGATATTGCAAAATTTCTGAAATATTGTAGAATCATAATCTTGTTTCAACAATAAGCTACATTTAACTTTATTTAGATTAGCTTTTGCCACTCTCTTATAACTCTGACTACTTATTTAAATCTTTTATATGAGCTCCGAGTACCTTAAAAATTAAGAAAATTATGAGTAGTGTTTGATTTATTTTACTTTTTAAAGATGATTAGTAAATGTACTTATAGTTTTAGTTTTTAATCAAAAAGGTAAGACTTTATTTTCAAACCACATATATCTTGTTTGTCTCTACACTTTTCTATACATTTTCATGTTTTGCTTGTTTTCACAACATAATGAGCATATATATATAGAAAGCAAATTAAAGCCTCTTTTGGGGTTCAAACAATGCATATGGAATGAAAAAGTTACTGTACCCAAGTTTGGTAAATTGATAAATTAAAGAGAAACTTTTGTTATGTTTAAACTAGTCGAATATGATCTTTTATATATAGGTATATATGTTCTGTGATTCATAGCTGCAACATTATCATCAGTACAATTGTAAAACACTAAAACTTGAAGCTTTCAAGACGGGTGAGAATAAAGTCTAATGATAGCCTTTTAACACAAATGCAGTACTTATTAATGGCCTTTTAATGACTATATCTTCTTAGGTCAATGACTCACAGTACTTATTAATGGCCTTTTAATGACTATATCTTCTTAAGTCAATGACTCACTTAATTAGAGCTGATTGAAATCATGTTGATTTTCCTGTTCCATTTTTTCAAATAAGACTTTAAACCAGTTCCCATATCAGTTTCTTATTTGCTGATTTTCACATCTCTGTCAACTATATCATAATTGGCGACTCGGTCTTATAAATATATCTTATTGACAAAAAATGTCTCTAAATCGACGTTCGTGATTACGAAACTCAAAACAAATATTGTAAATGTTGGATAATTCCGTACATTTGGACAACATATCAATACATGTAATATTTTATTTTATATAATCGGATTAGGGTGGGGCAAGGTGGGGCCACTATCCCAAACCGGCCCCAAACCCGATCAGAGTAGACATAACTTCTCCCAAACTCATCTCTTTAGAGATAAGATATGTTTTCAAAATGATTCTATAAATTAGTAAAATAGTTTACTAATATAATATGTAAGCAAATCGATATTGTGTAAGAAGGATTGACAATCACATATGGAAGTCAAATATAAATCAATATTGAAAAGTTTGACAATAAAAAATTGGTAATAAATTAAATAAAGCACTTGATGTGAGATACAAGTATTGTGAGATACCCATATATCCCAACAATACATATATACCAGAATTTTAATAAAGTTAAGTTAAATTGTCATTCCTAAATAAAGCCACTTGAAATCATATATGATTTTCCTGTTCCATTTTTTCAAATAAGACTTTAAACAAGTTCCCATATCGGTTTCTCATTTTCTGATTTTCACATTTTCTGTCAACAATATGCAATATTGTTGACACTTTCAATGTTCATTTTTTTCTTCCTCCAAAAAGGAAAAATAAAAAAGTCCAACCTCAAAACCAACACTACTGATGACTTGAACGTGTTCAAAACTAATCCATTATCACATAGGGAACAAACAATGTGCACTATGTTTTTAAGGACAGTCATTCATCCCTAAAACGTCAAAAGTGCCTTAAGCTACAGTAGGCCATGGTTCATTTCTAGCCAGATATACAAAACCTTATGACTAGTAATTTCCAAAACCCTTCTACGGAAGAAATAATTGGACTCACAGATATCATATGCTCCTTTATCATTGTAAATGGAATGTCATGATTTTGACACCCAAATAATGCAGGTCACACTCATTATATCAGCTCTTCACTTTGCAGCCCTTTAGACTCATCGGTTCCACAAATTTTTCTCTCTTAACAAAATTAAGTGATCTCTAGACCACAAGAAACTGGATATATATGGGATATCTTGGAGCTCCATTAATGGAAGTGCGATCGTTTAACCGGTCAAATTTAGGGTTTCAAAGAGGTCTATATAGGACCAGAATTGTTTGATCAATTTCTCAGTAGGCCAGCTGTGGGAGATGATGTGAGCTTGAATGGTAGCTATCAAGTTAACATTATTGAGGGAGTGTCTGATGCTGACCTTAATGGATGTTGCTGTTATGCCACTGCATTGGCACTTTGAGCTATTCATGTGTAAGCAGGTTTAATTGCTACGAGAAGTGTCTCTTCTTCAAAGAAAAGATGACCACATATTCTCTTTGAAAGATTGATGGAGCCGAGTATGTGCCACGAAACTTAACAATGCCACTTAGATGGTTACAAGACTATTTGTATTGTGTTCATATTCAATTTCAATTTTCAAAGTCCATGTTTAATGTGTGTAATTGTGCATTGCAGTAAAGCATAAGACTGTTTGAAAGTTCTTTAAATTTGATTAAGTTAAAATTATTCTTATTAAATTATGTGATTTTTAGAAAACTAAATTACTACACTACTAAAAGATACTTATTAAATAAAAAAAAATTAAAACTAATTTATTTTTATTTTGCCAAACCAACTTTGGTCCATTCCAAACACACCCTAGAAAAGACTAAATATTCAAGTAATTATGAAAAATATTCTGATCAAGAATGACCAAAACACAGCAATGCAAGATTACCAAACCATAGCACAAAGAAGGAGAAAGGTGTGAGTTTTTTATTCTTCTTTTTTGGATAAGTAAAAGCTGAGAGTTACATTGCTGTGTAAAGGATTTTGTCTTTAAAAAAAAAAATCGACACTATCGTATTAACATTTTTAACTACATGGGCTCTTGTACTCACCATTTAGCTCTATCCAGTTTAAATGAAGCAACCCAGATTGAATTGGCTTAACCAGGAAGGTCCAAAGGTGAAAGTGGACTCTTGATTTTTTACAGCTATGGAGTCCTCCAGACATGACCATCAACTTTACCACTTGTGATCGGCAACTAAGAAAGAATAGGCATTTAGTTTTTTTTTTTCGTTTTTTTATTAAGATAAACCTAGGACATATTGTGGATGGAACCTTGCATAGGAAACAAGAAAAGAATTGAAAGAAAGAAAAGGGAGAAAGCATCTTCTTCTTGGGAAGAATGGAAGGCAGCCGAGAGCTGCAAAAAGCAGATGAGAATTACACATACACTTGTCACACATTAGTTGCCCTACAAAGTAAACCAATAGTACCCTCATTCTTCTTAACTTCAATGCTCGTACAAGTTTCATTCTTTTTCTTTTAGAAAATCTAAAGATTATACTGTACATCACCATTCTCTAGCTGCCGCATCCACCCCCTTTCTCCCCCTCCTCCTCCTCTCTCTCTCTCTCTCTCTCTCTCTCTCTATACATATATATATACATATATATATAAGTATCTATGTATACATACATGATACATGTATGTATGTGTGTATCTTTGCGTGGAGAGTATTCTCTTGGCTTTGAATTTTGTAAAATTCACCAATTTTTAAGACTATATCAAGATTACACAAACATAAATTTTACACAGAAAATTTATAGAGAACAACGTGGCACGTTTTAATTTATCAAAATTCAAAGAATTATCAAGGTGCTATTTAATTTTAAATTAATCAATGTCAAACCATTTTGCTTTAGAGTTGTGAATATTTCACTCATAATTATTGTCATTTTTGCAAGTTTCTTTTGCGGTTGCTGTGGTTGAATTCTATGATAATTTTGCAAACTAATTACTTTAAAACTCCACCTAGTGTTGAAATATGGTAGCGAATCCAAACTTTCTGTTCATTTCAATCTGAATGCCTTATCTAAATCCAAATATATCCACCAACTAATCTCACTTTACATCAAATCTATAGGCCGTACAGCACCATTCATATGTTATCTCCAAAGTATCAACCCTTGAATATATATATATATATATTGAGAGAGAGAGAGAGAGAGAGAGAGAGAGAGAGAGAGAGACTGTCCTAGATTGCTGAGACTACACTTTTTGTCAAGCCGTTCTACACTTCTACTTCATTGTTTTATAGATAAAAGGAAATTACTCAAATATTATCTAATAATAGTGACTGTATATATGTGTGTGTGTGTGTGTGTGTGTAAGGCATCATGAATAGCTTTTCTCAATGATTGTTGTCCATAGTCATTTAAAAAATTACTGCATTAGTGGAGTTCCCAATAGCCTAGCACAATGACTTCAGTGAGCACTGCCAAAAGAAATGTAGACATACACCACTTAACACGACAATGCGCCCTTTTGTGTACCACTCCCACTCCCAAAAAGCATCATCTATGCTCCAAATGTTTACTGCAATTACTCATCTTATAATTTCTAAACACAGAAAAAAATTAATATCAAATCCAAAAACTAATATTTGGTCTTTTTTTTTAACCATTAATTCTCATGTAGCTTTGCTTTTCAGAATACAAACTCAAGCCAACATATATAGATCATCCATCTATATGTATGCGTGTATCTGTTGATATTGGGCATCTCTATTTGCCAAATCAGTACTTGATATACGCTACTTTGGTCGTAACCCAGCCTCTGATATATGCATGCATATAGATATACACACATATACATATACATAAACAGGAAAATATTTAATTTGGAGATTTTGTTCTTAAATGCTTTGGATGAAGACTATGGGTAAACTGTTTAAAGACTATAGAATGCCATCAATACAAAGTAGTAACTAGAAACAGAGGGGAAATGTGTGTGTGTGTATATATATAAACTGGAACCTGTGCTTAAGAAGGGTTCATCGATTTTTAATATAGTTTCTTCATTCCTGAACTTAGCTGTTCTGGATGAGGACAACAGAGATTGGTATATATGTATAGCTCTTGAGGGCTTCAAGGGCTATGAGTTTGCACAGTTCCAGCTCGCCGCATAAGGGAGACGACCTCATTGTCTATGCCTGACACGTGTCCAACACATCTGTCAAATAAACATCCAAGGGGCCTTCTTTCTCTTCTATCTGAGTGTTACAATTTACCACCTTGCTCTCTGGATATACCAAAACAGACCCAGCAGAAAACCAGACCGGTTCAAACGAACCGGACTTTTTCTTAAATTGGAAAATAATAATAATAATAATTACAGAATTGTGAAGAAGAACAAGAACAGCTCTCTGTCTTCCATTTCATTCTCCAAAAAAATATTTACATTTCCGTAATTTAAAAAAAAATAAAAAAGCAAAAGCAAAATTGGGAAGATTTCTACTGCTACAAAAGCCCAATCTTACAGGGAAATCCATATTTAGAGAGCCATATAGGCCCAACACAAGATCTCTCAAGAACCACACCCAATGAAGAGAAGAGAACCAGAAAAGAAAGAAATCAAGGGACCTGATCTGTGCTGTCATGGGTCATCATGTTCCCGTCTTGTACGTGATCATCAGTCCGCTGCTTCGGCTTTTCGGATTCTCCCTCCTCCGATTTTTCGGTCTTTTCGCTGCTACAAGTGTTATTTCCGAAAGAAGAGGCTCTGCTTGAAATGGGTGTGGCCAAGAACGTTGGCTTCTCATGTCCGGCCATTATCACCAGAAACTTCTCTTCAAGCACCGGTGGTGCTTTGAGTTTTTCGTCGGAATTGGCATCGCCAGCCTCGATGTCTCCCTCGGCACCGGCGCTATTGCTGCCGTTGTCTAGGTAGCCTGAGAGCTTCCAGTAGGAGCATGCAAGGATCAAGAGAGCAAAGGCGATGAGACCCAACATCGCTGCCAGGCCGCCGAAGAGGTACGGCACCGGTGAGTGCCACGGCGAGTGCTGCACCGGTACTGGTGCCGTCGGCGAGTTAAAAGCCTCTGTGGTCGTCATTTTATCTGGTTTTGAGTTAGTGAATAATGAGACAGAGAGTAGTGGAAGGAAGAGGAAGAGAAAGCAAAAGGGGGAGAATGCTGGTGCTGGAATTAATTGAGAACCAGGGGTGGTATTTATAGAGAGAGAAAAAAGAAAAAGGCAGGGTCTTTGGGGGTTTAGAGAGAGAAAGAGAGAGTCGGAGGAGGAGGTGGATTTTTGTTTTTTCGTGATTTATGTCGTCATTTGCATGAATAATGGGACCTAAAATACTTTCCCCATATCTAAGTATACAGTAAAACGCACTTAGGGGCGGAAGGGTATGTTGTCATGATTTCAAATGGCCAGAAGGAAGATGAATGTTTTTGTAATTTTTGTTTTCTAATTTCTTTTTGTTTCATCACATTTAGCCCACTCTGTTGAAAAAGATGACTCTGTCGATAAACTTGTGAACGATTAGTCCAACCTCTTATTTGAAACTTGAGAGTGAGTTTACAACTTACAAGTGAACTAAATGTTACTTTTTGTAAAATTGTTAAATTGAGTTTGGCCGTAGCATTTATTCATGGAAGGATTCATGAGAAGGGTGGGCAAGAAAGGAATATTATATTATCTAAGGTAAATGGACAACAGTGCCTACTGTATATCAGTGGTACAGTATGCATACAATCAGGGCCCGGCCCTTTTAGGCAAACAAGGGGTCCCATGGGAAAAGATGCACCTTGCTTTACAAATTACATTCGAGTTTTGTACGCAAGTAGCTCTCCAAAGAAAGGCTTCTTTCACTCCATCATTTTGTTTGTGATGGGATCAGAATTGGGGTATGCTGTATGATTGTACATGCTATCAGTAATTTTTCTTGTACAAACCGTCAGTCCAAATTTGGTAGGTCCAATCCCAGTTTTAAGTGTGTCTTCTTCTTTCTGTGGGCTATTTAAGTCGCGACCCATTTTCATTCTTTTCCGTCCTACATCAAATAAAAGTTTCAACTTTGTATCCAGGGCAGAGGCAGGAAACTAATTAGAGGGTTAAAAATAATTTGAAAAAAATTTTGGTTGAGTCAAAATTTTTGAGCGAAAAATGAAAGAAATGATAAGTAAAAATTGAATTAGGCCAAGACTAGATTGAGTCAAAATTTTAAGATTGATTAATTTTAAAAACGTCAAAATCATGTGTATAAAAAAAAAAATTATAGTTTGGGGGCATGGCCCAACCCCATGTCCTTTCACCCTTATTTGTATCATTCACACCTAATTTCATGTATTTTTAAGCAACTACACATATCTCTCCCACGCCGGAGAAAAAAAAAAGTACTAGGACTAAGATTTTATGGAAGAATTTGATAATTATGCATATTAGATTCAGTAGTAACTATACACATCTTTTTCATGCCAGTAAATTCTAGTCACGAATAACGTGATTGTTTAATTTGTACTATCTACATTTTATACTTGTGTGTTCCTTATGTATAATTACTATGCATAAAATACATGAAGAACAAACTGATTTTGTCATCTCGTTTTAAGAGTACAAATCAACTAAGTCGAGTTTAGCCTAATTGAACAAGTATAAATGAGTTCAATTTGAATCTATTCTTTTACATTCAAACTCAACTCATGTATATTTGATATAAGTTCAACTCACCTCAACTCGAATAAAAACCGTCCAAACACAGACAACAATGGTGGAACTAGGTATAATGTAGGGGGGCAATGGCCCCCAAACTTTTGAAAATTTGTTTCTACCCTTAATTTTAATAGAAATTTTTTATTATATTTTCATAAAACCTTCCTTCAATTCTAATTTTTAAAATTTTGTCTCTCCTAAGTTGACAATCCAAATCCGCTTCTAACAAACAATATGTCCAAATAGTTATTAGATCATTCAAACACGTGTCCTTAAATACAACATGATAGTTATTAGACCATTCAAACAAGTGTCCTTAAATGCATGAGACGATTGGCTGTTCAGCCTTCTAATCCATTTAGGTTACTCTTTAGTTTATATGTTGTGTCTTTTGTAATTGCAATATACAAAAACATTGAACAAAAACCTAGTTGCATTCAAAGCTTTTGAATGATTTTTGACTTGTTCTTGAGAATACACCGGGGATATTTGCATCCTTTTCAAAGCTATAATGTTTCTGTGGTTCTTGCTAAATCATTAGAGAGCGTCAGTGTACACCTAGATCATTGCATGGGAATTGTACACTAGGAAAAGTGGATCGATCTTAGGATCGTGTTCCGTCAAGGAAGTTGTGAATTGTTGTGATTGTACCCTCAACAGGCATCATGGCTTGTGCAGCAAAAAGAGAATGAGGGCCGCGACTGAGATTAGCAAAATTCAAAAGAGAATTTAATTAGGAAGGGTATCTACGGTTACTGATGAAAAATAAAGAAGATACAAACTACATAGTGACGGCAGGGTGCTTGTTTGGTTGGAGGAGGAGGGAAAAAAACAAAACAAATAAAGCAAAAGCAAACCAAAACAGAAAAGCTTTGCTGATATATACAACTTTAACAGTCGCTTGAAAGAACACAAAACAGTTTCAAACTTAGATGTTTGTGCTGTTTTTCTACTGCACGCTATCCCCATTTTTATATACCTTTTTTTCTGCTTTATGTTTTTGGCAGCTTCACTTTGCTTGTGTTGCCATTGTTTGTTTGTTGAAAACTAGAAATGATCAAATGAACTTCTTCATGTTTTTACGTTTTCTTTCTTTCATCTTTTTTGAAAAAGAAAGAGATTGAGACTTGTATCTTTTTCTTTTCATCTTGGGAATCCTTATAAGATTTGTCTTTATTCAAAATAATGGAATTACAAACTTTTCTCACTTTCAAAATTTTTAGAAAAGTAAACTCAGTCAAAGAAGGATTTGAAATTTTTCTATATAAATATTTTGGGTCTGACAAAAAGTGATTTCTACCACTTATCGCTTGACAATGTAGAGAAGAAAACGAAGAGTAAGTGAATTTGTATGAAAATTATTTTGTTTTTCCTCTTTCATATTCTTACTCTCTTTTTTGCTTTTTCTGAAAATTTTGGAATATAAATAGTTTTGGGTCCTATAAAAATTATATTTTAAACACTTGTCGCTTGACAATGATTGTATGAAATTCTTATTGTTTCTCTCCCCAACTTCCATACATTTGCTTCTCGATCTCTTTCTTCCCTCTCACACAGTTGCAATTGAGTGTCATTCTTCTAGTAAAAATGAGAATTTTATTTGGATGAATAATGAAAATGTGTAATTTAAAAAGTTTTTTTTAATAGTTTAACTAAAATATTTGTCTTAAACTTATTGTAATTTTTCAAAAAACAATTTATAAAATTAACTAAATATCTAACTTATTAAAAAGTCTATTTTAAACTTGAGAAAATTCATTTTGAGATTCATCTTAAATCAAACACAAGCTCAACATAGCAGATGACACTAGCTCATTTTATGCTTCAAGTTTCAGTAAAAGATTCATTTTTTTTTTATAAACAAGTTATATCGAGCTAATTCAAGTTGAGCAAGGAATTTGATGTTAAATAACAGATTACTCTAGAAATTTAAGTTATTAAAGAATAAATTAATAATGTATATCAAATTCTTAACACTCTACCTGCTCACCTGTGATTCTAAACTCTCACGTTAAGAGACAAAAATCATAGACAAATGTAAAAAAAAAAAAAAGAGTGCAAATGCAAACGGAGAATAAATACAAATAAAAAATTTTGAACCTAAAACTTCTCACTACCTGAACTCTGATACCATGTTAAAAAATAGGTCCACAATATATATCAAGCTCTCAACATTTAACTCGTTAAAAACAAATATCATAATAAAAATTATATCTGATAAATAATTATTGAACATGTATTTTATTTTTTTAAATAAAAAGATAACAGTTGTAAAATATTTTTACTTATAAAAAAGTGGTTATCGAAGGGACACTAAAAGGTGACAAGAGAATATAAACCAACGTCTTGAAACAATTTACTAGTCTACTCCAACCAATCGAGCTATATATGCCTTTGCGGGTCCACCATTAGGATGTGCTTTGCTCTCCTATGTTATTTTCGGTCTCCAGCTCAAACTAGGTGGGGGTGCCATCGGAGCGGCGACTCCTTTATCAATCTGCCCGTGAAGAAAAATGTCTGCCTTCAAACTTATTTAAATTAATTACTCATTTAATTTTATTGGATTGTTTCACATCGGCCGTCTCTAACTTCTCTAATCTATTTATAAAGGCCCTCTCTCCCTCTCTTTAACACCTAAATTTTAAGAATTTGATTTAGAGTTAGACCTCCATTTTTAACATGGGCTCAAAACCAGGCCAGAGATCCAACCTTAAGTTAGAGAAGTCGGGGCCGCTCACCTGATTTTCTTTCGCAGGCAATGTAATGTTGGATTGTCCCACATCGCCAGCCTCTAACTCCTCTGGTCTATATATAAAGGTCCTCTCTCCCTCTCTTCCAATTTAAACAAATTTTACTTTTATTTATTTAATTATTTATTTTATTAAATTAATTATAACTAATACATTCAAATACAACATTATATGCATTAAAATAAAAAATATGTTTGTCATTAAAAACTTAAAAAAAATATTTTTTTTTACAAATATTTAACTTTTTAAAATTTAATTTGTTAGACTAAAAATTATTATTATAAACATTAATTATATAAAATAAATTTTATTTTATATAATTGAAACTAATCAAATGACCTGGGATATACCAAATTTTCAATGCAACGGATCAAATTACTCAAACATTAAAGAAAAAACTCTAATGAAATAGTAACATAATATTACCACTTCTATAATTTTAATATAACTATAAATTTAACATAAATTTTATAAAAATAATAAGAATAGTGCTATACATTTTAAAAATTTATTTTAAATTTATATATCAAATAATATGATAATTATATGATAAAATCTTATTAAAACTTATTAATTATATAATTTAATATATTATTAATATTATTATGTCACATTATTTAAAAAAATATATAGCATTACTGAAATAATAAATCACAATCTAAGAGCATCACGCTATCCCATTGCACTTTCCGAAACTGGGGTTGCAAATTCCAAACCCCCCCTCTCTCTAACCAAATAAAGTGTTGCAGCTCACAGTCACGAGGTGCGCGTGGGACCTACCCGGGAGCAATTTACCAAATGAGTGATGTAGGTCCCACCCATGGAAAGGGCCCCGCATCGTCAGCTTCCACCACCCGACGTACACGTCAAGGACAATTGGATATTCCCTTCCCATGCGATACGTACAATTTATCATTATTACTCTTTGTAATTAATTGATTAAAACAATAAAAAAAGGTGACAAACAAATCAAAACCAAATCCCACTCATTTGATCCTCAACTCAGCAGACTAGCAAAATAGCTGGTTAGGTCATGATTGCTCATCCCCCATTTTATTTACATGCCTTATTTGAACTCAAATTATCAAACATGGTTGTGTTAAGAGGATTTATAGTTTATTGTATTTGGTTATAGAAGTGTGACAATTATGTACCAATTTTTAAAAGTGAAGACAAAATTTTATTTTGTTCTTATTCTTGTTATTATTTTCATTCTCATTTCTATTCCTGTAAAAACATATTAAAAAGAATAGAGTTAATTTGGATAATTATATCATGAATTTTTTTTTATTTAACTTCATAAAAATTAGAAAATCAAGATGACATCTTTGGAGTTAGGAGAGTTTCGGATGATTTCTTCAAGTAATCAAAGTTAATGGAAGGGTAGTAGAATATAAATAACAATTATGACATTGCACAAGTAATCAATCTTCACTATGTATGTATGTGTGTGTGTGTGTGTATATATATATATATATATATATAACCAATGTTTAATTGATGATCTTCCCATAAGAAAGAATAATTAGCATTCACGGTTGTACTAACTTTTTCTTCCATTAATATAAAATTCTTAATGTGTGTGGAATCTAGCAGTTTTTTTTAAAAAAAAATTAATCATATAAATAATTTAAAATTTGACTTCAATACAATAATTACCTAAAATTTACGCACAATTTGCACTTACTTACTGAAAAATGTAAGCCCGAGATAATTTAATATGTAATTACTTTGCTAGAGTGGGATTACGGGCAGCTTGATTCTTTTGGGTTATTAACTAATTGAAGATGAAGTGGGGTTACCACCACCATACATAATTGCTTTCTGGCTGCTCTAATAATCTAATAAGCAGCTTTGCTTTCTTGTTAACTGTAGTTCTTATAAAAATAACAAAATAATCATTTTCTTCAACTTTAAGAAGAGAATACGATCATTATCTCAATATGAATGATTATTTTGTAATTATATACACTTGTCTTGATACATAATTAAAAATATGGTGGATAGGGCACTTGAGTGGTTTTGATGTGGAATGGATTGAGCTATTTGTTTTCTTACTTAACTTTAGTACTGAAAGGTTATATATTGCTAATCTAAGCAAAAGGGGAGGGCCCACCTCTTACAATTGATTGGGATAATGTTGGAATCTATTGACACAACACAATGTGAAATAAAGAAAGAACAAGAACAAGAACAAAAAAAAAAGAAGAGAGAAGATGAAGGAGTTAGGCTAGAAAAAAGAAGAGCACATGTTCTCTCCTTGTATGATAGATTACTTTGAAACAACATTAGTTCATTTTTTCTTGTGAATATACAATGCAATGTTAGATATAAAAGATGATGGTGGTAGATTTGTAAATGTAATATGGCATAAAGTCTATATATGTATAAAGTATTAGTGATGTATTAATCCTGGGTTTGTGTTGATAAGCATTTTTTACTCTTGCTGTGAAACGTGAGAATGATGATTTACATTTATCAATTATAGATCACGCAATAGCTAGACTAACCCTAAATATATAATAGTCTTTTATATAAATGCTATCATATTCTAAGGACCTTCTTTTTTTTATATATATATTTTTATATGCTGATTTGATGAGAGAGAAGGAAAATCTCTCATTTTATCCCGGTTACTAGAAATAAGACTACATAGAAAATTAAAAGAAAATGCAATGATTGAGAAAATACTGTGAATGAAACTGAATAGTTTTAGATGATAAATAATGATTAGAAGTTGCTAGATAGAGTATACAAACAATCACGCTTGTCATCAAGAAAGTGATGGCACATAATAAAGACTAAAGAGGTTGTAACTAAAATATTATCCAACAAGAAGATGTTGCCTGTTGCCATGACTATCTCTCATGACTTCCCCCTGTATTAGCACCATGCAATAAAATATTTAGTAATAAATTAAAAAATAGCACAACTTTATGGAAAGGAGATAATTATAAATGAACAGAAAAAGAAAAAAAAAAAAAAAGGAAATGTATTGGTTAACATATCAATTTGAGTGATTACACTTTGCACTTGTGACCAAGAAATTGATATCCACTAGTGGCTAATCCATTATTTAAGATGTTAGCTAAATGTCTCTCTCACTAAAACTAATTAATTAAAAGTGACCCATCTCTCTCTCTCTCTCTCTCTCTCTCTCTCTCTCTCTCTCTCTCTCTCTCTCTCTATATATATATATATATATATATATATTCATTTAATTTGGCAGTTGATTTTGAAGCGACTTGTCTAGGCATGAAGATCACTGTTAATACAAAAGTATGAACAGTGAGGAAAATGAAATCTCCCAGTAATAGAAAAATGTTGATGACATGTACAAAAATGTAAAGCATTAATGATAGTGAATTAGAATTCAGTTTTTGGTGGTGATATATGTAGGTAGTTTCTTAGAGCTGATAATGATAATATTAGGACTCTAGTGTACATTCCAATCCAATTATCCAAGTTGGTCAATTTTTCCATTATGAAGTTGGAGCCTTACTAATCCCCTCATCAATAAATATGTTTTCCAGCTAGATGATAGAATGAGAAGGATGTCACACTCACTCTCACTCACTCTCACTCACTCTCTCTCAGTAATTTTTGAAAAAATGATTTTACGAGATCGTTTTTTTATACGACTTTTGTTATTATTTATTAGCTTTATAAAAATTTATCATGAATAATGAAATCAGCAGGAAATCAAAATCACGTGAATATGATTGTGATTGTGACATAAAATAATTTCTATAATTTATAGATGATTACGTTCATTAAAAGAAATAAATTTATCTCAAAATTGATCAAGGACACCTTAACATAACAAAAACTAAAAAAAGATGCGGGGAAAGGCAAGGTTTAAGAAAACGAAAACAAAAACAAAAGAGAATGATTAAATGTAAATTAAACAATAAGAATTTTTTTTTTTTTTATGTAATCAAACAAAAATGTTTCTACCCACCCATATATGCGAGTGGGAAGACTAAAAACAGCAGAAAACAATCCTGACAATCAGTGGGTAGTGCTCAACATCCCTGTTTGGCCATGATACATGTATGTTTCTTCTTCGGTACTTTCCTAAGTGATAATATTGGAATCACCAAACCAATAGACACTAACAAGGATTAATTTAGATAACCCTTATCAAAAGTAATCAATTATAGAGCTTGAAGAAGAAGGTCAACTTGAAAAGCCAAATAACCAAAGATCCTTTTAGCATAATATGGGGATTTAACCAATAGTAGCATTATTAATGTTTAGTCAAACTATGGTTTAATTAGTTATTGGATTTAATCCAATTATAATAGAATAAGATTTCAACTTGACAAAGAAAAACAATTATAAACTTGGAGTTTGTGTCACAAATCAAGTCCTTGACTTTGGTAGAGATGTCATCAATAACTTGTCAAAATGAAAATATAAGTCAATGTTGATTGTACTAATCACTTTAGGCTAACTAGTTTACTAAGTTTGATTTATCTGAAATAAGAAGGGATACAGTACCTTGCTTGAACTATCAGTCTCACAAAATTCCTTCAAAGGCAGGTGAAGGACCTGTAATTAATAACCTTATACATATACATATACATATATATATAGAGAGAGAGAGATTAAAGATTAACAATAAACAATAAACAATCTAATACTTTTTTTTAACTTACAAGATTAGTTCAGATGTAAGGTTTCATGACTTACTAGTTAATTCGAAGTTTTAAGTTTGAGTCATCTTCTAGAGTAATTTATGTGATTGGGTTGTTTGCAATCATCCGGATTTTGCAAGCAACCACAAATCTAAAAAGCAAAAAGCAATATCATTTATGTTATAACAATTGAAAATTTGAAAAGGCAATAGATATGTATTGGTAATTTTACTTTTCTTGTTAATGGGGATAAGAATCAGACTTGTACGCACATCTCTTCTTTTAGATGTTATAACTTTACAAGGCTTTAGCCATATTCACCCACATATTTAAATGAGGGGTTAAGGGGAAATTTTTGAAAAGTTCACATTTTCTCTTGTTATTTTATAAGAGATTTTTCTAAAATTGTAATGAATAAATTTCATCCCTTAACTATAGTTTACGTATCCATCACTAGCTATATTCCTAAGTTTTTAAATTCCATATGTAAAAGGGAAGAAAACATGCTGTTCTAAGTAAGGAATGGATAAAAATAAAAATAGATTAAGATAATGAATTTTTGAATCTCTAGGACAAGGTCAAAATCTAGGAATGCCATTCATCACCATTGCAAAGACAATTCTCTTCACAATCAAATTCTAAATGAAAATTTAGAACATTAAACTGCAATGGCAATGCCCCTTTTAGATGGAATTTCAAATGAAAAGTTAGCACACTCAAAATATCAACACTAGTAGACACCTTTGTATTGCCAATGATGTTAGAGAATATAATAATAAAGTTACACCCTCTCTAACAGCTTAAGCTTTTAGATGAGTTAGTGGTTTAACATAGTATCAGAGGAAGCAAAAGGTCCTGAATTCAAACCTCACCGTCACTCAAAAAAATATAAATTGACACGTGTAGACTCAAAGTAGCCACACGTGAAAGTTCGTGTTAGAGAATATAATAATAAAGTTACACATTTTCTAATAGCTTAAGCTTTTAAATGAGTTGGTGGTTTAACAAATGAATACCTTGAAATCAACCCAAGGTTGTCTACTAAATGTACCATGATACATCCAAGTTACACTGTTGTAATTTTACAGTTACGTCAAGGGTCATCTTCAGTTTACTGCTAAATAAACTTAGTAAACCAACACAGTTTCAAAGTAGTGTCTACAAAAATGTGTGTGTGTGTGTGAGGGAGGGAGAGAGAGAGAGAGAGTCTAAAATGAGTATTTGCATTTTGAAGCAATTATCTAGTAGCAGTATGACTCACAGACTACAGCAAGAGCCATTATGACAGATAGGGCTATGTTTGTACATCCCAACTAAACTGTGACCCACTGGTGGGTCAGGTATGATTTTGTTGTGAACCAGATGAGTACATATAAACCATGTGCCTTTGCCCTGGAATGGCAACAAATATGAAGCATTTGGCTTAGTCTATCTTAAAAGAGGGGCCAACAGTGCAGCAATAAGGTACCTGCAGTGCAGGCAAAAAAGATCTTGGATAACACCCTGTTTGGTTGCGCAGAAAACCTAGCATCAATAAATCTCTCTCTCTCTCTCTCTCTCTCTCTCTCTCTCTCTCTCTCTCTCTATATATATATATATATATATATATAAATATATAATTGTCCAATCAAAATAAGTTATAGCGTAAATCTTACTAAGACACCACTTAAGATGTTGGTGGGTTCCCAGTGCTGTGTATTTTCGTCGCCGCTAATCATAATAAGCAATTTGTGTCGAGGTAAAGGCCAAAGGGTGTCGACATGGAGATGGAGATGCAAATGGAGAGCCGAAAGGGTACTCTTGCTTGCTTCACATCACAATGCCCATAATCCAAGTATTTCTCAATGCTTTCGTCATAAGTCGCCGTGGTTTGAAGATGTGAACTTCCCAACTTGTAACTTCAAATGAACAAGCATCGCCGGATTTACGAATTCAATTGGAATATGAATTTTTTTAACAACTTCGTATAAATTTTTTTAGATCTCTCTTCAATATTAATCCTCAAACATAATTCACATATTTATTCTCAAATATCGGATATGAATTTTCTGAAATTTATTTTTTGCCAAATTTGAAATTTTCAAGTTTTAAAATTTGTTCTTTTTTTTATTGTATTAGGATTAGCAAGAGTATATTAAGGTTAGCTGCCCTTATGTAATATTTTTATAATATACTTCTTTCATGTTCTTTAACTCTCCTATATAAAGAGATCCATTTTACAGTATTATTATTAATATTCAATACAGAGTGATTCTCTCTTAAATCTGTTCATTAACTTTATCTTGGTATCAGAATTTCACTTCAAAGGGGTTTTAAAATCGAATCTCTCACATTTGCAACGTCTCGCATTCTATAATGTGTCAACTCTCCACGCTTTATGTATATCGTCAACTCATTCTAACAGTTTAAATTTTTAAAGTAACTGATGATCTAACATAATATCAGAGCACGTCTTGTGAAAACTTTTGCTCACGTCTCGTCATTTCGTATTCTTTTGTCTTTTGTTGTTTCTTGTCATTGGTCTGTATTTTAAATGAATGTCAAAAATGCCTTACCTGGTGATGATCTGAGTGAGAAAGTTTATATGTAGCCTTCTCTTGAACTTTTTAATCATTCAAACAAAATCTATCGACTGGTCGAGCTCTCAATGGATGCAAGCCCCATCGAGCATGGTTTGCCAACTTTAACAGCACCATCTCTCAACTTAACTACTCTAATAGCTCTTATGATTCGATCATTTTTATTCATCGCACACATAAGGGCATCATCCTTTTGTTGTTGTATGTTGATATAATCATCACCAAAGATGATCTTAATGGTATTCAAAAGCTCAAGCACTATTAGTTAACAGTTTAAGATGACGGATCTGGGTCATCTTAATTACTTTTTTGGTTTAGAGATCTTCTCCTCATCTAATGGTTACGACTAACACAAGTCAAATATGCTTCTGATTTAATTTCACGAGTCAATCTAACTGAACACAAGATCACAAACTCTCCTACAGAACTGGTGAACTTTTTCGTGATCCCATATTGTATCGACGGCTAGTTGGCAATCTAATATATCTTATTGTCACTCACCCAAACATTTCATATGTTGTTTATCAAGTGAGTTTATTGCAACACGTCACTTGACTCACTTTACTGCTATGCTTCGCATTCCTTTGTTGTCTGAAAGGGACAATGTTTTATGGTCTGCACTTCTTCTCATGGTCTCTTCTTTACCTTCATGCCTACATTGATGCAAACTTGGTAAGAGGTCCTACAAATTGTCACTCCACTACTAGTTATTATATACTGATACTATTTCTGAGCTTCTTTGATTGAGATTTTTATTATTACAATTTTAACCAAATTTGACCAATTTTATGAGAAAAAAAAAAACAGCAATTATACATCCAAACTAATAAAAAAAAAAAAAAAGAACCAATTTTCCAAGAATTTTGCTGATTATTCTGATTTTTTAGCCGAAATTTTTTTATTTAAATACAAATGACTTGTTCAAATTTGAAAAGTCAATTTATTTAACCAAGAAAATGATTCACCAAGTTTATGAAAAATTCTGAATTAATAAAAAAATATTTTTGCCACTCTACCTATTTGAATACAGATATCTTATTCAAATCCAAATAGTCGATGAATTTTGAAACTATGTGACAAAGAAAATGATTTCTCGATGTGCCACTTTTTCCTTTTTTTTTTTTTGGAAAATAAGAAAACATGAACTGAATATTCCTAGTTTCCAAACAAAAACTCACCTAAAAGGAAAAATATATATATATAATTCTTAATTAATAAGGATAATTACTCTAGATGAAATTGATTGCCGCCAAAGTCATCTTTGTGTAGATGGTTGTGATAAATCACCTGAAAGAACGAGAAAAAAACTAATTCTTAATTAATAAGGATAATTACCCTTTATGAAATTGATTGCCGCCAAAGTCATCTTTGCACTAACCTAAAGATGACTGTGGCAAAGCCAAAACACTTAGGATAATGATGCGTTTGCTTGTTTAGGTGAACATTTGGTGCAGTGTCTGTTGCAATAGGGGATGTAAGGCGAGGCTGTTTAAGAGCTATCTTCTTCCTGAAAGGCTTCTTTTGGGCAAGCAAAGGACTAGTTTTATTAGTCAATCAACTCAACAAAACATTGCAATTACAGTATTACATTACATTGCAATAGCATAACGCACAATCTAACAATATAATAATAACATGAGCCTCTAAAATATAAATCAGAACAAACAAACAAACTAGCCCAACCCATGATTGAATTCGTGAGAACATAGCTATCAGAGCAAACTTATTTCCTGCACTAGAGACGTGATGACGCATTCTGCATTCAGATGAGGATGGGGGGAGTTTAAAAAGGTGATGGAATAATGTACTGAGCAACTAAAATAAATAGAAAAATACAAGCTTTGCTCTCCCTGTGTGTGTGTGAGTGAGAGAGGGAGAGAGAGAGAGGATAAATTTGTGGAGGATGAGTCAGTAATCAGTAAAAGTGGTGATTTTAAAAAAAGAGAAGGGAGCAGAGCACTTTGCTTCCCAGTAGGTAGACATATGTCTGTACAACTTGCTACCTAACAATAAGAATTACACCAGCACCTGACCTTTAGCCCCTCCTCCACCTGCAACCTGGGTCCGTCCTTCAATTTCCTCCCCCCCAAAGTCACTTTCTTACCTCATCCTGCCCCCCGCTGATCACTCGTACCCATCACACCAAAGCGCTCTTCCACTCAACTTTGCTATTGGATAACTCTCTCTCTCTCTCTCTCTCTCTCTCTCTCTCTCTCTCTCTCTCTCTCTCTCTCACACACACACACACACACTCTTCTCATCTCACATATGTATACACATCTATATTCTCTGATTTTACTCTGACTGATGAGTAAGAGAGGAAACGAAAGAAACATGATTCTACATGATTCTTGAAACCTACATTTGCTTTCCCTTAGTTTTGAGAGAAAATTTAGATAATTAAACCAAGCCCGCACAAATTATCTGTTCAAGTACAATTTATTTTCTATTTTCTTGGGGAGTGACTCTCCCTTTCCACATTTTTCCCTTGAAGCAAATTTAAAAGGATGGTTTTGTCCAATAAGAAAATCAATTAGACGTCGAATTAACATCAACTTAAATTTCCTGCTTCTGTCAAGATCCAAATTGATTTTGACAAGAATTGTGTCGTGATTTTGGCTAATGCTTTTCAAATTGACTAGGCCAAGATCATTACTAAGCCAAATCTGAAAATTTTGCAATAAATCCGGCAACTAGTCTAAAAGTCTATTGAAGAGTCCAATTTTCAACTCCTCACCCACCTCAGATCAGGTTGGAACCGAATAGCAGATAAAAAGACAGCCAAAGGAACAATTTTGACCACCGAAACCAGCAAAAGAAATTCCAAGAAACCTGCTAAAACAAATCCTTGAAAGGGTTTTCATTATTTTAAATGTACTTTTGGGGAGTAACTTCAAGAAAGCAAAATCTATTAACTGCAAAAGTTGCTACCCATGCCCTGTTATGCCAAGCTATCTGCATTGGATTAAGCCCAATGCTAACACACCTCCTTTATTTGTACCAGATCGAAAATTTACCTTGCCCAGTATCAATGGAAGTTTGCAAAACTTGGCCTTGTACTTTTAACCATATCACTTTAGGTCAGTCGGTGACCATATCAGGGCTCTCTAAAGCAAATAGAAAGCCTTACAAAATAGCATAAAATAGTTGCTACGTAGCTAATGTATGGATACAGAATAATCTAGAAGGATGTCAATGATCATTAGATGATACCAAGTTGAATCAAACAATAAACAACCTTTGATGGTTTATACAATCACCATGAGGAGAGATAGGAAAAGCAAAACAAAATGGCAGGCACAGAATAATCTAGAAAGATGCCAATGATCATTAGATGATACCAAGTTGAATCAAACAATAAAGATGATTTACACAATCACCATGAGGAGAGATAGGAGAAGTAAAACAAAATGGCAGGCGGCTGAGGGGCCGAATTTTACTTACGTATTCATCATCAGAGTAATGTTATCTCCTTTAAGTAAAATCCTCCCTGGACAAATGCAAGAAATAATTTAGATCAAGCACATAATAGGTGAAAAAGAAGTATATAAAGAAATGAAGTGACTCACCAAGCGACTTTCTACTTTTTTTCTTAATGTTGACTTCTTCAGCATCCTCCAAAACCAAATTCATATACTCATCAAAACCCTGTAAAACCCAAAAGAGTAAACACCCAAATAATTCATATCTAGATGTCAGAATAGGAGGTGATACAAAAATGTCACCAGAACCAGGAATGGGACTGCAATAGGGTGAGCAACAAAGGACGAATCTATGAAACTTTCAGATGAAGATGGAAGCAGCATGAACTGACAGGATGATGAAAGAACCAACTGAGATCGTAGGTCATGCATTATGAAAACCAAGTGGTGCATTAAGAAAAAACATGGTCCAAGGCTTGAAGATGAGGGCCCACTGAGGACAATGGGTGCATTACCAAAATAATAAGAAGAAGAAAAAGAATAAGAAGATAATAGGACCATGTTTTATACAAAAAAATCAAGTTGCAATTTGTGACAGGACTCCAAAAAAGGCCACTAAATCTCTTGTTGGTCACCAAAACTGTGGTTTACGCATAATCAACCAACAAGAAATTGAAAACATTACGTGCCTAGTGATTGGGATGATTTTTTAAGCTAAAATTTTTAGATGTGTGGACAGTATAAAAGGTTATAAGGTTGTTGAAACTTGTATTCTACATAAGCTTCAAAAAACAAGATCATTTATTATTAGATCAACAATTACTCAGTCAAGAGAGAGAAATGCTAGGGAATTATTCAAAAAATATACTATTAAAAATTAGGACGCTTGTAGGTAACAATTCAAAAGGTAGGGAATTGTTAGGTCAGAGCAGGGATATGAAATGGGACATTTACAAATTGGTAGAACTGTTCCAGCCTTCCTCTTATATCACACACAAGTAGCTTGAATTCACATTATTAAATATTTAGCAAATAATTTATTGTAGACCAATAATTTTTTTTTTATAAGTATTGTAGACCAACAATATGTCACATGTTTCTCCCAATTAATTTACCAACAAAGGATTACAAATGTATTAGTTTTTGTTGTTGTTGTTGTTGTATCACACGACGATATGCAATACATATCTTACGATACGATTCGATACACATGACACGTGCGATATGCGCAATTAGGCTAAATGACAATATTTTGGCCTCTTTTTTTGTTGTTTTGCTAAATGTATGAAACGAATCAATTTTTGTGAGTACATTTTCTAGAGCATAATGGTAAGTCCAGACACATTGAACTAAGACACAAATTTGTTAGACAATTAATCACAGATAGTGGGGTAACTGTGGACTATGTGAGGTCTTGCCAAAATTTGGTAAATCCTTTCACAAAAGGACTTGCAAGGAATTTGGTATCTAAGACGTCAATGGGCAGAGCCAAAAGTGTCTTTGTAACTATAACACTTTCACATTTATCTGTTATGAACCTATTAAGAGCATAACATTGAGCCTCCTCCTGTCCACATTACAGATACCAAGCACTTATCCTTTAGATGGTAATTAACTTAAAGTGCTTGATATCGCGACACATGATGTACTTTACTCATTGAACTTGAAGACTTGAAAAACAAGTGTCAAGTTGAGTTTCCATCAAGAGTGACCATGATCAATGGGCTTGGGGTTCGAAACTTGGGTGGAGGTTTGAGATTCGGGAAGAAACAAAGGTTGGCAAAGTTAGTGCTGCCATAGGTGTCAATTCCCTGAAGTCCCCTACTAGAGATCTTTTCTCAGACGAAGAAAGAAGAAAAGTAGGTACTTTTAGAATATAAGGATGAGGATGAGGATGAGGATGAGAATGAGGATGAGGACATCCAAGTTAAGGAAGAAAAAGGAAGTGACAAATTGTTGGCATCGTTTTGGCCTCTTTTTGTGTAATTTTGTTATATATTTGGCAACAATCTCATTTTTGTTTGGTTTGGTTTTATATTGCTTCTTTGTAACACCCAAGAAAGAAGTTTTGATCGGTTTTATATTGTTTCTTTGTAATGCCTAGAGAATTTTTCTCAAACAAGAAAGAAGTGATGATGATGCCATTGAAGTTGGAGATTGAGGTGAAAACGGAAAGGATTTTAAAAATTAATTAATTTGAATTTTGCCTTTAAAGTTTGATATTGATGAACTACGTTGGAAACTTCAACTATTAAATTTTGGTTTGGAACTTGTATATATAATATTGTATCATAACACTTTAAACATTGTATCATATCATTTTAAACATTGTATACATGTACATATATGTATATAGATGTATATGTATATGTATTTAAAAAAATTGAGTGTATCGTACAATGTACAATATGTAATACAGTATTATGAAAAACAATACACAATTTGACAACTGTGTCCCAAATTAGTGCTGCATATGTAAAAGGCTTAAGGAGTCGATAGATCATTTCCTTATTTATCGTGAGGTAGCTAGAGATCGTTGGAATATGGTCCTTTAGCTTCTTGGTGTGTTTTAGGTTATGCCCACCCCAATGGTGGAGTTGATTAGGTGTTTCTTTCATTTGGAGATGGTTCCAATAAGCAAATTTCGAAGGATTGGAAGGTACTTCCTCTATTGATTATGTGGAGTATTTCGACGGAGAGTAAAAATAAGATCTTTATGGATGTATAGATGTCAATTAGAGAATTGAAGAGATTGATGCTTGTTTTTTAAAATTTTTTATGTTGGGAAAATACCCAGATCTATTGGTTTCTTTCGTAGAGTTTTTGAGGAGCTTGTTTTAGGTTGCTCCTATGTCTGTCCTATGCACATGGGTGGTGCCACCTTATAATTAATGTTAGTTTTGTTACTTGTTACCAAAAAAGAGAAAACAAAAACAAAACAAAAAAAGCTGAAAGCCAAGATGTGTAAACGAACAAACCTAAGGCTACAAATAAAATAAGAAAAATTAGGGGTTCCATGGCGCCACAGCTAGGGCAGAGGTATATTTATTTTCCAAGGGGGCATGTTCCTTCCCCACCCCCCACCCTCAACCACAAAAAAGAAAAAGAAAAGACAGAGGCATAATTTCAAACTCTTTTTTGTCCTTAGCAAATAAGGCTTGTTCTCTTTGGTGTGAGGAGACACCACTGTAAGAATCAGATTCCAGATATCTCTGTCATTGTCTTAGATAAGGAGGCTTGTGTTGCAGATTACTTGAATCCTTCACACGGGAGGATAGTGTGGGATCCCCATTTTATCAGATACTTTCAAAATTGAGAGTTGGAATCTATAGGAATTATTATGGAGAGGCACTATAATGCTTCAATGGGTAGGGATTGAGAGAATACACTTTGATTGACAAAGGCCTCTGGCGGGGATTTTTTAAGTAAAAACCTACAATCAACTTTTATGTAGGCTGGGGAGGTATTTCCTCTTAAGGGCATTTAGGGTGCTAAAGTGCCCTTCAAGATCTCCTTTTTGGTGACTACTTGGGATGACAACTTGACTGTTGATAATCTGGAGTGGAGGAAATATTGTCCCAAATTGAAGTTTCAAGGGTAAAAAGACTAAGGAATCAATAGATTATCTAATTAATTATTGTGAGGAAGCTAGAGATCTAAGAAGCATAGACATGGACACGTAAGCCAACAAAGCATTTCTCAAAAAAGTAGGATATGGACACATCGGGGACATGTTGAATATATATCTTTTTATTGTTTTTTATAAATATATTTTTATTGTTTTATATGACCATAAATAGAAATATAACATTATTTCAATCAAAATTGTCATAAAAACTCACAAATCACAATAATATTATTAATATATCAAAATAATAAAGTCATTAAATAAAAATGCAAGAACTTCTTCATATAATCATCAACATCTATAATCCAAGTTATAAAACAAATTTGTTAACTACTAAAAGAATAAAAGAAGAGGAGAAAAAGAGAAAATTTGAAATTGAAAAAATTAAAAAAAAAGGTGTCCTAGCATGTCTAGTACATGTCCAAAATCCAGAAAAATAAAACAAATTGGACCTCTCTTTTTTCGCATATCCATCACATGTCCTTTGCAAATAAAGCTAGTTCTTGAAACTATTAAGGTGAATCCCCAAAGTTTGCATTTATCATCTATGGCTGTCCAATTATAAGATAGAATTGATAGCCCCCCTCCTCGCCCCACCCTTGACAAATAGCAATCAATTCCATCATCCCCAACATAAAAACTCATCCAAAAATTCATCAAACTGAACACATTTTCATTGAATCTTGTTCACAGAATGGTAGAAAGGAAACAATTTGTGTTTCCAAAAACTAATAAGTTTATTATTAAAAAAATTCTAAAAGTCGATTCTTTCTAGTTTCCTAGAAGCATTAAAAGAGACAAGAGAAAAAAGCTTATGATGGCTCACTTTTGGACTAAAGGAATCGAAGATGGAAATCTAGTAAGAAGTACTACAGAGTTTTTATGTTACATATAATTCACATAATTAACTTTAATATATGTTAGTTTCTTAGACTAATCCAAATAATTTTAGTACTACAATATATAACTTTTCTTCATATTCATTTTTCTAATCTAAATTTCGTTCTCTAATAGTTCTCCAAATGAGGCCCAATTTGTTTTCCAATCAATTTTCAATTCCAAACTACTATTCTAGAACCTTGAATTTGTTTCTATGCAAGATGTAACTGAGAAACATCCACCACCACATTGCATAAGAAACTAGAAAAACAACATTAAATAAGATTCCAGCAAAGCAGAGTTATCAACAGGCCATATGAGAACCACTTATTGCACCCAAGAAATCATATTACATTTTTATGGAGCATTCACCAAGATGAAAACTTATACCTTTAACCATCACTCGCCTAAGTTATACAAACCCTGGTCACATTATAAGACACATGAAGAACTGTATCGGTTCTACCACATATAGCCACAAATGCAATAAATTTCAACATATAGATAGCCGACATTGTTCTTTTTACAGCTTATTTGGATGGAGAGATTTGGAGAGAGAAGAAAAGATTAAGGTGGAGAGAGTTGAATCTCTCGTTTGAATGTTTTTAATGGGGAGAAACGAAAAGAATAGGAGAGAAAGTTTGAGGGTTTCGGGCCACTTCTCCAATCTCTCCAGACTTTGAGAGAAAAGAAAGTGTGTTAATGAATTTTTTTTGAAATACCAAATATACCCATAAATTAAAGAATTAAATATTAGGGCAATTGCCCATCTCTCTTCGTGAAGTAGGGTTGCCGGTTGAAGCTACATAACTACGTTGTTCAAGGTACACTGCTTTTCTATCTTATTTGTTATTCTTTCATCCATTGTACTTTTATGTATAGATTTTTTTGTTTTATATTGATATGTTACTACTGGAACTTCCAAGTTGGCTATTGAAGGAACTCAATTTAGTTTTATATAACAGACTGTGATCATGTTGTGACATATAGGATAATGAGGTTTGTGAGAGATTATATGAGAGCCATGGAAAATTAATTCATGCAAGGGAAACAGTGTTGTGATACACACACACACACACACACACACACACACACACACATATATATATATATATATATGTTCTGGTAGCATCTCTTATTGGTATTATTAGATTTATGGATGGAACCTTCTAATTTTCAAACTGGAATTCCATTCTGATGGTTGGCTTCTAGGGAAAGAATTATGTGATCTTTATTTTATTATTATTATTATAACAAAAATTCTAAACATAAACAAAATATCTATATGATTTTTAAACATGATTTGTCATGTGTGAAATATTTTGGATAATAAGGTTCCATCCCACCCCCCCACACCAAGAAGGAAGAAACGTGGTCTTTTTCTTTTCTTTCAATTTTTTTCCTTTTCGGGGAGCAAGCCAGTTTTTTATTTTTTACTTTTCATTTTTTTTTTTTTTTGAGGGGGGTGGATTGTTAGGGGCAGGGGTGCAAGCTTGTAATACCATAAAAGCATTAATCACAAAAACTAATTATTTTTTAAAATGTGTTTATTGAAAGAAAAATGTGTTGTAGAGATAATAAAAAAAATTTATAGTTCATAAATAAAAAAAGAGTATAGTTGTCAAATATTTTTTTTATACTTTCTTTTCTTTTCTCCCCCAGTAATCATGCAAACAATAAATAATGACTTTCTTTTCTTTTCTCTCCTAAACTTTCAAACAAGATAAAGATGAACACTTTCTTTTCTTCTCTTTTCTTTTCTCTTCTATTTTAAGTTTTCTTTTCTTTTCTTTTCTCTCCAAAACTCCCAAACAAAACAATAAAAATAACATTAGAAACCTTAACCTCAGCACAAAAAAAAAAAAATCCCAAACACTAATCAAAAGACAATGTAAACCCTATTACTGTGGACTAGTACGCCAAATCTATTACATCCCTCTAAAAACAGAACATTGAAAGCCAAAAAAAAAAAACTTACAATAATTCGGCCTTCAATCCTCAAATCTTTCTGCTCAAAAAGCCAAATTTGAATGCGTGCTTTCTGAGTCGGTTCAGAAGAGAGAGAAATTAGCCAAATTTCCAACAACTCACGAAAACTATCCTAATCAAAGCAACCCCATAAAAGAATATAAATGGAAAAGAGAGGCTTACGCTTTGGAGAAACCTGAAGATCAGATTCTGGAGTTACACGAGTCCCAACAAACCCATACACCAAAAGAAATTAGTATTAATAAAATATACAGAGAGAAGAATAAGAACACGAAAGGTGTGGGTTAAGAACGTACAATAGGCTGAGTCATGATCCTCTGAACTTTGGTGCTCGCCATGGCTGCGAAGTTCCAAATGCTCTCTGTTCGTAAACAAACGTTGAGGAGACGTGAGAAACCCTAGCCAACGAACAAAGCACCCTGTGTCACAGAATCACACAAGTCTCAAGTCACAAGTCGCTGGCTAACAGGATTTGAACAACCGATGCGGCTTTTGCATTCCTTCCGGCTTGCATTTTTAACTTCCCCGACTCCCTCTTTTTTTCTTTTTTCTTTGTTTTTTGTTGTTGTTATTTTAGTTAGACTCTTTACTTTTTAGTTTTTCGTATTACAAGTAGGCAGTAGCTACATGGTAAATAAATTCCGAAATTTTAAATAAACGAATTTAAATTTATTATAAATATTATCATTTTTTTTCAAAATTATTAAATTATTTTAAATAATTATAACATGAAAACTCGTTTTTATATATTTTTGACACTTTACTTCTTATTTAAAAATTTATTTTTAATTTATTAACAAGATTTTTAAAAATTTACAAATTATTTCAATATCAAAGAATTATCAAACACTAAATTTATCATTATCATAAGCACTAGTATTAGGAGATAATTCTAAACCAAAATATGATCTAAGTTTCAAATTTGTTGTGTTCAGTAGATTGAATATTTTTAACCTAAAAAATACTCAATTAAATAGATGTTAATGTTTGTTTGGCTGAAGTATGAAAAAATATTAATTGAAAAAAGTAGCTAATGACAATTAACAGTTGAAGGGAGACAAGCAACTAATATCAAAAATATATATATATATATATATTTAAGTATTTGATAGAAACTGTTGAAAAAAAATTATGAAATAGAAAATAATTAAAATGACAATAGGAAAGAAAAAATAATAATTGAGTAATATTACATTAATTTCTATTGACTTAATTAAATAAGTATTAAGGAACCGCTTATTAAAATAAGCTCATTTCAGGTTAAAATAAATAGTCCCACTACAAAAGCTAACTCCATCTTATTGCATCCAAATAGTTATTTTTGAGTTAAAGTGTTTAATTTCTCACCAATGTAATAAGCTAATCCCATTGAGTAAAAACAAACGAGGCCTTGATCTATTTTTTTTTTTTATTTTTTTTTTTTGTTTTAAGGGATTATGCTACATATCAAGATGTAGGCTTTCTCACCCTTACAAATTCTACAATTACAAAAAAATAAAAATAAAAAGAATAAATTACACTAATTTTTTTTAAAATTAAACGGTATTTTTTTACTTATATTATTAACAAACTATACATATCTTCCCTCTTTTTCAAAATTTTCAAAATGACAAAATATCCCTTTCTTGTTTTTTTTTTTTTTTTTTTTAACATTTTTCAATTTTGACTATTTTTTATTTAAGATTTATAAATATCAGCAGGAGCTCTCTCCTCCTCCTCCTTCATGTTCCTTTTTCGGGCCAAGCAATGGGGAGGACTTGGCTCTTTTGCAGACTTGACCCAGCTCCTCCTTGAACCCTAATAATTCAGTAATTCAACAGCATACAGTCTAGATTGAACCATGCTGTATCAGGAAATTCAACTCTCATTCAAAATGTACATTTAACCCAACAGCAGATATCAATATTCCATCATACACCTCAAAAGTATAACTACATTATGTCCATTAATGAAAATTTTCGCTTCCTCAATCCAAGTTGGCTTCCTAGGGGAGAATGAAATCTGAAATGAATCATTCCATTAATCTGATACTCCTTGCTCAGGAATTTTAAAAGGCAAGCAACAGAGGAAGATGAGATTTGTTAAATGAAAACTTTTCTTCCTCCACTATAACTAGTAGACCAGTATTGACAATCTTTCAAAATATATAACAAAAACACTTTTTTCAAAATTAAATGCATTGTGAAATGTTAGTATACAAACTACCAGTGAATCATTAAGGATCACTGTCAAGTTGAATCCCTCAACAAATATTTCTTAAGCTAGTGACCTCCATTTATGGCAAATACATTACAGGACTCAATACAAGTTCTGTGGTGCTAAATAATTAGCTACACAACTATAAATTATAGGACCCCAGAAGATGAAAACGTTTTACTTGAATTCTAAGTCTAGGAGTAATCTGCTATAATCCAGGGGTCTCGAGCTGAGTTGGAGAAAGCTGTTGAAATTACTCTCCCTTGATCATAACTGACTGAAACGGTACCTTCTTAATTTCCACAAAAGTTGAAAAATCCTTGTTCATTGGCTGTTTCCACGGCTCCCCATCCATCTGCAAAAAACCTTCCTTCCATTCTCCACCTCTAAGCTCAAATCGAATTGCTGCAGCCTGGGAAATGCCGGTAAAATTCCTTCAATTGACCATCTTAAGCAAGTGTTGGTAATAAAATTTTGCCAAGAGAAGTAGGGATTGACAAGTATCGTGAAATTTCTGTTCCAATTCTTTGGAACCAGTTTCAAACTCCTTCTCAGTTTCCTAGAAACAATCAAGAATTTCCTTGCCAGGACACGATAATTCAATTCTTCAACAGAAAATCAAAGAACTTTGAAGCCAAATGACAGTAAAACATAATGATACAGAAATCAACTGGCTTCTTTTCAGAAGTACAATTCACAAATATGAGCCTTACTCGGATATTATATAAAACTCAGATCCATGCTTTGCAATGTCTATAAATGAAAGGTTTGCTTACTTTCTCTATTCTAGGGTGGTTTTATTCTATTCGGAATAATATTTAAGGGGGGATGTGATGGACTGTAATACTATGGTTTCCAGTTTCTATGTATTGTCCCATATAGGCTGACGGACTTTAGCTTTCTAAAGCAAACTAGTCATAAACCCATGTGATGCAAGCTATAAATTTTTGCTTGAGAGTTCAAACATTGACAGACCCAATAATAAATCATCAGTCCAATTCCAAATACTATACTACAGAGTATTGTTGATTTACCTAATCACTAGCATGAGTAATAAGCAATCACTATTTGATAAATGAAAGTGGGGCCAAAGTAGCTGAGAGGACAGTATACTATTTCCTTTTTCCGTCACTTTTGTTTTTCAGGTTATTTTCTGATTTTAAATTAACATCAAAAGTAAGTACTTATAGATTACTACACAAAGGAAGGTGAATTTCAGAAGGATTTTACTGGCTTTGTTTGATTCATGAAGTGTATCAAGATGGCTGCATGATAAAAGAAAGAACTATTGGTTCGTTAATAATATATTAATTTCCTCTTAATCCTCCTTGTCAAGTATAGTGGATTCCATAGTTACAGTTGATCTTCTAATAATTAATATTCAATAACTCAATAATCTCTAAAAATTAATAATCTTTTAAAGAACCAACATAGTGAATAATTAATAATTTAAAAAAAAAAAAACAATCTAGAATTAATTATTAGAACATAAAAACACACATCTATATTTGTATTTTCTTTTATTGCTAAGACTCACACACCCACTTTGTCCCAATTGCGACTTGAACCCTCAATCTCCCAAGGTGATAGCATTCAAGCTAACCCTTGATGGTACATCTATATTTTTATATTTATATAAAACTTATTAACAATATTAATTTTTTAGTAATAAAAAGGAGATAAAGAGTTTTCTTAACTTAAATTAGATTTTTTTTTCTCTAGTGAAAAAAAGTTCGTCGCCGTCAGGATTTTTATGTTGAAAATCACATACAAGGAAAAACTTCATTAATAGTATGTAGAGATAAGTAATAATTAAACTTTTTTTGAGTCTCCCAAAATTATTAATTATTAGAGAATAGACTATACTTCATGTTGAAGACCATTATCTTCGAACAAGTTGAGCCTCCTGCTTACATCGATTGATACTAGAGTTGTCACATCCTATCTGATGCTAACCATGAAAATAGTGGCAAATGCCACAGCAAAAGCAATCTTGAGAATTAACTGTCGAAGCATATTTGACCACTTTGTAATGTGATGGAAGTCAGATTTTTATCATCACAATTGAAAAGGAAACTGATGTCAAAATCCATAACTATGGAACCAATATTCATATATCCAAAAAGATTGACTCAAAAACCAAAAATATATATAAAGATAAGAAATTCTCCTAGACCAAAAAAGGCTGGAATAAAGATAAGAAATCTACTCCCAGAAAGACTCATCTTTTCCTTTTGAAAGGTGGGCCAAAATATTGGTATACTGATCACACTAAAGTACTTTACTGAACAAACGGAACATCAGTACAAGATTGAGCATGATTATTGTGAAGGAATTCAATAAAGCTTGCTTGAATAAATATCACCACAAGATTTGTGATGATGACAAGATCAGACTACAGGACATGCAAGCAGCTTCTTTCTAGTTATGAACCCACATCACTCTATAATTGACATTAACAAATTGAGGGAGAATCACATCAAGAAGTTTTTGGCAGCTGGAGCAAAATTCTGATCATGAAGTTGTTAACCTAAATGTTGAAGATGTTACTCAACATCAATATACACTATTACACTAAATCACACGTCCCAAGTTAAAGAACATGAAAATTTAGAAGAGATAACCAATAACAAAAGACTCGTCTAGACAGCCTATTGAAACCATAAATCCATCATTACTGGATTCTACTAATCATTAAGGTGAGCCTGCAAGTTGCAATTTCGAAAATCAAGTGGAATTACTTTATGAAATTCAAAACAAAGTGGTGCCACGCTTTAAATGTACTGGTGTTAAGAAATTTATTTTTGATTTTCGATTTTTGCTTTTGATAATCCTGACAGAATGAAAGCTCATGGGGAGGGGGTGATAAAGAGGTGTGGAATTCGGTAATCACCTCTGGGGAAGAAATTGAAGCAACTAAGGTATTTGAAAGCAATTGATTTATTGTAAGGGGAAAACTTCAATCTCTTTTGATGAACTGAAGAATGAGTTTCTCTAAAGTGCAAGGGACTAGAGTAGAACAAGATAAAGCAACTACAACCATTTGAAAATTTTATATTTAATTTTACAATTGTCAATCTTTAGGAAAAACACTTGTTTTCATTTTTTTAAAGAACTTTCTACTATTGAGTGGTCAAATTAAGGCCTTATATACAAATAGGATGAGTTTTAGAAGGTCTATACTCATTTTAAATGGGATTATTGGTTCCTTGACAAAAAATATTTTATCAGTCATTAATAATAAATTGGGAAAAATACTAAAAAGTCCCTAAAATAAATTAATGATTAGACTAAAATAGCGTTCAATGTACATTTTAAAAAATACTAAATAGTTGATAAATAAATTATTCAATAAAAAATATATATATATAATATTTTTTATTTTCAATCCAAAAAGTCTATAATACATTTTTTTATCTAAAATATCCAAAAAAGAAACTTTTAAAACAAAAAAAGTCCAATTGTTAACTTTCATCTTAACACCGTTAAAAAAATATTAATGATTAGACTAAAATAGCCTTCAATATACATTTTAAAAAATACTAAATAGTTGATAAAATAAATTATTCAATTAAAAAAAACATAACATTTTTTATTTATCTAGATGGCCTAAAAAATAAATTTTACTTCATAAAATCTTATGATTTTTTTGGATTAAAGAAGTTATTTTATATATTTTTAGTATTTTTTTCTAAAATGTATTTTGAAGGCTATTTTTATCTAATCAGTAATATTTTTTTTAACGATGTTAAGATAGAAGTTAACAATTGAATTTTTCTGTATTAAAAGTTTCTTTTTTGGATCTTTTAGACACAAGAAATGTATCATTGACTTTTTGGATTGAAAATTTTATATTAGAAACTTTTTAGTATTTTTCCCTAATAAATTTATCCCAATTATCCTTGTGATTCCAAATTTTTTTCCTTGATATTATTCCTCCAGGTTCCGAAGATTTCTCTTTGGGTTAAAACCATGACCTTCCTTCTCCCATACCATGCTACCTAAACTTACCAACCCCCAACTGATTTAAAGCCAGATGATCTTCTTGTTCCATTTTTCTTCAAATTAAGGGAAGTGGAAGAGAATCAAGCAAATTAAATATATTCACTTAAAAGAAGAAGAAGAAGAAGAAGAGAGAGAGAGAGAGAGAGAGAGATAAAGAGAGGAGCAAAGAGGGGAATGTCATAACAGCAGCTCTGACCCCCCCAGGTTCCTTCAAGTGTTTGTGCATTGAATTTTTGAAGGATCGCACCACAATAATAACCCATGAAAATTTGGGACATTATGCTCACCATTGTTTTCTGGAAACTCAAAAATCGCAGCAAGCTAAAAGTGTAATGACTTAACGTTCTTGAACAAAAAAAAAAAAAAGTTTCAACAGAACTTGCAGTACCTGTGCAATGTGTTTGGCGGAGATAAGGTCAACCATAACAAATGAAGCATGCCATCCATGTTTTAAGCCAAAAACTTCTAGGAGACCATCATCAACATGGGCCTCAACAAAGCCTTTCTGAAAAGTAAACAATCAATTTCAAAGAAACATTTTTACCTTCAGTTTGGAATTCAACATAGTTTCTCTTGAGAGTATACAATAAAGCTAGTAAGAGTTCCTACAATATAAATCATCAAAATGCAACAAAATAACACTAAGAAATGATTCTATACCATAAATGAGCGAGTACAAGGGCAAAAACAAATTTAAACTTGTAAGGCACGAAGAAATTTGGCAATCTTTTCCTCTTTTTTCTCAGGTTACATTTTTTAGGGACAACATTGAACCACACCAGGGTGCAACCCATCCTACTAAGTCAACCAACTCCTTACATTCCAGAAACTCCTTCAAACTAAGAGGAAAAAAAAACTTCATGCAGCTGCTGACCATGCATACAGAGAGTGATCATCAATTTGTCTGTAATCATTACATGTTTAGACACTCTTGTTACCTCATCTCCCTCAGCAGTTCAATTCAAATTTCTCGTGAAACTAAACACTTCACAGACTCTCAATTGCTCTTGAGCAACTTTTGATTTTGAATCAAACTTTACTTTTCTTTATCAGAAGGCAGAGATTGGGGTCACGGGTTGGGGGATTTGTGTGTGTTAGGTAGATAAGTTGAACACCTTATTGCATACAATCTACTATTTTCAGGTAACATGTCCATTATCATTATCACAAGTAAATTATCCTAAATACACCTACAATAAATGAAAAAAGAAACGATGAACAAGCTGGCAAGAATGCCCCAAGGAAAGGACAAAACAGATCCATCATTCAAATTTCTTCAAGGATTTAAAACACATTTGGCCCTTGCTAATTACATAAAAAAAAAAAAAAAAATTTAAAAGCTTCATATAAAAAGTCCAACAAGGTTTTTATTATGTTCATTATGCATAGCTAAACAGGCACTTCTGATTCACATGAATAAGGTATAATGGCTTGTAAAAAAGTGAGAAAAATGTATCATCATCGAGCTGGTAAACACCACTGGGTCATTTCAAGTAACCAAATGATACCTTTTCCAAATACTGTGGCTTCAAATTACCCCATGGATTTCTTCCGCTTGCATAATTCTGAAGATTCAAAGCAACTATAGCCCTAACACTGGAAAGGAAAAAATACTCAGCTCAAACAAAAAAGAAAAGAGAGAGAGAGAGAGAGAGAGAGAGAGAAGGAAGATGATTGGTAACCAGGATACGCCTGATATTATTTATTTGTCTAGCTATTTAACTTTGGGATAAAATAAACATGAAAAATGTGTTTATAAAACCAATCCATTGAACAAGATTTTGTGCATGTTATAGGCAAACATATATTCAAGTATCAGTTATGGACTACTTTGAGAGTAACGTATAGGAGCAAATCATCACTCCAAATGCAATACATGTAAAGTAAAAATAGTGTGAGAATTTAAATTAACCTTGAAGGGATTGGAATCTGTTCCCATTCTGAGCAGTTGGCCTTTTTAATGTGCATCCTTAAGATGTTCTTAAGTCCCCTGCATTCATAAAGTTGTTTAATGCATATGAACAACTATAATGTTGTCATTCAAGCATAATTAAGTCCTAGCTGAAAGATATCACTAAGAAATGTTCAGTTTTGCAAGTATAATTTTCATATAAAAAAATAAAACCAAAAATGAAACTACTATGATATGTGGATGCCGAGATGAATGTTCTGTTTCAGCACAACCATGAAAGTCAGCACTCTCATGAAAGTCAGCACTCTCCAAATTCAGACAGACACAACTTTAAGTGCGAGTTTATGTACATTGATACGTTAAATAAAATATTTGTATGTGCGCGCAGACGCAAGTTACTTGGTACAATGGTAAAAGCTCAACTTGACAAGCATGAGACAAAGGTTTGAATTATTAGAGGGCAGCCACTTTTTGCTATAAGAACCGGAGGTCAAGTCTGCACTCAGACCAACCCCTCCTCCCTCCAATGGAAAAAAAGAAAAAACCTACTTGATGGGACCACAAGGTTTTAAAGTGAAAGCATTAGGTAATGTGTTTGAAGAAACAAAAAAAAGGGTCAAGTGTTTTTTTCTCACTACAAGGTGAGGTGTATCACTACAAGGTGGGCTATTTTCCGTCAGTGTACCTAGGTTTGCCTTTGGGTGCGCCCTTGAATTCTTCATCGATCTGGGATGCGGTGGTGGAAAATTTTCAGAAGAGGATGGCGGGATCGAAGAGACAGTATCCATCCAAAGGAGGAATGATTACGCTTATCAATAGCACCCTTGACAGTCTTCTAACTTACTACATGTCTCTTTTCCCGCTGCCCTCCGAGGTGGAGAAGAGATTGGAAAAGATCCGACGTGACTTTTTGTGGGATGGGAAGGAGGGGGAAAGGAAGATTCACCTCGTCAATTGGGAGAAGGCTAAGAGACCGATTGAGGAAGGGGGGCTGGGCTTTAAGGAATTGAAGATTTTCAACAAAGCTCTACTTGGTAAGTGGTTTTAGCATTTTGCACAGGAGGGACAGCCTTTATGGAAGGAAGCTATGTCTTCTAAATATGGCTTTGATAGTTTGGGTTGGTTTGTGAAGGAGTCTAGGGAGCCTTTTGTACGTAGTATCTGAAGGGGTATCCAAACAGGCAAGAATGAGTTCATGAACTCTATTCGCTTCGAGTTGGATAGGGGGTCAAGGGTTAGATTTTGGAAGGATCCGTGGTGCGGTGATGCCCCCCTTAAGAAATTTTCCCAATTCTTTTCAGTCTCTCCTCAAACAAGGAGGCCTTGGTGGAGGACTTTATGCTTGTGGTAGGGGACTCAAGAGTATGGGACCCTTGTTTTAGAAGGAACTTTTTTATTGGGAGCTTGTGAAGGTGGAGGGGTTATTTAAAGTGCTGGAAAGATGGAAATATCATGAGCAAGTTGAAGACAGGGTGATCTGGAAGTTAAATGGCAGTAAGAAGTTTTCACTGCGTTCATTCTATAAGCTTTTGATGGGTCAAAGAGAGGTTCAGTTTCCATGGCAGCTCATCTGGAGGTCTAGAGTTCCCAAGAGGTCGCGTTCTTTTGTTGGGTAGCATCGTGAGGTGCTATTCTCACGGCGGATAACCTCATAAGAAGGGGCTTTCAGATGCTATTTGTATAAGGAGGCAGAAGAGTCTGTCGATCATCTTTTAGTGCATTGCCCAGTGGCTACTAAAGTGTGGAACATGGTGCTCTCTTAGTTTGAAGTGCGATGGGTGATGCCTGAATCGGTTCACGATGTTTTGCTTGGATGGAGGTGTAGTCGCATCCGTAAGGATTGTAAGAGAGCTTGAAAAATCACTCCTTTGTGTCTCCTTTGGTGCATTTGGAAGGAGAGGAATAGAAGAGTTTTCTAAGGCGTGGATCTCTCGCTCATGAGACTTAAGGATTCTTTTTTGAAATTGCTATTTTTTTGGCTCAAAGGAGATTACCCGTTGAGTGTTGATAGTTTTGTTACTTTTTTGGTGGATGTTAGGTTTGATTTGTGCCTCTCCCTTTTTTTGTATATGGGTTTGCCCCCCTCGGGCGCAAAGTATATAATAATCTAACTTTACCGATCAAAAAAAGGGTGAGCCGTAAACCTCAAGGCATAAATGTGAGGCTTTGATTTTATTTAAAACTGTATAGTAATAAATACATTAAATATAGAAAGAATAATAAATAGCAAGTAATATAAAAGATTCGAGATGTTATAAGAGCATATGGGCATTTTTTTTGTTACATCGGGGTGTCCCCAACCTCCTTTGAGTCGAAACAAATCCCTACAAATGCATAGTTAAGAAAAATAAACAGTAAATATTCCCTCACTAATATTATTACATGAAGATCATATATTGGTATAGCAAACTTTCTTTGAAGTGGGCAATAATGGTGGTAGACTTGATGGGACATGACACGAAGAGAAAAGTTTGATGGGACATAACACGAGGAGAAAAGTTATGTTGATAAAGCATTAGTTGGCACCTCAATGGTAAGTGAAAAGTTTATGAAGTTCATCAAGTGGCTTTTAGGACGAATGAAGGAAATGAATTGACAACTTCAAGCAACCCCTAGTTTTCGCAATTTACTAATGATGGATGCATGACTTGGACTTTTGGATCATTTTCATGTCTTTATTCAATGCATGTTTTTAAAACCTTAGTTATTGCATGCCATTGTCAATGAATATGCTTAAACTTTAGAACATAAATATTTTGCATGTGTCAACATACTTTTCTATCTGTCTCCTAACTTTGAGTGTCATTTGATACAAGATATGATACGTAAATGGAAGGAACAAAAAATTTGTGATATGATATGCAAGTTGACAACAAGAGATGCTCCATTGAAACAAATAAAACAATATAAAAACTCCTTAAGTGAGAAAATTTTCTAACCTTAAACTTGGATCACTCATGCAAGGTGTGAAAAACCATCCTTGTTTGCAGGTGTACCCAGAGTAGATCAACTGTGTGATAACAGAAAGGTCAGTAGAAATCTTGTAATTGTATGCCCTAGAATAGTTATATCTTTTAGATATTATATATTAAGCAAATTAATGAAGTTTTGTATAATTAAAAAATCTCTAAGCTGCTAATTCCCTTATCTATCAAAACATAGGAATAAAGCTTCAGTCAGAATAGAAAAATACATTTTATTGACACTTCCAAATATCAGAGAGATGGCAGAGTAAAGAATTACAACAGTATTAACATAAACAAATGGAAAGAAAATTTGCCACAGCTTTGTGGCCATTGCATTTCTAACCAAGAACAGCACAAAGCAGCCCAAGAAGGACAGGACAAGAAGACCTGTCTTTGTGCTTCTCTATTCAAATTTGTTTCCATCGGTACTTAGACATGTTCCACAAAGGCATGTCTGGGTATCAAAGGCCACTTAGGGAAGCATATCCTTTTTATGTGACAGTCATATGGATATTCCAGTCTAGCTTTCTCTCATGCTACAGTTGACCCTATTATAATTAATATTCAACAAGTCAACAATCTCTAATAATTAATAAACGTTTAAGAAACCAACTTAGTTCTATGGTGGATAATTAATTATTCTATTGCCTAATAATTAATATTTTTTTCAAAAAAAATCTTTATAATATTAATTATTAGAAAGATAAAATAGTTATATATGTACTTAATAATATCTCATATACAACATGTCTTTGATATTTATTTTTATTAATTCAAAAGTATTGAAAGTGGAAAATTTTATCACATCACGAAACACAACTTCTTTACTTGAAAAAGACATTATGAGTTTTTTATACCTAAAGTTAAGCATTTTATGTGTTTTTTATGAAAAACCAAAATGTCGCTGAAAAGTTGGATTTAAGGTCTTATTTTTGTACCAAAAATCATTTATATGTAAGAAACACTTATTGGTTAATAAAAGTTTGAGAAAAAATAATAATTAATAATTCTAGTAATTAATCAATTTTCAATCTCCCACATCTATTAATTATAAGAGAGTTGATTGCATAATAGTTTAGACTAGATTTTCATAGACACTTAGATATTGTTATTTGTTATTGCAGCATGTGTCAAAAAGTAATTATATGCTATGCAAGTATTCTTGGCATCACAGAAATAGAGAATCCAATGAGTTGGATTACAATTTGTGCACGCCTTTTGCTTGCTATATTTTTGCTCTTCATTCATCAACAGCCACCCTAACTTGTTTTAATGTCCATCTTATGCTTGTTAGTATCAAAGATAAGGCTGCACTGTTAGAGATCTTCTGTGTTATACTATAGCTCCTAGATGTGGAACCCAAGGAGCACAGTGACAAAATTAGGGAACAATCTGCAGGCAAGCACGTTAGAATGGATTAAGTATTTAATGACTGCAATGATGAGCTAAAAGATGCATCATATAACCATGCAATGATAGAGAACTACATAATAGAAGTTGAGTACAAGAATATTTGTACAACATTTGTGGAGACTAGAGATCAATTGGTAGATACTTTGACCAAAGGAATCTCTAGAAAGAGCTTCCATTCTATCCTAAGCAAGTTAGGGCTGGTTGCCCCAGCTTGAGGGAAAGTTGAGTGAAGCAACTAATTTTCCATGTTAAGTGACATTATAAGCTTTTAGAGAGCTATATTTGTTGTTGCATGGTTAAGTAAAAATATCAACATACAGAGAAGGAATCTTAAGCTCTCTTTTTCCTCAAAAAATCTGTTACTCCTCTTTTTGTTTCTTCTCCATTGTTTTCTCCACTATGTTCTAAACGCACAACAGTACAAATCAATTCATGAGCCCTGTTACCAATTGACCCACACTTGAGCCTCAATGGTTCCCTCTCGGGCCCTCAGCAACCTGAGTAAATTAGGAACTGGGTAATTCTGTCAATATTATTGGCTCCCCTCCACACTAAAAAGAAGATTTTAATAAAGTAAAGCTGCAATCTTCTTTTCAGAGATAAGGAATGTATGTAGAAAGATTTATATCTAGTTGAATGAGAATGTTTTAGTTCTCTTAAAATTCAAATGATTTGTCTAGTCCCAAGATCTAGCAACTAAAGAGTGCTTCTACTATGGACTCCAATCTCTAGCAACCAAGCAGATGTTCAAGCTATTTAGGTTTTGGGTGTCGGGCAGAGGAGTGAGCCTCTAGTTTCTAATAGCACTTCATTCAAAACTATATTCTTAATTAGTGTATTTTCATCCTCTTTGAGTTGGATGATTCTTCTTATTTTTCCTCTTCAATGGGGCCTCCTTTTGGTGTATATTATCTACTACAAGTGTATTTTGGCTTTTCAATTAATATGGTTTCTCTGCAAAGAAATGGCTTTTAAAGTTAAGGAACTCCATGTAGGATCAAGTCCTACAGATTTAAATGCACTAAAAAAAAAAAATATCAAACACACTAAAAATATCTTGTATGCCGAGGAAAGACATTAAATCAGACCTTATTTGAAAGAGGACCTTGTGCAAGGAAAGGTTTCTCATTTCTTAAATGGTGGAAACCATAAGCAACTTGGGCATCCATTCCTACATCCAAATATAAAAAAAATGACACTAAACAATAAGTTAAGGATATAAAATTTATCATAAGTATGTAATAGGTTGCTCTAAAAAATTAGAGCAAATCTTACACTTGCATACTTTCTCTTATTCATAATTTACTTTCTTTTTGTTTATTTACTTCTTTATTTTTATTCATTCATTTATCTATTTTTTGTGTGAGAGTTTCCTTTTGCATAACAGTATTCTTCGCAAAAGTTGAATGGTGGAATAAGGTAACAAACCATTCATAGTCGAGCAAGGTTTTTCTAGGTGTATGCAAGGATGTAGTGTCACTAAATCGGGTCAATTTGACACAAGCAAATGCACAAAAAAAGGGGTAAATTAGTAATTATACTCTTAGGATTAATTCTGTATATTCAGTTTCTTTAACAAAAGCAGAAGGAAATGAGTTCATCAAGATTAAGTAAACACATGAACCTAGCATTAGGAATCCGTTTGGCAGGCATTAGCCTCATTTTGATCAATCCTTAATATGTAATGAAAACTTGAAGCTCCACTTTTTGAGGTTCAAAGTCCAACATCGGTAGAAATTAAAATAATAAGCTCAAAGGTCCTATATTACCAAATCCACAATTGGATAAGATAACACTATAGGTGAAACATTGGATCATACATCAGTTCTCTAAGTCAAACGGCATACCTATGCTGAAGTAATTATAAAATACTCCTTGATAGCAAGAAACTTTCTCTGGTAACTCCCCTTCGACTTCCAGTCCCTGCACAATCACAATCACAATCACAATCAAGTTTCAACCATTAACAATTAGAATAATACAATAGATAAATTTTATATATCACACAATCTTTATAATTTAATATCGCATAATCCTTGCATTTTAGATTGGTCTCCAATTTCAGATGGGAATGCATTTAAATATATCATCTACACACTGATCAATTTAAAAAAAAAAACTCTCCCATATGCATTCCATATTTAATACCATTTTCCCTGTAGAGTGTGTTACAGGGCGTTTAAGAGGCAATTAGAGTTATTTTCATATAATAATATGAATATAGCAGCCAGACCGATCAAGGGATGCACTCTCAGTTGTTTCTAGATTAGATCATTGGTCTTGTTGCATGAGAATTTTCAAAAGTCTACACCCTAAGTCATAAATGTTACCTATATTAATGGATATATGGTGATCCAATAGTTAATATTTTCCAGACAATTATAGTCTACATACAACGTTATATGTTGAAAGAAAAAATCAGGTTGGATTGTTTTTATAAAAAAAAGTGTCAAAACCAATTTGAATTCAATGCTTTAGTGGATTGAATTGGTTCAGATCCTTCACGTATTAGTGGATCAGATTCCTACAACACGCTTGGCTAGTCAGGTCGAATTCAAATTGAAATCCAATCCATCAACAGGCCTACTTTACATCATAGAATTTTAGGCAGTGAACAAAGACAGCGCAGCTCAATCGAGGATGTTGCTGATGAAAAGAAAAGAGAAAAATCAGAATGATTGTGAGATATAAAACTAGCACCAACCAGCTAAGGACAAGAAAATGTCAGAAACATGTAATGCATGTCTGATCATTGAAAGGATAAGGGGATGGGTATATCAGACCTAGCAAAGGCATAAGACGTACTAACTTGAGATTCAACAAATTACACGGCAATGAAGAAACGTGATTTCTATACTCAACACCAAATAATTAAGATATAGCCATATTACTTATCCTAAATAAATAACAAATATACAAAATAAAAAATAAAAATCAATAAACAAAGACACAAATTTGTTAATTCTACAATGTAAGGATCAATGAGCCTTAGCTCAGTTGGAACTCAAGTGGGATGATTTAGAATAAATCAAACTCTTACCACTGTACTGACGGCAAAAAGAAGAAAAAAAAAAGGAATGAAGAAAAAAATAAGAGAAAAAAAAAAAAGAAGGAAAAGAGTTTTTGATGCAAGGGTCAACTATGAACATGCTTTTACAAGAAAGATTACCAAACTCAAACCCATCACATACTTCAAGAAATGCCATGACCATGGTTACCACAATCTGCTCCTCCCCTAGCAAATTGCGAATTGGTATCGCACAATCTAAAACATGGATCATTAGCAATTTGAAACGTACGATTTAGCGTTCCAATCTAAAATATCAGAAATCCCAAAAAAAACATACAAAATACACACACATCATTGAAATTTTATTTTATAATAACTTGAATTCGTTGAAATTTTTTTAGTGTTTATATACACATACACATTTTATTACAAATACGATAAAAAAAAATATATATCACGTTCCAAATAAACGTATTTCGTTCCAACAAAGCGATCCAAAGAAGCCTACCCCTAACGTACCATGTTTTATAACAAGTGACAATAACGTTCCCGTTCCCGTTCCCCTTCCCCGTATCATAACGATCCACGTTCCAGGTAACATTGGCCAAGACAAAGATGGGATGAGATAGATAAGAACATGCCCCATTACCATCCCCTAACCATACATACAGTTTCTGATGGTATATTTTTCTTAAATTTCTTTGTCAAACAATCTTAATTTTTCATATTCATTCATCTAGTCATCCTGAGCATGTTGAATGTTTTTCACAAGTAAAAATTTAAAATTGTGATGTAAATTAGACAAAATAAATTTTGTTCCACACTTCCTTAAGGTATGTTCTAAAATTCTTTCTTAGAAAATCTCGATCATAATTTCGTACACTGTTACATTTATCTAAGTTTAATAGCTTTGTAGTATAATGCAAAAGAGTGGGGGTAAATGCTGATGAACACATCCATCCACAAACCATCTTCAGCGATACAATTCATATTGCATCTGTAGACTAGCACTCTTTAGAAAAAGGATAAAAGAGAGACTTGGGGAATGAGTAAAATCATCATATTGGGGGCATGGAAGAAAGTTTGCTCACCCTTGCAAGTTGGGGGTCTTGGGGTTGGATCATTCTGCTAGTTCAATCAGAGGCCTTGTTAACCACGTGGCTATGGAGAATTTTCCACAAAGCATAATAGCTTATGGAGGCAAGTGGTGGAAAGTACTTCAGTATTTCTGCTAGGGGTTGGGTGTCCCCAACGATCTCTTCTTCCTATGGTGTTGCTTTATGGAAAGGTATTAGGAATGGGTGGCAGGAATTTTCCAAGTATGTTGGCTTTGTAGTGCGGTATGGCAGTAGAGTGAGATTTTGGTATAATATGTGGTGTGGAGAAAACCCTTGCAAGGGTAAATTTCCAAAGCTTTTCCATATCACATCTTATAAAGAAGCGTTGGTGGCTGATTTCACGAGTATCCAAGGCTGTGGAGGCCTAGATTCTTTTGGTCCCTACAGGATTGGAGATATATTCAGTGGGATCTCTCTTTGACATGCTAGAATTCGCAGAGAGGGAAGGACGTTATGAGATGGACTCCCACTAATCAAGGAATATTTGTGCCAGATCATACTATAGAATCCTTCGTGGGGAAAACGGTCTAGATTTTTCTTGGAAGAGTATTTGAAAAGTTAAAGCACCTTTGAAGGTCATTTTTTTTTTTGGGTAGCTGCTTCAGAAGCCATTTTGATGATTGATAACTTGGATAGACAAGTAAAGCTCTTGCCTAATTGGTGTCGTATGTGCTGGCGGGTGAGGGAAACCCCCCAATCACTTATTACTTCATTGTGAGGTTGCAGGAGAATTATGGTCTCTCATTTTCTCACTCTTTGGAATGCAATGGACCATGCCAGCCTTAGTTTATGCATTGATGACCTGTTAGGGATAGGGGTGCCCTTCCAAGAGAGTCCGTAGCATCTGGATGGTGGTGCCTCGTGAAATATTTGGTAAGAGTGGAATAGACACATTTTTTAAGATGTTGAGATTCCTGTTCATAGGCTTAAGAATATACCTTTTAATACTTTTCACTTTTGGATTTTGGGGCACTATCCCGATTCTCTTAAACACACTGTAGATTTTTTGGGAAATCTCAATTGTATAACTTTTTTGTACATGAACTACACCCCCTCGGGCACTTTCTTTTTTAATAATATACTTATCAAAAAAATTGATTAGCCCTGTAAAAGCAGCCAACTGAATAACATAGATGTAGTTGAAGTAGAGCTAATTTACAACCTGATCAAGAGAAACCTCTTCTGTTGCCTTCAGAGAGTGGGGTGTCTCCAGATCTTCCCCAGCTGGCATTGACACCAGAAGATTCCAACTGTGCTCAATATAAAGTTACATTTCACAAAACCCCATGTATATGAGTATGTCAAAATCATAAGATTTTACCCACCAAAGAGAAAAATCAAAAGATTTTATAAACACAAAAAGAATGAACTTAAAAATAATAATAATAATAAGTCAGAGTTCAAAGTACATTAGTATACACATAAGAGGCATGCAAATACACACACACACACACATATATATAATATAAACATCACACAGTTTGGAGAATTAAAAAACTGTAGAACATGAAAATGAGCATCAACGTTTCTAAGAAGCATACCCAGGATACCATTATTGACAACCATCAAAATAAAATTAAAAAAAAATCAGTTTTAAACAGAATTTTAAAACTAACACATGGAACTTCATAAATACCTATTTAGTATCTAAGTGACAATTCCTAGAAATGACATAACTTGCATGATAAACATCTAGTGGTGAGACTTATCCTATTGGATATGTGCTACTGCTACCTTGCCGCGTATATAATTCCATGAATGTTGTCCTCAGTATCATCTACTACTTTGGTCAATTCTACTATGTTCTGTCCATTCTGCCTCAAAAAGTAACCAGATAAGATGTTTTTCATATTAGGAAAATTTTTAACGATTCCATTCGTTATGGTAAGTTCTGGGCTATTTCAGGCTATTTGTTAAAATCAAGTAATCCAATAGGATTGACACTGAAAAATTCCCCCGCGGGGGGGGGGGGGGGGGGGGGGGGGGGGGGGGGGGGGAAGAGGAAGAGAGAGACACACATTTAAATCACAAGAAAAGTGTTGCATGTATTATTTGGGTGCATGTGCAAGAGAGAGAGAGATGGCCAGTAAGTCTATTCGCACCATTACTTCAAACTTTTTTTTTTCACTAGTGAACTTTGAGGTGGGAAGTTGAACCTGACCTTTACTTCAAACTCAATGCAATTACCACTACAAGACCAAAGTACAGCCTTCAATCAAATACAATTTGGTGGTGCATCGGTTCAACACCCAGTCAGTCACCTTGACATGGCATTTCAAGAGAATAGAGAGGAAAGGAGAATGAAATTTATTAAAAATAATATTTCTTTTATCTTATTTCTTTCTTTTTTTTCAAAGTACAGCCTTCAATCAAATACAATTTGAAATCATTGAGACACAAAACCAAAAGTTGATCCAGATTACTGAATGGTGAGGAGATTGAGGGTGAAAGGGATGCGTTGCGGTGGATATGCAAACAACTCGAGGAGATGCAGGACGAAAGGAAGGTAGGATCTCTGAGAGAGTATACAGAGGTGGAGGTTGGAAGAGTGTAGCCTGAGAATTCAGAGATATAGCTCCAGAAACCATCAGAGGAAGTAGGGGCTAGCTCATTCTGGGAAGCAATGCAGGTGGGTAGATGGCCGGAATCTTCTTTGAAGGTTGTCAGCTGGACCAATAGAACATGGGTGGACTTTGCAATTAGTTTGGACTCATGATGAGTTCGATTTGAGTTCTCGAGACACCTGTTGGGGTGGAGAGTGGGACCAACAACTGGGTGGCTGGCACTAGAGAGCCAAACAGTGCAAAATTGGGTGGACCGCCATTGGAGAGTACCAGCTGGGGTACGGGTAGTCGAAATGTTTAGAGACGTGTTCCTTTTCGAAATTTCTTCCATCGAAGAGGCAACTAGGTTCTGGAAACAATGAGATTGGCTGTTCGAAGACCAACCTGTATTTCTGGACTGGTGGGCAGTTACAACAGGTTGTTCCAAGAAAGGCTTTGAACCTTCAGAGGTATGGGTTCATTTTGTTGGATTGCCAATATGTTTGTGGAGTCTGGTGGTATTCAAAGCATTGTGTGAACTTGATGGAAGGGCTTTAGAAGAGGTGGTGTCTTATGGAGTGAGTCTTTGGAAGTTCATTATGAGGGGCAAGGATGGTTTTTTTGACAGCGTTACTTAATTGGAAGGGGACCTAAGGTAAGTTTTTGGAAGGATGTGTGGTGTGGAGATGTGGCCTTAAAGGAGAGTTTTCCTAGGTTTCGAATAAGGATGCGAGGGTAATGGAGTATCTGTCCTTTCAGGGGATGATGCTGTATGGTGTCCATGTAGGAATTTTCATGATTGGAATATGGATGAAGTTGTGAGGTTTATGAATCTTCTTCATCATTGCAAGCTAAGATGGGAGGAAAGAGAGAGAATTATATGGAAGATAGAATGCAGTAACAACTTCTAGTCAAATCCTCCTATAAGGATTTAGCTAGGGAGAGAGATAGGAGCTTTCCATGGATTGTGATTTGGGTTACTGAAGCACCTTTGAAGGCTATGCTTTTTTATGGACTCTTACTCTCTTTTTTTTCTTTTTCTTTTTTTTCTTTTTTTTTTTTGGGGGGGGGGGGGGGATTAACCATGAATTATCTTTAGAAACGAGAGAGGAAGGTGTGGTATGTGCTTGAAAAGCAAGGAGTCCGTTAATCACCTCTTCCTTCACTATGTCTTTGTGAAGAAAGTACGAGGTTTATTGTTCTCCTTATTTGGATTATTAAGGCATAAACCTCGTATGTACATACTTTTTTAGACTTTTTGGATAATATGAGGCTCTAATTTTTTAGAGTCTCCTTTTGTAAGGGCCCCCCCCCCCGGGGCAACTTTAATACAATACTCTTACTTATCAAAAATAATAATAATTTATCTTTTAACATCTAAAGTTCAGGAAGTGTTATACTTTATTTCAATTGGTTACCAATTTCAATAATTCAATTTCTAAGAAACTATTAGAATCTCTAGCAACTTGCAGATCTATTTAGCAGAATTACCTTTGCATCATAGGAGTACTATTGTACTTTTCATCTCATGTTAATATATATTCAAGGTGTAAGGGCACGATAGATTATGTGAGCCCTAAGCCTTGTTTAATTTATCTCTTCTCTTTCTTTTTGTTCTATTTCTCTTCTGTTCTTCTAACCCTCATTCTTATATTATAACGGAACTTGGTATCAGAGCAACAATCCAGACAGTTTTTTTATTATTTATGAACATAAAAGAAAAACAAAGGCCATAAGTTCTCACGGACGTCAGCATCTACAACAAATGACGCAGCATGACATCATTATTTTTGAGTTCATTCGAATGAACTTTTCTATTTTTGAATATTTTCGGATTTTTGGACCCGTTTTGTTCAATTTGCAATTTTGGAGCTTTTGACCTTGATTTGGCTGTTTGATCCACACCCGAGGGACGCGATTTGGTCCCAAAAATATTGTTTGAAGAGATTTATGATCGTATGATTTATTTATTTTTTTTGCAAAGTTTGGTTTACAGTGAGTCTATCTAAATTTTTTGAAGCTGTGATTTTCTTTTTTCTAGGTTTGTGCTTTGTGATCTTCAACCAGCACTCCAGCCCTTGATTCATCCTTGTGTTGTTTTTGTTCTTTCTGAAGCAACGTATTGTTGAGGCCCTTGATTCATCATCTTCTTTGTGCTATCTTTTGGATTTTTTTGACTTTTCTTTGTTACCATGGCTGAGGAAAAGCCTTCACTAGTGAGAGATGATGATATGCCTAGATGCATCACGTCGAGGAAGCTAAATGGACTAAATTATTTGGCTTGGGCACATGTTGTTAAGGTGTTTTTATGTGGGAAATGGAAATTAAAGTATGTGACAAATAATGCTCCTGCTGAGACAGATCCAAAACATGTCGATTAGTTGGTTAAGGATTCAGCAATTATGGGTTGGCTCTGGCATAGTATGGAACCTCAAATTGCTACTACTGTCGAGTTCTGCGATTTGTCTAAGAAGATTTGGGACTCTAATGCTGAGTCCTCGCAACATAGTAATGTTTCACGAGCATATGAGTTATATGAGAAGATTTTTAATTAAACAATCTGGAAAACCATTTTGAAGTATTTAGTACTCTAAAAAATTTATGGAATCAGTTATTGCAACATCATCCTTTCACTATTGATTTGAAGCAACAAAAATGTCATTGGGAAAAGTTTATGATTGCCTCCCTACTATCAGGTCTTGACTTAGACTTGCGAAGTTTTAAGGACCACATTCTAGCTAGTGAGACTTTGCCTACTACGACTAATGCATATTTTCGATTGTTGTGTTTGCCTTTGGAATAGAGCTCCACTGTGACAAGTTCTACCATGGAGTCTTCGCCCTGATTTTAAGTAGTCGTGGTCGTGAGTCTAGTCTTCGTGGTTCTAGTGGAGGTCGAATTTCTCGTAGTGGTTGTACCGGTGGTCGTGATGATAGGAAGTGAGATTGTTGTAGTGGTACTAATCATATGGAGCCCTACTGTTGGGTGAAATACGGTAAACCAGATTATGCACATCAGGCCACTAACAATACTCCACAGCTAAAGTCGACTGCCTCTTCTGGACTTGTCGTTTCCAGTTATAGTTCTCATGAAACACTCACTACTTAGCTAGGCAAGCTTGTTCAAACATTGCGCTCTGCTCTTCCTTCTTCCTTCACTACTCCTTTATCCACTGCAACATTTGTTGATTTAGGTAATATTACAGGCATGGCTCATTCGTCTTTGTCCTGGGTCATTCACTCTGGCGCTAGCTCACATGTCTCTTTTCTAATTTAAATCCTATTAAACATCGTATTTTGTTAGCGGATGGATCTTCTCGTCCTCTTCTTGGAAGGGGTGTTCTTCATCAAACTTCTTCATTATCTTTACCTTCTAGTCTTTACATTCCCGACTTACCCTTCAATTTTTGTCGCTCAACTAACTAAAGCATTACATTATTCCATAACATTTTCTCCTTCGTCTTGTGCTTTTCTGGGCCGCAAGACAAAGAAGATAATTGCTTCAGGACAAGAGAAGGATGGCCTATACTATCTAAATCCTAGCAGTTCCTCCACTTCGTCATCACCAGCTTTGAGTGCTACAGTTTCACCACTTCAATGGCATTTTCATTTAGGTCATTCGTCTTTGGATAAACTAAAGTTAGTTATTCCTAGTTTCGGTCGTGTGTCTAGTTTAGATTGTGAGGCTTGCCAGTTGGGTAATCATCACTGTAGTTACTTTCTAAATAGTAGTTCTAGTCGTCATTCTAAGTCTTTTGCTTTAGTCCACACAAACATGTGGGTTTAAGTCTTTTGTTATATTTGTGGATGATTATTCTCATATGAGATAGTTGTTTTTTATGAAGGCAAGATCTGAGTTACCACGTCCCTTTTAAATTTTATAATGAAGTCTTTGTTCAATTTGGTGAGCAGATCAAAGTTATCTGTTCTAATAATGCACTTAAATATACACAATCTATCATGAATTCTTTTTGTGTTGACAGACTAGTTTTGTTCACCTCTTAACAAAATGGTGTTACTGAAAGAAAACATTGTCATATTTAAGACGTTGGTCATACTTGATGTTTAATATACAGGTACCCAAGCTTTTTTGGCATGACGTCATTCTTACTGCTGCCATCTTAATAATCGCATGCCCTTTGTCGTTCTAAATTGCCAATCTCCTTCCTCCCTTTTATATCATCTTTTGTCCTTTCAACTTCCTCCTCGTGTGTTTGACAATGTTGCCTTTGTTCATATTTTAGATCTTGATCATGATAAATTATCTCATCGGGCTCAAAATGTATTTTTCTTGGGTATTCCGAACTCAAAATGGATATCGTTGCTACAATCCCAAAGTTCAACGCTACTTTGTAAGTGTTGATGTTACCTTTTTTAAGTCTACCTCCTTTTTGCCTCATCAAGGTAACACTTGTTTGACGATCATAACCTGTTGTAAAAGGGCACTACTCCTCCTTTGCCTATTTCTTCTTTGCGTAATTCTCCATTGCAGGTTTATTAGCAATACAATGATAGGTGAATTGCCTCTTATAGTGTAGATGTTGAGGTTCCTGTTTCTTCCTAAGCTCCTACGTATGATGATTTACCTATTGCTTTACGTCAAGGTAAACATACTTGCACTCAACACCCTGTTGCCAATTTTGTTTCTTATCCTCACACGTTACCTTGTTTGCAGTCTTTTGCTTATGCTTTGTCCTCTCTATTCACATTCTTATAAGCAGACCCTGTCTTCTTCTACCTAGAAACATGCTATGGATGAAGAGGTGGGTGCATTTCATAAGAATCAAACCTGGGAACTTATGACTCTTCCTCCTTGGAAACAAACAGTTGGATATAGATAGGTATATACGGTTAAGTACCTTCTTGATGGTTCTATTGACCAGCTTAAGGCTCATTTAGTTGCTAAAAGGTACACACGGACATATGGTATAGATTATTTTAAAACTTTTTCTCCTATGGCACGCCTCAATTCAATTCGACTCTTTACTTTTTGTAGTTGCTAGTCGCTCTTGGCCTCTTTTCCAGCTTGATATCCAGAATGCCTTCTTTCATAGGAATCTTCGAGAGGAAATCTATATGGCTCAACCCGTTGACTATGTTGTTGCTAGTAATGAACATCTTGTTTGTCGGCTGGGAAAGACTTTGTATGATCTAAAACAGTCTTCTCATGCTTGGTTCAATAAATTTAGTGTCATTGTGCTTGCATATGGTTTCAATCGTTCTAACTTCGATCAATCAGTCTTTGTTCGTCGCTATTATGTGAGTACTATTGTCTTAATTGTTTATATGGATACTATTATTATCTGAGTAATTCTACGAGTATCTCGGATTTGAAACATCATTTAGGCCAACATTTTCATAATAAGAATCTGGGTGCTCTACATTATTTTCTTGGGATTGAAGTTGCTCGTTCTTAACATGACATTTCCCTATCTTAATGGAAGTACAAACTTGATCTTCTTTCTTAGACTGGCTACTTAGGTGCTCATCCTGTGGATTCAAGTGTTAAACTTGATAGTGAGCAAGGAAATCTATTTCCTGATGTAGGTAGATATCGACACCTCGTTGAAAAATTAATTTATTTTACAATTACTTGACTAGACATTACATTTGTTGTTGGTGTAGTCAGCAATACATGCACGCTCCTCGTCAACCTCATTTTGATGTTGTTTGTAGTATTTTGCGCTATCTGAAGGGTGCTCTAGGAAGAGGGGCCCTCTAATCCCTCTGTTTCTCTTTCTATGGTTGGTTATAGTGATGTTGATTGGGCTTGTTCTCGCTCTGATAGGAGGTCTACTCCTGGTTATTATATCTTGATTGCAGGGAACATGGTTACTTGGCGCAATAAATCAAAGTATTGCCGCACGCTCTAGTGTTGAGGCTAAGTATCAGGCAATCGATCATACTGCATCTGAAATGTTATGGGTTTGTTCTCCCCTTCAAGATCTTGGTATGGAAGTTTTTGCTCGTATGCAGCTTAATTGTGATAATCAGATTGCTCTCTTTATTGCTAATGATCTTGTCTTTCACGAGCATACTAAACACATTGAGGTTTACTGTCACTTCATTCGGGATTTGTTAATGAAAGAAACATATTGTTCCATCTCACATTCACACCAATAATTAGTTGGGTGATATTCTTACAAAGTCCTTAACTCGCGCTCCTTTTTGTCATTTGTCTTCCAAGCTGGGCATTCTTGATTTGTATGCTCCAGCTTGAGGGGGTGTGTTAATAGAATTATTTTTTTATCTTTATTTGTCTTTTCATCATAAGGATATTATTGTACTTTTCATCTCATGTTAATATATATTTAAGGTGTAAGGGTAGGATAGATTATGTGAGCCCTAAGCGTTGTTCAATTTCTCTCTTTTCTTTCTTCTACAGCGTAACTAGGTTTACAGAGTCTTAGTAATTTTGATTTATATAGGACTATGCAGTGATATAATGGGGCAGACTGAATGTCAAGAAATCCTGCAAAAATAATTTTTCTTTAATAATTTTTTGATAAGTAAAAGTCATCTCTTTAGTTTTCACCTGTTATGTGACATTATCATTTTAAGTTAATCTCAATAACACAGTACCAATTGATCTGTTGTCATGCATTATTACATGAAAGCCCAAATGCTAATGCCTTCTGCTTTACCAAAATGAGCATCACGCTATCGGAGTCCATGTGTAAATGAATTTAATGAAAATACTGATAACTTGTATTTTCAATTGGCGATGTAAAAGTCACACTCAATAAAACTTTTGATATCTATACGTGAATGTAGTGAAAACTAAGGAATCATTCATTAAAGCAACATTTGTTTTTCTAACTTAAATATACATATCTATATATGAGCAGTACCAGCATCATTACATTAGAAGACACTAGTAACCAGTACCCAATAGTCAGAATGCATACCTATCCAAACGGCAAGTTGGACCACTGCTAGCCCTGTCAAGAGTTCTTTTGACAGCTGCCTTCCAGTTAAAAGGAAATGAACCACCCTGGAAAGAAAATTCAAGGCATGGCTTAACAAGGATGGACAGGAATCAGAAAAACTAAAAAGTCATGCAAAGGAAAAGGCTTACCCAACCAAAACTCCTAGACAAGTCATTTCCTGTACCAAGGGGAATAATTGCTGTAGGTGGAACTGGTTCCCGGCCCTGTTTGTGAAGCTCTCCAAGGCATCCTAGGACCCAACCCACCGTGCCATCACCTCCAGCGGCCTGTCAAACCAATCTAGTAACTCAAAATTTCCCATGTAAAAAATTCAGGATTTGTCACAAATCAAACATTCAGCATATGAGTTAGTCCCTATCGTGGTGATCATTTCCAAATAGGTGGAGAACATACAATAATGATTGTGCTGCACAATAAGGTGTTACTTTAAAATAAAACATTAAGCAATTAAAATGGCCAGTATGCATACCACAACCCTCAGCTTTTCACGAGTCTCTTTGGAGCAGCTGTCCCCAAGACTTGCCAACCTCTCCAAGCAACCCAACCCAAACTGAGTAAATTCATGAGGCTTCACAATCGAAAGGTCAAAAACCTGGCATAATTAAAGGGAAAAAAAGAAGAATTAGCAATCCTATCAAATGTCTCCACGCAACATATCACAAAGTCAGTTAATAATACAGCAGAACGACTATCACAATAAGTCATGCACAAGCATAGAAGAGGCTAAGTGAGCCCACCAACTGCATCATTTGGACCCAAGTCGCTAATTTGTTGGGCAGTTGTCTTAGCTCAAGCTTTAACACTTCTATTTTCCCTTTTCAGTTATCATTGTTTTGTTTAAAATTCAAGGGACATTCTCTGGTGCAATGGTAAAAGCAAGAGTTGACAAGCCTGGGAAAGCAAATTGAAGTTTAAGGGTAGGCCACTTTGTGCATAATAATGCCAGAGATCAGGTCCTTGTCCAATCAACCTCCTCAGCGCCCCACATAGGTAAGACCGCAACTGACACTGGGTATAGCATTTTAATTTTTTTATTTTAAATTTAACATATTACTGAGCTGCTGGCCAATTTGAGCACTCAAGTGACTTATCACATGACTTTTAGTTGGTGCTGAAGGGCTAAGAGTAGAAGAATCTTCAAATATTCAAGGGATTAGATCCGGTGGTTGTTGTAAATAGTAGGGTAAAACTTCTTTATAGTAAGAGCCCAATGAGGCACCCATTGCCCAACCTGTGTTTGGTTGGCCAACGCACGGTCCAGGATATTAAACATTATTGTTTTGCTAAAATTCGCGTTTGAGAATCGCAACCGCCAACCTATTTTTTTACCGTTTCAGTGAAGCAGCCCATGGCTGCTTCTTAGAACTACCATTTTGGGATTTAATTTTTTTGGGCAAACTTACCCTTCACTTTATTTATAATTTTTTTTATCGGTCACTTTATTTATAAAATTCACACAATGTCATGATAAATTTCTTCCATTATACCCTTAATATTTTCACCTTATGACCTCTATATCACCACTCCATATAATAATACTAATCTTAAATTTTTCAACAATACCAATGTATCCTATACATATAAAACCCCACAACTTTGGTAATTTAATTTATATTATATACATTTTTACTATAATTTAACTGATATGAAATTATGTAATGAATAAACTATAGGATATTATAAAATTTATATATAAACTAGTTCAAAAAATATTATTTATATACTTTGTTGAATTAATATTAATTGATTTAAATTATATAATATATCATAGATTTATTATTTTATATTTATTTAGTTTAGTTTTGTATATATATTATTTATTTATTTATTTATTATATACTTTAAATCTTTTATATAACATGTAGCCAAATACATCCACCACCATCTAATACAGAATAGAGGACAAAAAGGACATTTCATAGTTAACAATCACTTCTAAACATTTTTTTACCAACATCCAAGATCACTTCAACCATCAGAATCTCTTTTGAAATATATACATCCAAACACAAAAATAATTCTCTTAGAATCAATTTTATACAATCAACAATCCATCAGGTCCAGCTCCCTCCAAATGGCCATTAAATCATAATCAGTTTAAACGTTTAAACTTGAGTTTGTCAACCCCCAAAAAATAATTAACAAAAGACACTTTTTTTATTAAAAAAAGCCAATGTACCGAGTCCCCACTTTGGTTTTACAGCAAATATTACCTTTTTCTCTTAATACTTTCCTGCAAGTACGTTGTATGTGTTAGTTTGCATATATTGCAGCAATGGACGACAAATCTGAAACTTTCTGAAAGGATCAATGAAACTACCCGGATTTAAATTTTAGCAAGTATTTTGATACCATATTAGGGCATATCCAGTAGGCTAGTTATATGCCTCTGTTAGCCAAAATAGCTGGTGTAATTCACAAAATGGTTCTCCGAGAAGTGAACCAGATTTCCATCAGCCCAGTTCAGTATCATTAACCAGACAGCAACTAGGTTCTTCGAACATGCATTTTATAAGAGATACACTAGGATTGCTGCAAGTGTCACATACACTTTAGGATGCCAGTTCCCCTAGAAGTGAATTAGATTTCTTAAAAAAAATTCTTTTTAAAATATATATATACACACACGCACGCACGCACACATACATATATATATATATGTGTGTGTGTGTGTCGCACGGTGTGTAGAATCAATTTGACACTCTGAAACAAGCACCCAAGCATCAAGAGAACAAAAGTAGAAATTTGGCACACAAATTAGCTTTTCTGTTCAAAATTTGCACATTTTAACACAGTTTCAATCCCAATAAGAATATGATATTTCTTTATGCGCCCATTTAATTCACCATTGTTCCAACCTCACTTGCAAAAAGCACACTCCGGTGGTGTATGTAACCATATATGAGAGAGAGACAAAAAAAAAAGAAAGAGAAAATGGGGAACCTGTTCTTTGCTCATCAATTCCTGAAGCCTCACTTTCAGCTCCGGACCGTGTCGTCCGCCGCTCCGCGAATTGATAAACACAACCATCGGCGACTCCGGGGCTTCGGAGGCTTGACCGCCGCCGGCGATGGGGGCGTAGTGGCGGTCCCCGGCGTTGATGTCCTTGGATTCAATGGCCTCCCGCATGGCGAGGCCGAGGTATTGGGGCATCGTAATCTTTCTCTTTAGTTCTTCCTTGGGGATTCGTGCCCCAGTAGTGCAACCCCTGATCGAGTCGATCACCGATGACCGCTGCGATGACCGACTCGAATCATTCTCGACCGCCGGTGATTCCATTCTCTGTTGGCCCCCTTCTCTCTCTGTAAAAGACCCCAGCGATTCTCAACCAACTGGGATATACTATCCGCCGAAGTTTTTATTTGATAATTGAAACCAATAATGATGTTCTTCGATGTATAATATTATATATATATAATTATGTGTGTATAAATATATATATATATAGAGAGAGAGAGAGAGAGAGAGAGAGAGAGAGAGAGAGAGAGGGTGTGGGGGAGTGGGGGTTACTTCTCAAATTGAGAACGACGTTTCTTAGAGAGAGAGAGAGAGAGGGAGAGAGAGAAGGGGAGGCCGGCCGGGACTGTATCACAGGTGAATAACAGATCCCGGCGGAGTCAACAGTTTAAAAATCCGGTCTTCTAATAGGTTTTGCTTTAGAAATGGCCTTCTAGGTGTACTTATTTACCAAAATACCTGCCGGTTACACATATATTAATATTTATATACGGATTGGTATTTTCGCTTGAGGTGTACATATTTATTATGAGTAATTTTAGATATACGAAATTGATTTATTAGACTCCTTTATGAATAACATCATCTAATATAATCTTTTTTTAAAATTTAAATCAAAAAATCAAAAATATTTTTAATTATAAAATAAAAATTTATTAACACATCATCAGATAAATTAAATCTGTATACTAAACCCGTATTTCAATTATTTTCTATTTATTATTTAAGAAGGGATGACAAAGATACAACCGTCTTTAGCCAATTTTATTGAACATTGTTTGCTTTTTTAGCTTGTTAATAATGTTTACCTTGACATTAAAGTGAAAACAAAAAGTCAAATCCAACAAATTGACTCCCCCTCGTAATTTATTTTTTCTTATTCTTTGCAATTAATACTCTAATAATTAATAAGCATAAGAGATAAAAAAAATTTATTAATTATTAAGTTTTTCATACTTTCTTTAATCAAGAAGTGTTTCTAACATGTAATTGAATTTTTTTTATACAACAATAAGATCTTATAAGCAATTATTTAATGACATTTTAGTCTTTTATAAAAGTATACATATAATCCTCAAGTTAAGCCATAAAAAAAACTCAAAATGTCATTTTGATGTTAAGAATTTGTGTTTTCAAATGTCATAATTTTGTATAATTACAATGCTTTGAATTCAATTACGTAGAATTAATAAATATAATTATCATAACATGTCCATATATATAAAAATACATATATAATTACTTAATCTTTCTAATAATTAATATAATAAAGAATTTTTCTTAAAATGTATTAATTATTAGGTAATAGAATTATTAATTATTCACCGTAGAACCCAATTAGTTTTTTAAAAATATATTAATTATTAAATTATTAAATATTATATTAATTATAAGAGACTTAATTGTACTATTATTGGAAATTGTTTCCGTATACTCCCTTCAAACTTTATCACTTTTACTCCGTTAAATTTTCTCTCCTACCAAACAGACCCATTGCTTCTTTCTTGAGATGCTGTATTTGAACCATTTAGATATGGTAATAAAATATATATATATATATGTGTGTGTGTGTGTGTCTTCAGATGCATCACATGTTTTATGGACTTGCAATAGAGATCTCATGGCAAATGATCGGGACTATTCACAACTGTTAAGATTCCCCACCATTATCTGTTGACATTTGCCAAACTTGGACCACCACATGTGCACTGAAAAAAAAAAAAAAAAAAAAAAGGTTGTAGCACTGAAAAAAAAGGGACCCCATTCATTTGTAAATGCAATGTCACGTTACAAGTACAAACTTCAATTAAAGTCTAATTTTTCCTGGGATTTGAAGAGTTAAAACTGTCTTTCCATTGATGTGCATGTTTTCCCCAACGTTTTTAAGACAAATGCTAACATAATGCCTCAAACTGCATCACTCTGCGCCTTCCATTAAAGTAGTGAACTTGACAGTGTCATTGATGAATAGGAGTTTAAACTTATGTATTTAATATATCATTTTTATCTTTCTACAAACAATCATTTTGTTTAAAATAATGTTAAAAATCAAGTCTATCTCTATTTCTATCTTAAATATATTTCATTGATAAAAATTTAATAATTATTTATTTCAAAATCAATAACAATTTCAATAATTTAAACCAAATGCCACCTAAAAATTGTTTGTTTGTATAAATATTACAAGTTGTCAAACACATGGTTCAAATATTTTAACTAATTTTTTTTTATTCAAGATATAATGTAATTACTCAATTGAAGCTTAGAGGGTACTATCGTAGTATATTCTACAAAAGAAGGGCAACTATGGAAGTAAAAAATTAAATGAGATTGCGCGTGGAACGTCACGACCGGCGTGAAACTGGAACCCACGTGTATCTTGACCATTGGATATTTGCAGACCACGCCATGGTGACGTCAACGTCGACCGGTATTCAAACGCGCGTTTGCTTCGGTTTTTACTTTCTGCATCTTTCGTTCCATCTTCTTGAAGTACATGACCAATCAAAGTCGACTTCAATTCCCTCTTCCATGGCCGGCTATTGGTCAACATTGGAATTATAAACCTACAGCCTGACAATTTCATCAACTAATTTTTTGTTATTATTCCATTTATTTCGATATAAATTTTAATTCTTTGTTAAGTACAATTTAACAATGCTGGGCTCCATCTGTAGCTAAAGATGTGTTTAGTAAAGGTCAGAGACTCAGAATATAACTTATTATTATTTATTAAACAATTTTTAATAATATAATAATTTATATTTATTTTTAAAAATACATAAAAGTTTAATAAAGTCAAATTAGAAAATATTGATTACTTTAAAAATAAAAAATTAGAAAATATTTATTACAACAATTTTAGACAAACAATGGTAAAACACTAGGAAAATAATTTTCGCTTAAATGAAAAATAAATCATAAAATTACAATAAATCTCATGTTGTGGCAGCGTACGTTTGTCATAATATAAATTGCCTAACGAAGTATGGCAAATGGAAGTTATGAAAAAGGCAGTTGGGAGTAAAGTGGTTGTCATAATGATGGAGGCAGGGGTTAGTGGATGTCTATGTCAAGCCAAGTTGTTCGGGTTTCACTTCATGCACATAAATTATATGGACGTGGAGTTTTTGTGAGTGTTATAAATGCGGGTTATATGTTTATGTAAGTATATGTATATTATATATGTATAGTTATATGTATTATTCAAATATTAATTTTTTATAATACGCGTGAGAGATTTTATTTTTCACATGTTATATAAAAATAAAAATGAAAAACTCAAGCTTTTATACAACCACGTTGAATTGACGATTTACCAAATTAAAACAAAAAGAAATTGATATTGGCGAAAACGAGATACCATCTACTGTAATTTTTTTTTGATATGGTTGATACTCTTGTTATCTTATTTGTCACTTTTTGTGTTTTTTTTTTTAATTTGTCTTTTAATTCTCTCTCTATATATATATATATATATATATATATATATTAGTTAATATATAAGACTTTAGGACATCCTATTCCCACTTCACGTTGTATCAAAAATAATAAAAAAAAAACTCAACCTTTTATACAATAATATTGAAATTGACGATATATCAAATAAAAAAAGAGAAATTGAAATTGAAATTGGCAAAAACAAGATGCCGCCTACTGTCATTTTTTTTTATGTAGTTGATACTTCTGTTATCTTATTTGCCATCTTTTTATTTTTTGGAATTTTTGTCTGTTAATTATATATATATATATATATCAGTTGGTATAATTTTTTAGGACATCCATGTTCGCACCCCACATTTCAACATTTGAGCTTTGAAAAATATAATTTTAATAATTAAAAAATGATATATCACAAACAGACACACCAATTACCTTGAGACACGTGTGCATACGGAGATGATAATCTCGATCATACAAAGCAGTAACTAGCCTTCAGGGCATTCCCATATATATATATATATATATATATATATATATATCATACAGAGCTGATAATCTCGGTCATACAGTGCAGGCGAAGCCTCCAAGGCATTCTCATGCACATATCTCCCAGACCTTATGTCCTGGGTAATATTTAATCAACACCTCATACGGCTCCGACCTTATGGTTTTCTTAACAACTGCCAAGTAGGGAATAAGGAAACAGTATTCAACACGGAAACTACTATCTATGATTATCTCCATCTACGACTTAATACTCCACAAGGTAACTGCAATCTCCGATAATCAAATCCCTATATTCATGACATCGAATCCTAATCAACTTAGGAAGGCCACGACTTATAAATTAAACCCTAAAGGTACGCTTTATTTTTATGCTCATTCTTTGGCTTTCAATACAGTCTTTCAATTCCTTTTACTTACTTAAACATCGGAGCGGCTACCGCCGGAGCCAATCCGGTGGACCTCTGATCGTCTTTCTGAGTATATTCTACAGGTCACGGAACTCTCACTTATTGCGAGTCAAAAGTGCAGCATCAAAAAATTAACATTTTAAAGCTCAAGTGATGATATGGGAGTGTGAATAACATTTTTTATTTTTTACTTTTAAGATTTTTTATACATAAATAAACATATATATATATATATATTTGAAAATGTCAGATGCAATTTTTTGATATGTTTGATAGTAATATACGTGGATGCTTTATATTAGTTGTATTTTTATTATCTCGACTCTAAATATTTGTTAGGAAGCCTCTCTTTTTTAAAAAAAACATAGATTTGGAAAAAAGTTAAAAATTAAGATTTTAAGAAATTTAATCTAAAAAAGCTTGAGTAATATTTAAATTTTTTTCAGAACAGAAATAAGCGAAAGAAATTTATCTTAAACATGTGTATATGTACTATGAAACTCAAATTTTAATTTATTGTATAAAAAAAAATAATTTTAAAGCACCTCCCTTCGATGCTATCTACTAAAATTTTATCATAAGAGATAGTGATGGAAATGAGAGTTAGATAATTGGGGGGAGGGGGGATAAAGTGTTGGCGGCACGGCACCCACGGACGTCAGTAGATGTCAGGACGGTGGTGGTACATTTTCAAAAGAACCACTTATTTAAACTTCAATATATATATATATATATATATATATATTTTCGTGTATATTTTAAAAAGTAAAATCAGCACAAATGTTAGTTCATTTGTTGGCTGAGAAGGGTTCTAAAATGAAAAAAACATTTGAATGAGTCCGATAGAGATAGATTGAGACATTAATATGTTTATTTAATAATATTTTGTTATGTATAATATAATATATGTGATAAAATATTATTAAAAAAATACATTAATAATTATTATACCGAATCTATTTAAGAATACATTATTTAAATGGCCTTTATTAATATCAGATTTACTTAAGATTACTATCATTCAAATGACTTTTAATGATACTATATCTACTTAAGAATACTATCATTCAAATGGCCTTTATTAATGATTTATGTTTGCAGAGAATAATTTCTAGCAACTATTAGGAGCACCACTCTCACATTATAACTACCCACTTTATATTCCCACTAGCTTGAAACGAGAGAATTAATTTTGTTTTGTATTGTATTGTATTTAGTATCTAAGCAACTAAATGCTGTTTTGCTCCTTAATAAAAAGGTAATGTCAAGGAAGAGAAGGATTCAAGAAAGGTATAAAATGCTGCTTTGGAAAATAGCTTTGCGATGCTCTTACTTTGCTTCCATTGGAAACCTATTGAATTGTCCCCTTTGCAATCAGGTGCATCTTCTCACGTGACACTTCTGGAAATAAAGAGGCTCATCTCTCAAACTAGGCTTTGTGGTAATTGGACTTTGATTATCTGCAAATCAGGATATTGAACATTGAGAAAGGAGTGTTTCACACTTAATGAGAGACCAATGGAAAAATCCCTCCTCAGTCCTGGAGAAATTTTAAAGTGAATCGGGCCTATTGACTTTATTGTGGGGGCATCATAGCTCCCCAGTTGAGCCTCGTATAGGGGCTTGAATTGGTGACCTAATGTCCAGATCATATCTTGTGTTGAGATCAAAGAAAACCAAGTTTTTACCCACAAACTCAGACTCAATGTTCTATTACTAAACAATTTGAACATTACGAATCAACTTTTTTTTGCTTTGCATTGATGAATTAATCATATTCACTTGCGCTCGGAAAGAGATTGCCTGCTGGAATCTCAAAAGACTTCATTGCAGCCTTTATGCCTGCAAATTCAAAGATGCATGGCTCCACATTTTTTTAATATGATTTAACTTTTCAAATTATAAGCAGTGAAAAGTAAAATTCAATAAGCATTTTTAACTGACAACTTTAAAAATCAATATAAAACCAATCAACAGCATTAACTAATGTTTATAAATTAATGAAAAAAAAAGCACTATAACCCCAAATCCATGTTATTATTGGATTACAACTATATTGCTACGTTTGGGGAGAGCTGTGAACGTCCGTTACACTCTGCATTTGTGTCACGGCATCGCTTGACGAATTTCAAGTCATACCAGGATCTATAATTTAACCAGTGCAGACACAAATAAACCAAAAATCAAACTCTGAAAAACAAGCTGCTCTAAATGTTAAAAAAGGGGGGCAACAAATACTAAAGCACAAATCAATTATCAGTCTCCAAGTTAGTCTCTCCCTGTGGTGTAATTGCAGTGATTTTGGTACTATCTGAGATGTGAGATGAAAGTGTGAGATTCTCAACAAGAACAATGCCATCGCAATCAATTCTGTATGATATGTCCAGGCCTTCCAAAATCAGGTGATAAATAATTTCAGCAGAAGGAACAGAAACCGGCTCACTTGCATTCTCAGGCACTGCTTCATCTCGGTAATCATCCATATTCAATGTATTATCAACTGTTTTTCCATTTTCTGTTTCAACTAGTGAAAAATGAGGCCGGCTTCGTTGAGATATTGATCGTATATCCCATGAAAGCACCTGTTTGATCAACCTTTGAAATTCATCAGGTGATGCATAGAGTGATTTCTTGTCCTGAAACAATGCAAATGCCAAGTCACTGAAAATTTGAAAATGAATAAAATAAAAATATTGTAGTGTGGTTTCTCATAATGTGGTAAAAATTCCTGCTTTTCTCATATAAGTAAAAAAAAATTAGTTTTCCCGTCATAACAGAAGTGATAGGAATAATCTACGATGGTAAAAGTGGTAGGAAAAATAGGTGGAGAAACATTTCATTTGGACTTAAGTCATTTCAAATCCACCTTGTTCACATTATGTTAATATAGGTTTCTGTCCATTCAAAAGTTATTTTTATAGATTTAGGTGGACAGAGAGCTAGCGATTGTGAGGGTGAGTATTCTACAATGACTTTAGGGAATGAAAGAACGCATGGAATATTTGTAAAAAGGTAAAAGAAAATGGCAGTCCTACTGCACAAGGCTAGCGCACAAGGCTCCCACAGTCCCACCATTGCAATGGCTAAACTATGATTGTCAACCGTAGTTTGGGTGATTTGCTTAGATTTAGAGATGGCAATTTAACCCGATTCGTGGGGAACCACCATACCCCCACCCTAATTGGATAGGTTTGGGGAAAGTTATGGGTTTGGGGTGAAAGCATCCCGCCACGCCACGCCCAACCCGATCCAATCCAATTATATAAAATAAAATATAAAGGAGTTTTATGCTACATAATCACCCTACTTAGATATCTAGTGGGTGAGCGTCGAGTATTTGGGATCTCCTTAGTCTACTGTTAAGTTTGGTTATAGCAGTTTGGTAATAGTCCTTTTGAAAGTATTCATGGTTTTTCACCTTGCCAGCCCATTGACCTGATTCCCCACCTTCTGTTTCTGCTGATTCTTTTGTCCAACATATCGATGACTTGATGCTGATATTAGACGCAAGATTGCAATGAGTACTGACAATTATAAATTGTTGCTAATATTCACCGTAGGAAACTTGAATTTAATAAAGGTGACTATGTTATGGTTTGTGTGTGCCCAAAACGATATACCAAGAATTTCTTCAAAAGTTAGTGCTTGCGCAAGCAGCGCAATTGTACCATTTCGTATCCTTCATAAGTTAGGCCCTAATTAACTTGTGTGCCGACATAAATATTAGTCAAGTTTTCAATGTATATTATTAATTTCCTTACTGAGGTACCTTTGAGTTTCCCACAATCCTTAGGAGTGGAGTTTTAAGTGGAAATTAATATTTTGGACATTTCAGTTTAGATTGTGGAATTTAGATCCACCAATGGAAACAGCAGATTTACTTGCTAAAATTAGGGCCAGTAGGTTACAAACATCTGGAGGTCATTTCTATCTTCCCTGAGGTTTTTTTTTCCCCTAGGGAGTGGAGTTTAAGTGGAAATTCATATATTCTTAGATCTGCCAATGGAAAAGGCAGACTTTGTTGCTAAAACTAGGGTCATTAAATTGCAACTATCTCGAGGTCATTCCATCTTCCCTGTGGCTCTTTTGTTTTTTCTTGAGTGGGGTGTCAGTGGATTAGTTTGGTATATCCAATGTTTCTTTGGGTTTATCATGTATCTTTTCCTTGTTTTTGAGTCTTCTTTTCAATTTGCTCAAAGGATACCCTATTCCCTTCCCATTCTAGTTGATACGTAACAACCGCAGATTTTTTCCTTGAATAAACTTTCTTTAATACCTGAAATTTTCTGTTTGCATTTGCAGGGCCAGGTTTTTACTTGATCTTCTTCCCCCATTAGGTGTCTCTGATTCAAGGCTTTGTTTTCCTTTTAACTTCTCATTATTTCCTATGGGTATCAATAATATCTTGCCCTTTCCCATGACAGAATAATGCTGACATAAAAGAATATAGCAACTTGCAAAAAGTATACAGGTAATGGCCAATTCAGGATGAAATGAAAAGAAAACAGAAAGAAGAAACAATATTTCAGATACCACCAATTCAGGATGAAATGAAAAGAAAACAGAAAGAAGAAACAATATTCAGATACCACTCCAGAAGAAATACCATGCTTTATATGTCAATTAGATATAAGAAGTCTTACCAATGTTGTCCAACAATCAGCTAGAGCAGTGGAAAATCCCTCAGAGAAGTTAACAGAAGCTACAGCTAACAGATTGTCCACCTGTCAAAATATTAGGTATTGCTTTTAAATTCTAAAAAGCAATAATATAAAGTTGAAAATTAGACAGCAAAAATTTTGTATAAATATTCAGTCCACAAGGTGATGAAAGGTATGCTAAGACCTTTCCAATCTATAAATCTTACAACCTTTCTACCTTTTAGAAACCCTAAATCTATATAAACCCAATGTGAGCGGCATTATTCAAAGCCTTCCAGTGCTCTCCTGTAGCATAAGGGAGTGGTGCCTCTAGTGTGAAGCATATTTTTTATTTCCATCAATTATAAAATTCACCAACATTTCACAAATCCCTTCAAACATATACAAGGCCATGGAAATGAAATATTTACCAATCACAAGCAAAAGGCTGAGGTGAGATATATGGTAGTGAAAATATCTACAACTACGAAACAATTTTTTATTTTTTTTGACAAGTGTGTGTGAGTGTGTGGTGTGTATATTGATAAGTAAATTTCATTAAAAAGCACCAAGGGAGTTCACCCATGTACATATGATTAATACACCAATAACTACACAAAACTATACCCTCATGTTTTCCAAAAAATCTAGGAAAGAATCTATAAATAAATTAGGAAGAACTTCCTGTAGTCCAAAAAAGAAGAAAAGGAAGCTATACATATAATGCTTTATCTCCCAAACAATAGACTCCACCCTTTCAAATAATCTTTTATTCCTTTCCTTCCAAATGACCCACCAGAGAGAGAGTGGAGCAGCCTGCCATATATCTTTAATTCCCTGCCCCACTCTACAACACCTCTAACTGGCAAGAATCTCTCCCATTGATCTAGGTCTAACCCAAACAATCCCAAAAAATGTTGAAGAGGAGTGCCCACACATCCCAAGCAACTGGACAATGCAGCAACAAATGATTAACTGTCTCTTCTCCTCTTTTGTAAATGCAATACCAATTAACTATATTTCCCTTCTCTTCAAAAGATTGTCTATAACTGAGATCTTTTCTAAAGCTGTTGCCCAGTGGCAGATCTAGGCCATGCACTTGGTGAGGTGGGGGACAAAAATAAAATTTAAAAGGGTCTCTTATGGAGATATAAAAAATTTTGGAGGGGCAACTCCTAATTTTTTTATTACTATATATATATATATATATATATATATAGAAATAGAGGTAAAAAATCAAAATTTCGAGGACAAGAATTACAAGACATTATAATATGCTCCAAAACTGCTGCATAAAGATATGTAAAATTTCAAGTAGCTAGTGAATTGTAGAAATAGTACCTTTACCCACTCTGGCACTGTTGCACCTTGGATGCTGTCACAGTATGGTAGATAAGGCTTGACATCTAGGACAGGCTGATTATAAAATTGAAACCAAGAGCTACAATCATTTAACAAGATCATTGCCGTATATAAATTCATTTAGATAGAATATATGCCTAAAAAGGCAATTGAAGAAAAAGAACACTTTTTTACTTAGTGATGGATAAACTGAAGACTTACTGTTCCATCAACCAGATCCACACCTGAAAGTAGCACCCTATGTCCCTGTACTGCCTCCACCTACATAACAATAGTATATCCGTATTAACAAAATGTATTCCCCTTCTCCATAGGCATATCTGACTCATACATATTTTTCATTCAAAATCAAATCTCTAACACTGAAATAAGAAAATATGTTTCAGAATAAGATTAGGATTTATTTGAAGAATTTTTTTTTTTTTTTGACAAGTAAAATTTGTATATATGATGATGTCCAAGAAGGGCATCAAGGGCAAAAACCCCAAAAACTTACAACTGATTTAGAGAATCCAAAAACTCTACAAAAGAAGAGACATTTACAGGAAAAGCTTCTTTGGCCCAAAAAAATAATAAACGCAAAAATGAGTCTTTAAGAGAGGAGTAACGAGTTCCAAGTCTTCAAAAGCTCTGTTGTTCCTTTCAGTCCAGATGCTCCACATGAGGCAAATAGGGGCAATTCTCCAAACTCTCCTAATCTCCTTTGGGAGCTTGCAACCTTCCCAAATCAACAGGAAATCTTTAACTGTGCCACGCATCACCTAAGAGAAGCCAAACAAAGCAAAAATAGTGTTCCAACAGCTCCAGGAGACATGACAGTGAATAAACAAGTGATCTACCCTTTCCTCCTCGTTCTTACAAAGATAGCATCTGCTAGCAAAAAAAAAACCTCTTTTTTTCAGGGTGTCCGCCGTTAAAATTGCCTTCCAAGAAACTTCCCAAGCAAAGAAAGAGGCTTTAGGGGGGACTTTAGAATTCCAAACAATCTTCCAAGGATAGGGAGAGCTAACTGGGTCGAGAATGCTTTTGTAGAAAGAATGGACAGAAAAAGAATTCTTATCCTGAGAAACAAGATTATAGAAGAAAAAAGAACAATCGGGGCGAGGGGACCAGTATCAATTATCAAGTACATTATACTTTCCATTAAACATCAAAGTGATTCGGAAATGAGTTCCGTCTCTTGCTATTTATTTATTTGATAAATCTGTCTATTGCTATTTATGCTTGCGATGAACCCTTGAATTCATAAAAGGCCATTAACAAGTGTTGGTCCAGCCAATGCTGGGTGTTAGGACTTAGGAGGGCTAAAGTGAATACAAACTTAACCTTTGGCATTATTTTCACAAAGTGACTATTCTCGTACTGAAACCCACATTTTCATGTTTGAGTCATTTGACAGTCCAAGCATTTCATCAATACACCAAGCAATGGGTCCTAACCCCCAATTTCATGTGATTAAGAAATGTTGTACCGCGTCTATTACCCATGTTGTGAATTAAGGTTGTCCACAAGCTGCAATGTACCACAAGGAGCAAGATCAGTTTTCTGCCTTCATAATGCTGTCAAAGTTATCATTCATTGAACAAGAGGCTTTCTAAATCCATGTTATTAAAAGAGGGGCACAGTTGTTTGAGAGGTGAAATTTCCACTTCTGATGTGAGTAAAAATTATCCTGATAAAGGAATTAAAGGATGTTCGTAGAAATATTTTTCTGCAAAAGATCCCACAAAAAGTGTCTAGGTACCACAAGGGGCAAGATCCTTTTGCTGCCTTCATAAATGCTGTCTAACCTATCGTTCATTAAACAAGAGGCTTTCTAAATCCATGTTATTAAAAGAGGGGTACAGTTGTTTGAGAGGTGAAATTCACGCTTTTGATGTGAGTAAAAATTATCCTGATAAAGGAATTGAAGGATGTTCATAGAATATATTTCTGCAAAAGATCCCACTGAAAGATACTTCCAGGAATGAAAATACAGTCAAAAAGTAAACTTGAAATCAGTTTACAGAAAACTTAAAAAAAAAAAATGGAAAAAAAGAAAGAAAGAAAGTACATATATGCTTTGATGATAAAAGATGCACTATGCATCTTCATTAGAAGCGGGACGCTCTTCTCTTGTTGTGTGATGCATCAAGTAAAAATAGCAATAGGGGTTTGATTTGAACTTTTGAAGTGCTCAGTTTGGTTATTCTTGCTATTGTGCTTCAATTTGTAGTTTTGATGTGGCTCACTCTTTTGTTGCCCTAAAATGCTCCAAGGGAAAATCAACCTTCATTTCTATTCCAGATAGAAACCCTAATGTGGGAAGGAATGAAGTGTTGGTGTAATTTGTATATGTGCAGATGCTCACAACATCCTACAGAGAGGTGGCAGAAAAAAGATCTAGGTTGGAGATCAGATTGGTGGTGCGTTGAGGGGTGGTCTGTCGAAGTGTGATGTAGAGGTGGATCGGGCTTCATGCGAGGCTAGGGTGAACTATCCAAATAGAACTTTGCTGTGGCGCACAATAGGTGGGTTCAACTCTGAGGTGCTTGTCAGTCATGGAATTGCAACATTGGGCCAATGAGAAATGGCAAGTTCCAATAGGGGTCAAAGGGCTTGACCTTAATGGAGCACTATCTGTGTATCCTTCCCTCTCAGACTGAGGCTGGGAATATTCTCAATAAAGGGGTTTGAAGCTATAAGGGGCAATCAATCAATTTGGATTGGTGGGTTCCGTCAGCAAGGTGTTCTAAGGTCGGTGCACCTCAGCACTCACTGACTCACTTTGGTTACAGCTCATTCGTATGTCTATCTAATTGTGGAATGTTGAAGTGTTCAAGGCCATTGGAGTTTTGGCAGTGAGATTGATGAAGCTACGGCGCATCACTACCATTTTTGATGGGCTAGGGTGCAGGTCAAGCCCTCGGAAAATCCTATTCCATCTCTGTCATGGGTTTGGGGTTGTGGAGGGTTCCCATATTTGGGTAGAATCAGCACCAAAGATGGCCAGGAATGGTGATTGTGGATTGTCATAAGTTCAGAGAAGCCTGTAGCTGATAAATAGAATAGCCCAGAATCAGAGAGTGGGAGGTCATTCGAAGATAGGAAGATGGTGGCGTGGGGGACTGACAAAAGGGACACATGTGGATGTAAGTGGGGAGGGGCTCAGCCTTTCGGATACATGGCACTCGAGGAAGAACCTCGGTGGTGGAACTCAGTGCCAGATTCCCAGAATTTGAATTTCAAAACCAGCCAGCTGAGGCATGTGAGTCATTTAAAAGTGCACGTGAATCTGCCTCTTCAAGAGATGTGCTGAACAGGGAACGAAGAATCAGGGTGAAAGGGTTAAGCCATTCTCATGGCCTCAGTTAGGGAGCCTACCTAGAGGCCCAAGAAGAGAAGAGGGCCAGTCATTGGAAGGCGTTGAGGCTAATGTGAAAAGCCCAGGTTGGAACAAGGGACATATTTATAAAGCCCACAACCAAATGCAGATCTCAGTGGGAAGGTTTGCAATTTTAGGCAAGCTCCCAGTATGGCCCAACAATGAATTCAACAGCATGGGCCACTCTTTTAGAAATAAAGTGGACTACAGATGTGTTGGTAATATCAAGTTTTTCCCAAGCCCAGAAATCTGGTGTTAAGTTCAGAGACGGAGCCTGCTGTGGAAAGGACAAAAATGACGATGCTAATGCTGCCATGGCTAACTTCAGAGTGTTTGGGATTTCAGTTCTTCGAGTGTGGTCGAGGAGATTACAGATGATGTGTTGGAAAGCATGGAGGATGTAAAGTTATTGTGGGTTGATGTCTCGGAGGGTTCTGATGGATTCTCAAATCAGGAACTTAGTCTAGGGGAGGATTCTGGGAATCTATTTGCTGCGCTTTCCATGGGGATTTCTTTAGATGTTTCTGATCATGCATTGGGCCGTGTGGAGGTGAATTGCAGAAGTAAATTTACAGGGGCAGTGAGTGGGATGGGGGAGGACTTGGGGGATGATAGTGATGTTCCATGGGGAATACAGGGGATGACAGATTCAGGTATCATGGTGACGGCTAAACGGGATCTCCCAAACCGGTGGACTGTACTCCATTGACAACGATTGATCCAAGGGATAGTAGGACAGAACTTTTGGATGTTGATTGTTTGAATTAGAGGTCAGAGAGCTTCAGAATGGGTGATGTACAAAATAAGAACTCTTAGCTCTTTTGTAGGGGTTACTTGTGAAGGATTTGAGGGAGAACATTTTTCTTTTGTTTGAAAGCATTGATAGGAAATAAGACTATGCAAGCTAGGTAGGAGGCTAGGAGAGGGGTGGTTCTCTGAATACATTAGAGAGTTAAAAAAATCTTGTTTGTTTGTTTTGTAAACTATGGTGGTAGAAAGGAAAGTGATGTGGCTTGAGGAAGGGATGGGTATTATTAGTGTTCCTCCATGAAGTTCTCATGGAACATTAGGGGAGTGAAAAAGCAAAAATACAGTGTATGAGGCTCCCACCACTACAGGTCTGCGGAGGATTACGCAGCCTTACCCCGCAAGCGAAGAGACTGCTTCCGCTACTTGAACCTGTGACCTCTAGGTCACAAAACAGAAAACCGAAAGGTGACTTTAATATCATTATGTTTGAGAAAAAGATCAAGTTGTGTTGACATCTTGGCAGCTATGCGAGAATTTGGACTTTATTGATTCTTTTGATCTCATAGATGTTCCATTGGAAGGGGTGAAGTATACATGGACTAATAGTACGGAGTCTTCGTCAATGTCATGTATTGACAAGCTCTTAATTTTATCTTATGAGGAGGAGCACCCTTCAAATGCTTTGTAGTATTCCCTTCCTAGAACCATTTGAGATCATGTTTCCCTTCTGTTGTATTGTGGTGGTCTCTTCAAAGTGGGAAACGGCCTCTCCATTTCAAGGGCATGTTGCTAAAGGAGGAAGTCTTTGTAGACAAAGTTAGGGGACGGTGGCCAGGATACAATTTGGGGGTTCTCCTAGTTTCATCTTAGCTAAAAAGCTTTGCTTGCTTAAATCGGATTTGAAGAAGCAGACTATGGAAGAGTTTGGTAATTTGGAGGTCAGGAAAGCAGGGTGCTTCGGGACAGAATTTGAATGAGAGACAAAGGGAGTGGCTTGTCACACAGAGATTGATAGAAGGGAGGATAGGAAAGGGGAACTGGGGTGACTTGTTGTAATGGAGGAAATTAATTGAAGGCAAGAATCAGAAACTCTTTGGTTTAAAGAGGGGGACTGGAATACCAATTTTTTTCACCAAATAGCCAATGGCCACAAATGATCTAATCATATTGGTAGATTGTGGATTGATGGTCTGGAGAGGAGTCAAGAAAGGGATGCCAAGTAGGGAATAACTCAATTCTATGAGAGTCTATCCTCAAGAGTCTTAGCAGAGAATGCTACTGAGAGTGGGACTAGACTTGGGAGTTCCTGGAGAAGACAAGAAGTGGTTAGAGAGGCCTTTTTGGGATTATTCTTGTGGGGGGGTGTGGAAAGATTTGGGAGGATATTGGCAGGCTAGAAGAGCAATACCCATCTAAAGGAAGGAAATTAACTCTGATGAAGAGTACTCTTTCGAGTTTGCCAATGTACTTTGTGTATCCTCACTATTCCAACTTTGATTGCTTATTGGGTAGCATGGAATATGAGTTTAAATACCATCTTGTGGCTTGGAGGTTCCCCTTCAATCCGGGGGCCCTCAGAGTGAGGTCTCTCAAATAGTTCAACTAGACGCTACTAGGGAAATAGTTGTGGAGATTTGCAATTGAGTCAAGAGTGTATGTGGAGGAAAATCATGGAATGAAATTTGGGGATAATCCGAGGGGGTGGACTTTAACAAAGATTGTTTGTTCGTCTGGTGTTGGATTGTGGAAGGGCATTGGGTTAAGGGTAGAGGAAGTTTTCTGAGTAAATTGGTTTTGTAATGGGTAATAGGCATGGAAATAGATTTTAGTATGATGTCTGGTGTGGTGACACCCCCTTTAATACAAGATTTCCAGATCTCCTCGAGATTGCATTACAGGAGGGGGGTTACTTGTCATAGATTCAATTTCCAAAGAATGGAGTTATTTCGGAGCCCCTACTCTTTAGATCCTTCTAGATTAGGAATTGGAATTGGTGGGTTCTATTTTCGAGGCCCTTATAGCCCTATTGTCCGTGGGGAGTCATAGAGAAAATGAGCTGTGTTGGATTCCCAAGCCCCACGAAAGATTTGGGGTTTGTTCATTTTATAGGGTTACGTGTTTGGGGTGATCATCCTGTTTTCCTTGGAAATGCATTTGGAAGGTGAAAGTGCCTTCCACTGTTTCTTTATTTTTTCTTTTCCTAGTTAACTACTAAAGAAGCTATCTCGACCCTGGACAACTTAGGCAAGAGGGACAGGCTTACTAGCAACTAGTGTTGCATGTCTAAAGGTCCTGAGGAGACTTCAAATCGCCTCATTCTTCATTGTGTGATCACATGGGAATTGTGATCCTGGGTTATTTCTTTGGTTGTAGTGAATTGCACTACTAGACAAGTGGAAAGCCTCAGGAGTTGTTGGATGGGGGCATGTCCTAGTCACAAAACTTGTCGGGCTTGGCAGGCTACGCCACTCTATTTGCTGTAAGTGTATTTGGAAAGGGCATAATATGCATGCTTTTGATGATGTAAAGTTGCCAATTCATAGGTTGAAAAAGTTGATACTCGGTACATTTCATTTATGGATGGTTGGGCCCATATTTACACGAAAACGCTAAAACTCCAGCAATTTCCATTTTAGTAAGTGCATACCAAGGCACTTACATTCTAGAACACTAATTAAGGGAAAATTAATAGGAAAAACAAACAGAAATCAAGAGATCAACATAAGTAGGTACACCTAGTTCAATGCTTTTACATGTTTAATTCCAATATAATAAATATTCATAACTATATGGATAACTTATATACTTCAATGATCTTAAATCTCATTAATCGTCTTATAGTTAGACATAGGTCATTTTATTCCACCTATGATGACATCTATGTAAACCTATCTCATGGTTACCACAATTCACTAAGGGAGATCGTCTTATAGTTAGACATAGGTCATTTTATTCCACCTATGATGACATCTATGTAAACCTATCCCATGGTTACCACAATTTGCTCCTCCCTTAGCGAATTGCAAATTGGGATCGCACAATCCAAAACATGGATCATTAGCGATTTGGAACGCAAGATTTAACGTTTCAATCTAAAATATTAAAGGTAAAAAAAAAAATCATATAAAATACACATATTATTGGAATTTTATTTTATAATGGCTTGGATTCATTAAAATCTTTTTGGTGTTTATATATATATACCAATATTATTACAAATGTAATAAAAAAGCATATCACGTTCCAAATAAACGTATTTCATTCCAACAAAGTAATCCAAAGAAGCCTATCACTGACATGCCATGTTTTAACAAGTGACGATTTACGTTCCCGTTCCCGTTCCCGTTCCCGTTCCCCTTTCCCGTATCATAATGACCCACGTTCCAGGTCACATTGACCTATCCTCTGTCGTACCGCATTTAGAGTAAGTATTGTATTACATTCCCGTTCCGCATATCACAAAGATCCATGTTTTAGCTAACATTGGGCTTGGGCTTGAGCTTGGGCCATTCCCAAAGTCTTTACTTGCTTTTGAAATTTTGTTGGTGAGTTAAGCTATATATATATATATAACTCTGCCTATGTTGTACTTAGTGTTATATTATTACATAGTCGGTCCCAAACCCGGATAAAGGAGGAGAGTTGTGTTACGTAACTGACAGTCAAAGTAAAATCTTATTAGATCTCTTATGAACATAAATCCTAGCCTTAAATAAAAAAAAGGTGAGGCAGAATTCATGTAGCCAACCCCAAATAGTTGGGATAAGACTTCATTAAGTTGAGTTGAGTTGAGCTATATATATGGGGTCTAAACCCCATATTCTATGTACACAGGTTGCACACCCTCTGACACTTTGTTTATAATATATCTTTTACTTATAAATAAATAAATAAAAGATTGATTTATGCATTTATAGAACTCAATTTTACCTTTGCCACAGTAAGCCCAATAGGGCACGGGCGATGTGGAGATCTTGTAGCAAATACTCCCATCCTTCCACCTTTCAATCTTGGTACTCTCACCTATTCATCCAGCCAAACTTTTGTAGAAGTCAAAAACATTTAAGGGACTACAAAATGTAGAAGCCATAGTAAACAATGTATAGAATTAGCAGAACTGCACACCTTTGCCTTGAACTTTGACTTAGATGGATGTTTCCATAACTTTTCAAGATCTGTATTCAAATGAAAAACATATATAATCCAACAATGGGAATATTTTTCAAGACCCTCGAGAGATGCTGGAGGAACCTGAGCCGGATCACATACCAAGCATGCCCTAGCAAGAGGAACAAGCAAAGGTTGTCTCGGCGTCCCATTCCTGAAAAAATGAGAAAGTATTCATTCATGGGACACAAGCATTTCTACATAGAGAACCATATATGTGTGCATATAAACAAAAATGGACAGAGAAATGTAGAGGCATGTGCATACACAAGGGAGACTATATGTACATAAGGTTAGTTATTCTATGTAATTGTAAGTGAAGCAAGCTGCTCGTAAGTATCTCAAAATCAGCTGGTTAAAGAAGCTCATCAGGGGAGGAAGTGTGAGCTCTCTAGTTTGAGTCACCAGGCTTACCCAATACGGTAATAGCTCTAGCCTGCGGGTGGCTGCAGCTATCCAGAGTTTACCTATGGCTGGAGTTTCTCATGAACCCCACCCCCAAAACCCAAAAAAAGAAGAAGAAAGGCTTGTTGCTAAAAACTGAAGCTAGAAAACACACTAAGAAACAGTTATCAACCATAAGTAACCTTGCTTTAGGAGTATGTTGTGACTATCACAATGCATTTCTAAAGTTAGAATTAACTTCGCATGGAAACCAATCTTTGGTTATCTAATTAAGACACTCACTTTAGCTAAATTGCAAACTCAGAGCTTGGCCAAATTGTGAGAAACCAGCTCTAACATGCTAGTGAGCTTCTCAATCAAAATATACAACCAAACCAAGCTAAAATTTGCATTGCTTGGCTTGCTCATTTTTCCCCTACCTTTGTCCTAAGAGTAACTTCCATATCAATATTAACTGAGGTTCCACATCCACAACTGGATGGACAAATCTTTCAGGCCGAGATCACTTTTTTTATTACTTGGACAAATTTCATAACATTTCCAAATTATTCATCTAGATTTTGAGCTGAATTAATTATAAAATATACCACATGGCAGAATTTCATAAAACTTTGAACCTGAAATTTATAAATCTCTGAATGTATGGCCAAACCACGCAAATTTACGGCAATATGATTTGAGTGCCTGTTCAAATCCATATACAGTTTGTTTTTAGTAAAATGGGCAGATGAAAAATGCAGATGACAGCAATGTCCAATGGCTGTAAGTTATTCCTCAAATTTTTCTTATTTCCATAGTTTTCCTTTCGCATTATTGACTTATTCTTAATCTAAATAAGTTTATTACAATTCTACTTATCAAAAAAGAAATTATCTATCACAACATGACGATGTCATGTATCAAGCAATTCAACCCAAATTATTAATGTATCAACCAGAAATGGTCCTTTTATTAGTCAACTAACTCTCCACACTTGAATTCAAACTAAACAAACTCATTAAATCTATGTTTACAAAAACTTCATTAGCCTACCAGAATATTCGTGTAAATTTTCATTTCTCCACAAAATAATGATACCTTATCTAATATACCTATTTGTCATTTGTTAGGGATTAAATTCTACCATTTTCCTTTGAGCTAAATATGTTGCCAGCTTGAAAACTGGAATTTCTCAAGCAGATAATTGTATCTTACAAAAAATTATTACTATTTATTGTCATTCCAAATTACCTGGTAGAGAAGCATGACTGGATGATGGCAATAGGTGCCATGGGATAAGAAGTCAACTCCAAATTGTCAGACTTAGGTTGGGCCAGCACTTTCCTCAAGGCCTACAATTTTTAATTAATTAAAAAAAATAAGTTCATAACATCAGGACAAACTCCAAGACTGCAGCATTTTTGACATAGAGAAGGCCTAATAATAATATATAATTGCAACATTAGCCCATCAAAACCATGAAGGAAAGTGGTCAAACATTTAGCAGAGAAAGAATATGGAGAATGTGATTCAAACCATACTAATAAGAAAAGAGGCAAATCAAGAATTTCAAAATAGCCCAATTTGGGCCTTGTGTATTCAACTTTTGGGCTGATTTGGCAGGGAATGTGGAAAGAATTCGTTTGGAACTTGGGTTGTAAGGTGGGAGCTTTTCTTACTAATTACCTGGGGACTTCCTTTGGGTGCTTTTGTGGAGCCCAAATGTCCAAGCACTTTGTCAAGTCTCCCAAGACATTATGTCTCTATTTCCTATCCCAGCTTCAGTTGAAAACAGGTTGGACAAGCTACAAAGAGACTTCCTGTGGAGAGGAATGGAGAACAAAAAGAAGATTCACCCTATGGGGTGGAGCAAGGTCAGGACCCCAATTTGTGAAGGCAGTATGGATATCAAAAGAAACCAATGTAACAAATTATTTGACCATTACAGGCAATCGGGTGGCATGGACTCCTCAATTTAGAAGGGACTCCCTAGAATGAGATGCCTTTGTTGGCAAAACTATACAACACGAAGATTTTTGTGGGTTGCGATGATGCCATTAGGTGGATAGCCGGGGATGGGAGGACATTCTCTATTAAGTCTTTTTATAAGGTGTTGGCAACTCGAGATGTAGAAGATTTCCCTTGGGAAAGTACATGGTGTCCTAAAGTTCCCCCTAAGGTAGCATCTTTTGGGTGGATTGATTCTTGGGGTGCAATTCTTATAACATAAAATTTTAAAAAAGAGGGGATTCAAAATAGCAAAGGGATGCCCATGTGTAAAAAGGAGGAGACAGTGGACCACGTACTCCATTGTGTGGTTATTCGAGAGTTGTGGCACATGGTCTTTTCACTCTTTGGTTGTACTTGGGTTATGCCATGATCGGTGTTAAGGGTTTTTTGGGAATGGAGCGGAGGTTGCAAGAGGAAAAGGGTGCAGATTATGTGGGAGGCGGGCCTTTGTCTTTTTTGGTGTATTTGGAGAGAATGTTATTGGGGAATTTTTGAATGAGAAGAATTGTCCTCTTGTAGAGTCAAAGTTATTTTCTCATAATTTTGTATGTAGAAACAGGGTGGGGTTTATGTTTCTATTGTAGATGATTTTATAGAGTTTCAGGGAGACATAAGGCTCTATTTTTTTATTTTTAGTTTTTATGAGTAAAGGTAAAACGTTATATTTTAAACAAAGGGCACAAGGGAGACGAACCCATAATTACAAAAAAAGAAAGGCTAAAAAAATCAAAGCCTTAAATCCCCTAAAAAATCTATAGAAGTATTTAAATACAAAGAAAATTCTTCTTTACATCAAAAATACAATAAATGAACGAAATTGTCCTTAAAAGTCCTAAGTAGATAGTTCAATTCCTTCAAAAGTTCTCTTGTTCTTCCCCCTCCATAAACACCATGTTAGACATAAGGGGGCCATTCTCCAAACACCCCTCAACTCGTTTCTAATACTCCTGCACCTCCACCCCAAAAAACCTATCTAATGGTAGTCGACACCACCCAACTACAACCAAAAAGAGCAAACACCAAAATCCATGCGTCTCTGGCCACTCTACAATGGACGAGAATGTGATCTACCGTCTCTTCCTCCTCCTTACACACGGAACACCTACTTAGAAGATAGAAACCTCTTACTCGAATATTATCCACCATAAGAATAGCTTCCCAAGCCGCCGCCCCAACAAAAAAATTGCCACTTTCTTTGGGACCCACAATTTCTAAATCAATTGCCAAGGAAAAAACTTCTATTTCCTCCTTATCAAGTGGTTGTAAAAAGATTAGAAAGTGAAACCTTTATTCTTATTCAACTTCTGAACCATCACATCCTCTCTAAAACTTCTATTCCCTCCCTATCAAGTGGTTGTAAAAAGATTAGACAGTGAAGCCTTTATTCTTGTTCAACTTTTGAACCATCACATCCTCTCTACCCTCCTTCAAAATAATCAACTCAATAATACCATAAGTTCCTCCACCTCCCCCACCTCCCAATCATGAAAGTTCCTATGGAAAGAAGGGCTCCACACGAGATTGCCTCCCACAAAAGTTACACAATCAGCCGCCAAAGCTTCCTTATTAGAAGCAATGTTAAACAAAGATGGGAAATTCTCCTTAAGCTTTCCATCACAACATCAAGAGTCCTCCAAAACTTTACTCTAGACCCCTCGCCACCTCAAAAAGCACCACATGACTAAACGCATCCATCCCTTTTTGATTGGCTTTCCACACGCCACACCCCTAAGCCTCCCTCACTTCCTTCACACACTACCTCCCATCCTCATAACCTTACTTTGTGGATATAACCATCCTCCACAAGGCATGATCTTCGATCGCATATCTCCACATCCATTTCCCAAGAGAGCTCTATTAAACAACTTTAAATCTTTGAAGCCCAAACCTCCTTCTCCCAAAGGGCACTTTCACCTTATCCCAACCAACAAGGTGAATCTTTCTTTCACCTTCCTTTCCTTCCCACAAGAAGTTTTGTTGAAGCTTCTCCAACTTCATCTCCATCAAGGCCGACATAGGAAAGAGAGATACGTAATAAGTAGGAAGGTTTGTCAAAATATTCTGAATGAGAGTCACTTTTCCTCCTTTGGAAAGATATTGCCACTTCCACCCCACAAGCTGGCGCTAGAATCTCTCAATCGTCGAATCCCACACCGCAGCAGATCTAGTGGAAGCCCCCAAAGGAAAGCCCAAATACATAGAAGGCAAATATCCCACCCCACATCCCAAACCACAAGCCATGAGCTCCACCCCCATCACCTCACCCACCAGAATAATCTCACTCTTACTCTTATTCGCCCTTAAAACAAACCAAAATACACCGCAAAAATATAAGTTGCCTCTCCTCCGCTTCACAAAAAAACAGTGTTTCCTTTTGTACACGGGTTCGCCCTCTTGGAACGCTTTTAATGAATATTTACTTCATCAAAAATAAATAAAAATTGTTGATTATAGACCACCGAACGTTGGCTTGTCTTGTATCTCCTCCACCTCTTAAATAGGAGGTTGAGAGTTTAAGTCCCAAATGTGTGTGGGTGGCTTATCCCAAAAAATAAAATGTTGGTTATGGACCATAGTTATTATCCATGGGTCTTATTTTGGATCAAATTATGTTATTGAATTTTACTTGGGGTCCTAATTAGTCTAAAATAGTCTTTATTAGACAAAGTTTCTAAATTTCCTACTTTCGGAGTTATAGTTCTAGTAAGAATAGGAAAGCTTAAGAGCATATGAATATTTATGTAATCTCTTGTTTCAATAATGAAGAAGCACAGACACTTCTACAAAGATGCCGTGTTCGTGTCCAACATGTGTTGGACATCAACACTAAACAGACACTTCATTTTTTCACATGACTATTCATAGCTCGTTGAATCCTATTCTTGGATGAAAAATCAAGTCCTGGTATGGGTTCCATCCAAACATGCCTTTAAGTTGCTGTATTTATCACTGGGGAGATTTGAATAAGAATTCAAATTGACAAACATATACATATATACATGCATACACACACATATAAAAAGGTGTACCTGTTGAGCCCTAATACGCCCTTGCCTCTCGGCAGCACACTTCTCTATGGACGCCTTGACAGATAACTCAAGCTCTCGAACCTTCTCATTCGCGTCTATTGATTTTCTTCTCCAGAAATAAACTGACAATAAGTGAGAGAGGATATCAGTAGTGGCTCTGCGAGTGCAAGAAAGTGTTGGAGTCAATTTTAGAGAGATAAAGAGTACCGGAGGTGGCTGCGGATGCAGAGATGGTAGCAACGGCCAGTGTTATAGAGAATGCTAGCCATTTCGATGTTCCCTCGGAAGCAGCCATCAACCCCTTCTTAGCTCCCAAATAACATACTTTCAAGGGTATTTTAATTTCTCTTTTATAAAAATATGTATTCTACCGATCAAATTGAGATAGAAAAAAGGTCTCACCTCCGTTGACGTGGCTATATAACTGATTTTAAATAATTAAAATAAAATTTTATTGAGTCTAATCTAATTATTTTTTAAATAACTAATCTGACCATGCTTCTTATTTAAGTTAATCTTTAATTTTTTTTTAATTTTAAACAATTGATTTTTGTTTCAATGGTCATTGCTTCTTAACAATGGTATTTTTCAATGGTTAATTTTTAACCGTTATTTTGTAATAATCATTTTTACTGATTATTTTTTAGTAGCCACTTTTTATGTTTAATTTTTAACAATTATCTTTTAATGTTCATTTTCTTTCACTATTATTTTTCAATAGTCACGTTATGTAATGACCCAATGTGGCATCTATAAATAATATCATTTCATCTCTTATTTTCACTAATTTAAATTTAATTTTTGTCCTGCTTCATTCTTGTAATATTACTTATTGTCAGTAACTATTTGATTAACATGATTTTAATGGTGATGATTCCGGTAATGAATACTAATTCAAGTGAGGAGATGATATTAATAATATCTTTAAAATTGTAGAAATACAAATAAAATAAACTCTTTGATGAATTTAAAAAATGTACAATAGTAATTAATATAGAATCCTTTAATTTTTTTTATCTTTTATTATACATAAATAATATGAGAGTTTTACATTTCTTTATCATCTCCACTCTAATTATCCAAATGTGACGAGCATTACCATCTCTTGTCTATTTGCTTTATTCTCATTTTTTTCATTCGCCAAACTTATCCAAATGCAATTGAATTTCATAATTATTATTTTTTATCTTTATAATTTATAGAATAATATTTAATGTTTCATCACTTTTATCAAATTACATATCACATCTTTCACAATACGTAGGATCTACCGTAGCAAGGCACCCAACTCTAGCAAGAGAGGTGAGATGAGTTTAATTTACAAGTCCTACTAATAGACCTATCTGATGTGAGCGTATATGTATAAATACATAATTTTTTTACCATATTCACGTGATTTTAAATTAATATTTTTTTAACCTGCATGATTTCAAACAAAATTTTCAAATCTATGTACGTGTCAAAAGACGTATTCTTACAAGACACCTTTAACAAAGACGCATTCTCAAAAGACGTCTTTATTTTTTAAAGAAAAAATATAAAGGGTGTATTCTCGAAAGACACATTTTAAAAACGTATTATGAGAAAACGTCCTCAATTATTTTTCATAATTTAAAAGACTCATACACTAACATAACACGAAAAGATAAGTTTAATTTATAAAAATTGAAAGACATTTTTTGAGAATACGCCTTTATAACAAATGTATCTTTTTAAAAGACACCTTTTAATAAAAACGTGAGTTTGATAAATTTGTTTAAAAGTCTTTAAGTTTGAGAATAATGATAAAAAAATACAATGAATTAGTTAAAAACTTTATTAATACATGGACAATAAAACATTATTCTTTATATTTTACAAAAGAGTAATGATTCGTGACCTATATTTTGATGTCTACGTGGTGTCTATCTACTAACATGAAGATAGGACCTATCATAATGAATTCCACGAACAAATAACACGCGAGTGCACGGGCACTACATGGGACATAAATATGGCTAACCAAATATCATTCTTATTTATAAAAAAAAGTTAATTAATCATTAATGTTTGGTTGTTCATGTTGTGGCCTCACTCATATGGATGCGGGATTTACGTAAATAATGTGACGATACACTCATGTAAATAGTAATATTATTTTTATTTTAATATTTTATTAATTGGTGTGAGATTCATGTGAATAATGTGATGGCACACTTATGTAAAGAGTAATTTTATTTTTATTTTAATATTTTATTAAAAAAATTATTTATTGACAAATCTGTTCGAATGTTAATAAATTTAATATTTTTATACTAATAAATTTAGTCTCTTAATATTAATTATGTCAAGTAAATTCAAAAAAATATAATTAATTAATATAAAACTAAGAGATTTAATTACTTAACAGCATTACTCTCGTGCAAGTGATGGATAAAATATGGGCATAAAGTACTACTACCCTCATCATAATTGCGTTTGACTGTAGCCCTGCTCGCGCCCTTCCCCCCACTCTCCCGACCTAGGTAAGCAAAGAGAAAAACCAGAAGCCTACAGCTTTGGGCATTCGATATTGTGCAGATCAGTTAATCTGAGATAGTCAAAGGACAGCTCTTGCCTTGTTTTCAATTAAAGGGTAAGTCAGAATCTATCAACCTGCTCCCCCGACTGTAGTCATTAGTCAACCCGTTTTAATATGCCTGTATCGTTGATATACAGAGACGCTTTATTGCAAAGACAGAAATCAACGAGAGTAGTTATGATAAGAACAAAACACAATAAATCTTACCCAGGTTATAACCAAAGTAATAAAGCAATAATTTATATAAATTGCTTCCGTAGATGTATAGATTATAGTTATAAAGAGAGAGAGGCCCATAGTTTTCTTCCATTTGCTTGATCCCGTCATGGTGACTGTATCAGGTTCCTATTTCTTTTTTATACATCAATAAATGAGTTAGGTAATTGACACAAAATGTCAAAGAAAGCAATATAGCGAGAGACTTTTTTCATAGACATTTGAGATGTTATGTTAATCTGTTTTTGAAGTTCCATCTAATTTTCTCTGAATCTGTGCTTCACTGAGATGTGGAATTTAGTTTCAGGCATTTTGTTGGTTTTGTTGATAGTGTTGTCACCTTTCAAATTTTCTGATTTGCATGAGCCATTTGCTGGGTTTGCGACCAGTTTCAGCCCCACAATTGACATGTTCAATACCAAATTTGCATTGCATAAGCATCACTTGCTTCATTCTATTCATCTGCTTCTCAACAGGTAGCATGTTAATCTTCTTCGATGCAATTGTCTGGTTTAAAGTCACTTTTAAATTTTTAATAGTAATACACAATATGATCACATCAGCAGACCCCAAATATGATAGCAGTGACTGTTGGAAACTGATTGCCCATCAATGACAATACTACATGGTTATGATAAAATTGTACTTCAACTTAATTTACCAAACTTTATTTTTCTTGCTTTGCTAAACCTCCTCCTCGTCCTCCTCTCTCTCTCTCTCTCTCTCTCACATACACACACACACAATGAATTCCTTACAAAAACTAAAATGTGTTGGAAACTATATGCAGCAAGGTGGGTGGAGTATATGCAAAGACCACAACTTGGATGGCTCAAGCTTCTGATACAAATAAGGGCAATTTTTTTCAGCAACCATTGGTCAAGGAGTTCACGTTTGCCGCAAATTCTGTTCCCTTCAAAAGTTGTCACGCTTCTACAATTGTTGAGGTGATGCAGTTTAAAATTATATTTATCAATGTTTCAATCATTTAAAAGATTTGATTAGATGGTAACTGATTTGGTTTGATATAGGTTGACAAGGATCATTTTCTGGTTGCCTATTTTGGGGGTACGTCAGAGGGAGCACCTGATGTGAAAATTTGGTTACAGAGATACATGGTAATCAAATATTCAACATATTAATTTCAGTTTCAAGGATAACACATTCAATTTTCATAATGCATGCCTGTTAATTTGTAGATATGAGGTGGACAATCACTTTATATTTTGTTACAGAAGGGATAAACCCACTTCAGTTTCTAATTTGGACAAAAAAAATCGTAGTTTCATAAGTATAATCTACATGCACTTGTGTGTGTCACATGCTTTTGGTAAGTATGAAAACATTGGCTCTCACATATTACCCAGACTGCCCCTCCTAGCATCCCACAATGTTAGGACCAACTCTGGTTAACAGCCTTGTGTGTACATAGATCTTTGCTATGTCAAGATTAGTTTTGTTTGCCACTCAGCATCCACGGTCAGTTTAGTATTAATGAGATCAAATTGGCTTTTAGTTTCTGGTTTGTCTCTCTCACGCTGACACACACTCATGACTAAAGGTTATGACTCTTAATTTCAGACCAGTTCATTTAGTTATAGATTCATTGTCAAGTCTTTTTGGCATGTGAGAATACAACTTGTCTTCTATCTTCGTTCCATTGCAGCCAAATTCTTGATGAATTTTGAACTCATAGATAGTGGAAATGTTTTGGGCAGTATGGCTGTTGGTATTCTCCCATTATTGTTGACGAAGAACACAATGTTCCAATGTGGAACCCTGTACTATTTAAGCTTCCATCGAATGAGTTGCTTCTGTTCTATAAAATTGGCCAGGAGGTTCAAAAGTAAGTTTTCAACGTTTTTCTGTCTTCTAGTTCAGTCTAATTGTAACTTGTGATATTCTGTATGCAGGCTTATCAAAATCTTCAATTCTGTTTTGGTGCTTAGTTGGGAGTATAATCCCAAGAAATTCATATGGTGTCACATATTTGATTCATTTTCATTTTTGATCGCTAAAAGTGTATTATATTAATAAGGCGTCCAAGGGGGGCGAACCCATGTACAAAAAAATGGATAGGCCACAAAAATTAAAGCCTTAGATCCCCCCAAAAACTAACGAAACTATCTAAAACAAAGGGAATTATTCTTTTAACCAAAAAAGAAACATCCTCAAGAAAGATTCTTTGAATTCGGAAATCTACTTCATCGAAAACCCTCCTATTTTGCTCCCTCCAAATACACCACAAAAGACAAAGAGGGGCAATCTTCATGTAGTCTCCAATTCCTTCCGAATGCTTCCCGAATTATCATCGGCATCACTTATCTAAGACCAAAAATGGAAAACACCATTCTCCATGCATCCCTCACCACTTTACAGTACACAAGAAGACCATTTCCTCCGCCTACTTGCACATATAACATCTACTTGGGAGATGGAAGCCTCTCCTCCTTAAGTTGTCTGCCATAAGGATAGAACACCAAGCCACTGATCAACAAAAGAATGCAAATTTCTTTAGAATCATAGACTTTCAAATATGTTGCCATGGGAATGAAATCTCTTTGAACCCCCAAATGATTGTAGAATGAGTGCACTGTAAATTTTTTGTTACTATTCAGTTTCCAAATACTATCTTCCTCTTCTTCATGTAATTTTCACTGAGTCCACCAACTCCCAATCAATTTTTTTCTTCCTAAAACAAGGACTCTACACCTGCTGGTCCCCCTCCATCACCATACAATAAAAAAGAGAAAAATACGAAACCAGGTATGAATCGATCTTTGAAATTTTATGAATTTTAAACTGACTTCCTGCTGAATTTTAAACTATGTTGTAACCATTCAAAGCATTTTCCTTGCCACTGGTTGGTGGTTTGATGAACTTCAGATGGAGTGGATGCATGAAGCGATCTTCTGATGGAGGTATCACTTGGACAGAAAGAGAACAGCTTCCCCCTGGTATATTAGGTCCCACCAAAAATAAGGTACGACTTAATTCATTACTATTTATGACCATATATGTCATGAAATTTGGAACTGCATAGAAACTTATAAGATGTGGTTGTTTTTTTGTGTTGCTTTCTCCTCATCAGCCTATCTTGTTGGAAAATGAGCACTTACTCTGTGGATCCTCTGTGGAAAGTTGGAACTCTTGGGGGGCATGGGTGGAGGTTGTAATGAAAACTCAACTTTATTGCGAAATTTGTATTCTAGTAATGTTAGGAGGGGAAGCTAAAAGATCATGTAAAGTGGGTGATTGACTCAAGTTTTGTGATCCATGTAAAACAGATTACTGCAGATTCAGGTAGGTCATGGAGAAAGTATGGGCCTATATATATCGAGAACGAGTCTCTCAGTGTGATCCAACCAGTTCCTTACCAGACCGCAAATGGGACCTTGCGTGTTCTATTGAGATCCTTTGATGGCATCAATAGAGTTTGTATGTCAGAATCCCATGATGGTGGCCAGAGCTGGGGTTATGCAAAAACTACTGACCTACCCAACCCAAATTCAGGTTGTGACTGGAACCATATTTGTTGGTTTATATAGGGTTTAAGAGTCTCATAGATGATAGACATTAATGTGTCTTAAAGCTTATTTGAATCAGTTTGTTTTGTTTGTTATGGAACTTTTAAATTGTAATGGCTCCATTCTAAAGGATAATGCTTATATTTAATTATCATGGGAAAGAAAATTGAATGATTTTATTTTCCCTGGGACATGAATGTCCTATGCATGCTCTTTCCTTCAGCATGTCCCTGATGGCTTATATTCTGGTTTCATTAACAGGGATAGATGGGGTTAAGCTGAGCGATGGTCGTCTCTTACTTGCTTACAATACGATTTCTAGGGGCATACTCAAAGTTGCCCTCTCGGCTGATGATGGAGACTCATGGCATGATGTTGTGACATTAGAGGAGACTTTGGGAATGGAGTTCTCTTATCCCGCTGTCATCCAAGCTAGTGATGGATTAGTTCACATCACTTACACATATAACAGGACACAAATTAAGGTAATGAATTTTGTTCGTGAAGTGGGAGACATGCTGTGACAAATGTGTCCCTCTTCTTGATTAAAATTTTTCTTTCCTACTTACTTTCCTTTTCATCATTCATGTATAAAGCTGTTATCTATCTTTTCTTAGTATTGTCATGATAATGAATTGAAGTTTTTCTTGACATGAAATCTAAACCGTTGTGGTTGTTTGGTTTTTCAGCATGTTGTTCTTCAACCATATTGATGCTACAGCATGTAGTAGAACTCCAAGAGGAAAGATGGTATATTTCCCTCTACCTTGTACCATGTCATTGAGTAAACACTAAATTTGGCATTTGAAACACAATTATTTTAACTTTTCTACGATCTTTTGACCGTTGTCATCCACAACATGTTCCCTTTTATTTTTTTTATTGTTTTGGGAGTGTCATGAAATACTCCATCTGCTTTCAATGTTTGTGTTCTGGCTTTTTTTCTTTCCTCAATCAGAATTGACTCTTCCTTGGGATTTATTATGTAGGGTGACCTCTAAAATGAGCTCGCCTACAATCAGAAAATGATGGAATAGGGTTCTTGATAACTTAGGTATTGTGGTTTCTGGAGGGAAGATGTTATTAAGGTTTATAGATGAAACATTGAAATCAGTATGATTTTAGATTAGACGTGGATTGGAATTAAAAAGAAGCGTGGTTGTATGGATAAAATAATGGGAAGATTTTCTTATCAGAAAAATAATGGGAAGATTTAATGTTTAGTTTTTGGGTAATGGGAAAAAATTTGGGTTTGGGTTAGAATTGTGGCACAACAAACAGAGAAATAAGATTGTAGAGAATGAGAGAGCTAAAATCTAGAGAAGGGCTGGCTCCTCTTTTTGTATGTTTTAAGCAATTGTGACGTGACCTTAGTGGTCTGCCACCGCCTTGGACCGTAATAGTAGAGACCTCGTCAATTTTGAAATCCATGTCATATTTGTAGCTTGTAATTGACTTTGGAGATTCCGTCAAAACTTTTTGAAGAATCGCTGTTTGGTGTAACTCTTGCTTACAATATCCAAATATCTCATGGTATTCCTTTCAATTAGAAGGCATTAGAAGTCTGCCAAATTTCAAGCTGCTGAGAGGTAGCAGATGACATATCCCACCATCCAACTTGAAAGTCTACACCATAGCAGTAGCTTTAGATTCAGATAGAATTTCTTTTTGTCAATTAATGGATCAACCATGAGATTGCCCTTTCAATGGATCTGCCTGACCTGGTTTTGTCAGGAAATTTTTATAGTAAATGAACTTTGTGGAGTCCCTGAAGGTACTATTAAGCATTTAGCATCCTATGGATTGCAATGATCTTCCAAAAGCCCTTACTTCTACAGAGTAACAATTTGAGTGTGTTGATTAGATGGGTTGGAATTGCTGGCAGCCTGAAACTAGTACTAAATGTGGATGTTGAATATGCCCTTTCATAGGATTTGACGGTGCAGACCTTGAGTAGTTGCGAATGAAGGCTTTGTAGAGTAGAGTTGAGTTGAAAACAAGTACGAGTATGCTTTTCGAAAACTAAGATCTGCAATAATAAAATAGAATTTAAGTTTGTCCTTAACGTGGACGAACATCACGAACTAATTAGGCGAGAGAATCTAAATGCAGGTACTGGATTTTTGAAGTTATGGTGGGGAAGATTTAGTAGTTCAAATGAAAAAATAACAGGAAAGATGGAATTGTTTGGGTTTTGGAAAGAAAACTAGGTAGGGAATTATTTTTTCCTTTGATGTGTTTGACATCAAACTTCCATATCGATGCAATATCTTGGGCAAGGGTGACATATCGATGAGAAAAAGATGACCAAGGAGGTGGAATTGGAATTTCTCTCTCCCTCTTTATTTTTTGTAGTTAGAATAGTAATGCATCTCCTCATCTTTAAAAGCATCACTCTGGCATATTGACGTGCTAGCGATCAACTAAAAGGTCATGGAAATTAGGTTTACATCTACTATAATTTCAACCCAAGTGATTGCACTTGAAATGAACACTGAACCTATATTTGTGAAAAATGTATAATTCTTTAAAGAAACAATTTGATGAGAATGTTAATGTTGGAGAAATTTTTTGAATTGATTCTTTATATATATATATATATATATATATAACAAACTATTACTCAAATTGAGAGTAAGTTTAAACTCTCTGAAATATATGAAAATATTTTGATCTTTGTTTGATTTAAAAGGAGTTAAAATCATTAGATGATGATAACTTGAAATATTATCGTTTTAAACAGATCGGACTTGTTTTCAAAAGTTGAAGTCTTAGAAGAATTTTTACAAGAGAAAATTAACACATCAATTGAAATAATAAATTTTATATAAAAAATTAGATTCTTTTCCTAATGCATGATTGCTTATAGAATCTTGTTAGAGATAATCGTAACAGTCACATCCTTGGGAAAAAGTAATAATATATATATATATATATATTTATATATACAAAAGTGGAGATGAGTAATTACGATAAATGCGTGAAGAATTAGCATTTACACCTTTCGAATAGAACTTAGATTCTGTGATAGTTGAAGGCCTTAAGCTGAGAGTCCAACCCAATGTTTCTCTCTCTTTTGGGGTAAGATCCTACCTAATGTTAAGTTGGCAGAGTTTTTAGCCCAACCCGATTGCTTTGCCTTGATATCAGGCTCGAGCCCACTTCAGTTTGACTCTTTTGTTTTGCACATTTGGGGTAAAGAATTACACACATACACACATTATTGTGACACCAATTTTAGTGATTTTATATCTATTTGAACATTTTTTTAAAAAAAAAGAGAAGGAAAATTAACTCTCTTTTTTTTTTTTTTTTGTTGAGAAAAGTAATGTAGTTATATAATTTATGTATTATAATCAATTAAACAATATAAAGTAATGAAAGACTACAACACCTCTTTAACTATGGGCTCTGAAAAAAAAAATTCAACAGGTGAAAATCAACATTTTAGTGATCAAGGTTTGAACCAAAAGTTTCCATTTGAGATCTCTCAATCTTTTTATTTTAAACATATATACATGTATACTTATAGATCAATAAAACTTAAATAAAAGAGATAAGTGGAACTAATACTAAATAATGACGTACATTTTAAGATTAATCAAATGAAGGTATTTGTTTTGAGCACATGAATTAAGAATTGAAACTGAATAAATAACTAATTTTAAATATCAATTCCAAAGTATATTTTCATGATGCAGGGCAATTCTTTTTATTTTCAATTTTGCATTCCTTCCCTCTAGAAAACTGAACGAATTCCAAACCCAAAGTAATAAAATGGGCGCTAATACCGGGGGATTGCTTGTTATAGGACACGCATATCACTTTTTACATTACATGGGAATCTCTTTACTTTCCATTTTTATGAAACTTGGCTGGTGAAAGGGGGAGTTGAATTCCAAACTCCAAAGGGTCATCAGCCTAATGTTGAAATTCAAAATTTAAATTCACATTTGACAAGGCAAAGCGACAATAAAGTCAAGAGGAGGAGGAGGAGGAAAGAAGAAAGAAGAAAGAAGAATAGACAATAGGTTGGGCCTCTGAACAGAAAAATAAAAGAATGGAAGAAAAGCTTCACTTATATGTACTTTCCACTATCTCTCTCTCCACACTAAATTTGCATTTCCTCTCCATAAAGGTGGTTTTCATTGACATACGAGCCAATGCCATGCTTTAAATTCTCTCTGACGTCAGAGTTTCTGGGTCTGTTAGTCCTTTTTGGTCTCAGCGCATGTTTACATTCTCTCTCTCTCTCTGATATATATATATATATATATATGTATATGGACTTGCATTCTGCTCGGGGGAGGGGGGGCGACCATGGAAACACTTTGTTTCTGGTCTAGGCTAGGATAGGCTTCGTGTATTTTGATTGACTTTCAAAGGGCAGCCCGTTGGTATAATTTTTGAAGCAATTGGCATAATTATTCAAAATCATAATTGCTCTAAAAAATATTCTCATTGATTTGACAATAGAGTCAACCTATGGAAAATTGTTGGAATTTGATTTTCAATAAATCGTTTGGATATAACATTTAAAAAAGTGGCATCAAGTTGTAAGTGCCTAACATTTCAGATTATGGAGAATCAAATTGTTAGAAAATTAAGCAAGATTTTCACTTATTTATTTATTTTTTCATTTGTTATAATACCCAATGTTAGAGGTTTCTCACATGTTTAATGTTAGAGGTTTCTCACATGTTTAATTATGTCATATGAAAAAAAATTGTTCTGTCTTGAAAGATTTTGATACGTTAAACGAATATAAAACTTTTTTACAAAAAGGTATTCAAAATCTACCAAGATTTTTAGAAATAAAATTTTATTTTTGTTCATTTCTCTTATAAAATTTACTTTTCAAAAAGCAATTAAGAATTTATGGCCGGTAACTTTTTGATGTCATTGAAACCAATTATTAACCATGATTTTAATATTAAAATGGTGTGTCACAACCTACATTTTTTTATTAATTTATTAAAGTAATGAGAATTAATTAAATATATTTTTTTTAAAAAATTTAATCATAACAACAAGAGTATCATTATTATTATTAACCTTATGGTCAGGCAATCACATGGCGATTGATTAATATAAGATTCTAATGGAGATGGATTCTCGTAGGACCTCACAAGAAGATGACAGTCCAACCAAGAACACAAAGCACTTTTCATTATTCTCTTGACAATAACCAGCACAAGCAAGCTCTGTAACTTTCCCACCCTTCTTTATTCATAAATATCCTTCAAAACAAAGATAGGTTTGTCTCCCACCGATTCCTTTCACATTATATATATATATATATGCATATTGCATATTACTTTCAAAGTGTCTGCCACCACAATGTTGAAGTAAAACATGATCAAAGCCTTTAATCAAGGGCTTATTAGATTACAAAATTGGAGTATGTCATGCCTTTTGTTCTCTCAAGTATGTTATTAATGTGTCATGTTGTACTGACTTACATAGCATGAAAATATTTTAATATTCACCTGTTTGTACCCATCTTGTGTTTATATTTTCACATGAGGTAGGAGTCACTATATTTAGACCCACTAACGGATTTTATCCTGTGTGAGAGAGGTGAGCACACAAACAAGTCGACATTAAAGCATAACTCAACATCAACAAAATATTACTTGTCCAGTAGAAAAGTTCCTTTTGGAGTACATTGCTAATTAAGCTAATTTTTGTGATTAGTTCATGCAAACTAGGTTTAGGTTTAATCTTTTCGGCTTCTGATAATTAGGTTTGCAATTAATATTTTAGATCAACAACATTATCCTATTCTTAGGAAAACATCTACCCCTCAGTATGTATGCTCATAAATAAGAAGACAACACTACTTTAAGTTTGAACTTATATGAGATAAGATATTTTAATTATTAAATCACTTAAAAAATAAAGATAAAGATATGAGAATAAATAAAAATTTATTTCCTAAACTATCTTATTATTAAAACACCCTATATCATATAGCTCCAAATTACAATTAATACTGCCCTAAATAATATGAACACATTTTCAAAGTGCTCTCTCATTGTCTTTCAAAATACAGCCTAGGGCATTGAATCTGCCACCAAAGTGTTTGATAAATTGAATTTTGAGGAAGAGGAGGAAGCTAGTAAGGACCCATGAAGCATTTATGGACGTAGTTGGAAGTGGGTTGTATTCCAATTCAATTTAATGCATTTTTTTAGATATGGGTTGTATATTCTTCACAGTTAAGATGGATAATAATGATATGGGTATCAGTCGTATTGTTATAAGAGATTTAGATATGCACAATCCTAATTTACCTTCTTGTCCATTTCTTTTTCAAAGATTGGATTGATTGAAGCACAAAGAGTCTAAATTTTATTTTTATATTAATCTGAGTCAAAGTCAAAAGGGAAAATCCAAACTCCAACTTTAAATAACAATGTAATTAAGAAGTATAAAAATTTGAAGAAAATTGGTCGATTGTAATAAATAAAAAATAGAACACCCCACGATTAGCTTTTTTCCATGCTTTCCTCGAAGATATAAATTTTGAATCAATCATAAATAAATGTTTGTATTTTTGGTTTTGATATCGATCCAAGTGAAAAATCAAAAGAAATCACAAAGTTTAATTAACTTCAAATGGCATTTTTCAATCAAGTGAAATTTAGCAAATATTGGTAAAATGAGAAGTTCTCTACGTTATATGATATGTGTGTGTGTGTGTGAGTGAGAGAGAGAGAGAGAGAGAGAGAGAGAGAGAGAGAGAGAGAGAGAGAGAGAGAGAGAGAGAGAGAGAGAGAGAGACTTGGCCTTTAAATTTCCATTCTTATTGTTTTAACTTTTAAGTAGCACAAATTATATTAATGAGGCCCTTTTGGTGGTGGGAATAATAAAGAACTGTCTTAACTTTTAAAAACACATTTTAAAACCAAACTTTATGATTTAATTAGCCCTCTATATCTGCACTTGCATTTGCATATATTAATGTAAGGGTTTAGGTCAGTCACGTAGGCATGTCTTCCTTTTACATATAAATCCAAAAGAGTGGGTTAGTGATTCTCGGAAAGCTTTTCTTATTTTCTCTTAAAAAGGTTCTTTTGGTTAATGATTATCCAAAAGCTTTTCCTATTTTCTCTTGAAAAGTTGAATGCTTGTGTGTAAAGTATACACATTAATGTGTTAAAAAATTTCAAACCATCAGTGGAGAAGAAAAAGTGGTTTCAGTTCACATCTTCCTAAAGTGGGATTTTCTATTGTTAGTAACTCTTAAGGATTCCAAGATAGAACTCCAAAAGTTGAAGAAAGTAGATGCCATGTTCTTTCAAACAAAGCTTTTCAGGTGGGGATTTGGCATCTCTCAATTGTCTTTTTTATAAAGAAGAAAATATTGAATTGGTTTATATATGATGGCCGGTGCCTCCATCATCATTGATGGGCCTTCACCATTCACACACCGGCCAATTGTTGGAATCACATACTGTGGATGTAACAATTACATAGGATAATTTCTCCTTGATGTTAGGAATTATAAATTTCAAATTCCATGATACCAATAAAAGAATTAGCTACAATCATCCCAAGTAACAAAAACTTCTCTACTTCAACCATATAAATAAGTTAAAATCAGAATTTCAAGAGATGTTTTTAGTGGATGATTTTCTAAAAACAAAATCGTTACTTAAATTTTTTATAACTCTCCCACTAAATAAGTTTAAATTGCCTCTAAGGTCGTTAGGAGTTCTAATATACATATGCAAATAGTATATCACCAAATTACCCTATTTCCTCTATGAGAAAGAAAGAAAATTACCCTATTTCCTCTACGGGGAAGAAAGAAAATTAAAGAACCCGCGGATATTGGTAAAACTACAAAGGATTTAAGAGGGGCAAAAATATAAGATTAGAATTCAAGAGAGTTTCTTGTAAATATATGAAAAACTTGGTAGGGCAATTTTTTTAATTTAAACAAATTATGAAATATAGTGGTAAAAAATGAGACCTCATTGCAAACCATAAAGTGTTGCTTTATTATAGACTTTTCATCGAAGAATAACATTTAACATCACAATCCAACTTTTCCCTCTAGTTTCTTTTTAACCATGATGACACAATTCTTCTATTGTAAAAGCTAGGGAACCAATGGTCGTCTTTTACTTGATTGGTGCTTTCTCTTGCCTAATTCATCTTTTCATCAAAAAGCAAGGCCACTTTCCCATATTCTAAAACTCTAAAGCTAGGGGGGGAAAAGGAAGAGGGGGTAGGGAGATTCAAAGTCTACTTGCTTTGAGTGCAAGAAGCTACCAAAACCTTTTTGGAAGGGAATTAATGGCTCTCAATTCTCCCTAGCTAGCTGTGAGTAATTTATTGTTATGAGTTTGCTTAAAGTTTGACCTTGATGACATGATTATCATATATTCATTTACATATAAAAAGATAGGTGGGGGTTTGGCTTGCATTAGTGGAAAGAATTATGGGCCCTTCCCTTTTGTCTCATAATATTCCATCAATTAGGCTCTTAGAGAAGCTTTTATGGATCATCTCAACTGATCATCAATGAAACTTTGAACTTGTGGGAAAGGGGGCCTATTGGGGGTTTAATGGGTCAAATAAAAGCCAATTTAGCAATGACAAGGGGTCTGGGAAGTTCTTACAACTGGCGTCATTTGTTCATCTAGCAATCTTTACTTAGAGGAATAAAAAGGTCTTTTGAATCATGCTTCTTCTATTATTGGTGGGGGTGGTATGAAAAGGCATGGGGCGTAGTGGGGAAAACCTTTTTCCCTCGTTAAGGAACCAACTCCAAAGCAACACCTGTTGACAGTGATGCTAAAGTGAAATAATTCAGAGAGAGAGGGAGAGGGAGAGGGAGAGAGGTTTTCAATACAAACTAATAGGAATAAGAAGTAGAATGATGGAAAGAGATCTAAGGATGTGTTAAAAGTGGGAACGAGAGAGAGGTTGAGTGTGATGAGGTAACATGAGTCTTTTTAAAGTGGAAGGAATTATTATGGTATCATGCTTAAGATGTGGGTATGTTTGAGACAAATGCAAGTAGAAGTAGCTTGCTCAACAAAACTTCCTTCCAAATGAAAACAACTCTCTCTCTGAATACACACACACACACACACACACACACACACACATGCATGCATGCATTAGAAACACCATATAGCTATCGCAAGTTGTGCGCAGTAGGAGTACAACATTGTTGAATTGTTATAACATTCATGGGTAAACATGTAATGTCTCACATATAATTTCGTTGAGGTCCCTCCTGGAACATTCTTTTCTTCATTTCTACTTTCACATGATCTCAGTTCGATTTGATTCTTTCTTTGGTCACTCTATTATTTAGTTGGTTCCATGTTCCATATGTCCTACCTGTTTCAATAAAAGACATCTCATTAATTTGCTTACATCCATTAGATTTTATGACTAGAAATGAAACATCGATCAGTGATCCTTTTGCATGTGAAATGATATAACAATACAATATATATTATTAATTGTTCATCAAATTATACAATTGATATAAATAAAAAAGTACGGTCACATCACTTGGTATTCAAATTTAAAATAAAGTTTTGACAAATTTTACATTATTAAACGTTAAAAGAACTTGCGACTTGTTATTTGAATATAATAGAATCAAAGAAAATTATTTCTTCTTTTAACTTTTGAACATTCAAATATGTCCACACATATATATACCCGTATCGTATTTGTGTAGTGCAGGCCAGTGATTCTCTTCAAGATAATTAAAAATTACGTTATTAATTTTTTTTTCATTCAAGAAATTTGTTTGACCCCCCCCCCCTCTAATTATTTACACCTTATTTTTGCAGATTGAAATTCTCACGAGTGAGTAAACTTTCACAATACATTATTAGATGTACAACCTGTGATACAAAGTGTTATATGCAACACTAAGAATACGATGTTAAGTAAATTGAAGAAATGTAATTTATATCCCATTCGTCTTATTTTAAGAGTTCTTTATTCTATTTTGACTTGTCCTATTTTAAGAGTCCTATTTGAAAAGTCAACGTATTTTTAACTTATAAATTTTTAAAACTACCCTTTATTACACTTAATGTGAACATGATTTATAATTAAACGAAGAAAATATAAAAAATTTAAATAGTTTCAAAATAATAAAATAATATTTCTTAAAAAATTGAAATTTTCAAATAGGTTTTTTATTGTGGGATAGAGGGAGTAGTATTTAAATTCAATTTTGCCAACTTTAACTTTTAGACTACCAAAAAAAAAAAAAAAGTTAATAGATAAGACTATTTTGCAACATGCATAGGTTAATTTATTAAATAATAAAATAATAATATAAAATCTTAAAAATATTAATTTAAGCACATGTTTTTACAACACTACATGGATGTTTGAGTTTACTTTTCTTTTTTCAAATGTTTTTTTAATGTTTGAGAAAATTCTTTCAATATAAAAATAATTTTAAAAGTTTGATTAAATAATTAAATATATTTTTCAAAACAACTTGTACAAAAATCGTCTCAAACGGGAACTATTTCTTCAACTATAAAATAATGTTTATTCTAAGAAAAAAGGAAATAAAAAAAAAAAAAAAAAAAGACAAGCCAAGTAATGTTGATAATTTTGTAATTATAGAGTTAAAATAGGGGTGTTTTAGTGATTCCAATTTTATTTGAAAGTAACAGGTACAATGGTACGTGAACAGTAGTAAATGCATAAAGTAGAAGTCCATCCCCCCCCCTCTCTCTCTATCCTCCTTCCAACGTTTCACAAATGTTTTTTTTTTTGTCTTTTTTTATCGGTCACCGGAAAAGAAAGGCCAACATTTCACGCGTCAGTTTCTCTTTCTCGTCCGTCACGCTAATTTCATCCTATCACGTGAAGTCCCCTCATTCAATGTTTCAAACCATCACATAAAAATCAGACGAGAAATACTATGCTACCAAAACAACAAAAGAAAATCTCTTATCAGATTTATAATAATTATATTAATTTTTTTATAATTTATTTAAAAGTATACAGATATTTATCATCTGTTGAATTTTTTTCAAAATATATTTATTTTTGTATTTTTTTTTTTAATTTTGACTAATTCTTTAAAAATATTTTTATTTTTTTATTTAAAAATAAATTTAAGATAAACATCTTAATTTTATTTTATATAAAAATCAATTTAAAATTTTTATCAATAAAAAAAATTAGTCAAAATTTTAAAAATTGAAAAAAATAATTTTGTTATGGAAAAAAAAATTGAGAGACCCATTATAGATAAAGCTAGCTCGATCTAAAGATGGTTTTAGGTTATATTTTTAATAATTTTATTACAAAACAAGTATATGATGGAAAGTAATTTTTTTAGTTAAATCAAATTGATTTTTTTTGAGATTTTTTATAATTACATTAATTTTTTTTAAAATTTTTAAAATATACTGATCTCTCCTATTTTATGAGGCATTTTGGGCTGGAAGTCCAGGAACAAAATCATGTGGGCCGTGGGCTCAAAGCGGATAATATTGTGTCATATAAAGTGGGTCGTTACAATGGTATCGAGCCGAACCGAACCTTAGTCGGAAGTGTGCCATGGGGACGTGGGCTCCCGAAAGCGTTGGGGGGGGGTGGATATGTGAGATCACGTAGTGGTGCGTCCATGGCCCTGAAGGTAGGTCTCAGTATCCCACATCGTTTGAGAAAGGGAGAAGCGAGGTATTCATAAGTAAGGCTGTGAGTTTCCAATCGTATGACGCATAAAGAGGGCTAGAAGCTCAAGAACAAATCCGTGCGGGGCGTGAGTCCAAAGAAAATAATATCATATTATGTAGAGCGGATTCTTAAAGAAGAGAAGATGAATGTAATTTATCATTTTTTTTTCCTGCCCTTTGCTTTGCTTTTATCAAGTTTTCTTGAAAATTACGGCTGTGTTTGAATACATATCCAAAACAAATTTCAAAAACTCAAAAATCTAAAAACCTGTTTGTTTATCACTTCTCTAAAAAAAATTTCACACACGGTTTTCAAAACACATGAAAATTACTTCAAACCTTCACTCAATTTTCTTGACTACTAATTTCCCTCCCTCTCTCTCTCTACAAATCTAGACAGAGAAACAAAAGCAACGCCGGTGATACAATGTCATCACCACCGCCGGGGCACCCTCGACTCCCACGTCTCCACCATCGACTAACACGACATCGCTGCCACCCGCGGTGTCTCCTTCGATCATGTACTTGGAGACCTCGTCACGGAGAGTGATGAGTTCTTCTTCAAACAAATCTTTGGTGATTTTGTTCTCCATGCCGAGGTCACAGAGGATTTGCCGCGCATTGGTGCGGCCAATTCCATGGATGTACTGTAGCGAGTACTCCACTCGCTGCTTGTTCGGAATCTCCACACCTCCAACACGCGCGTATTTGATGGTCCATGAAACTGTGAAAAAGAACAGATATAAAACCAAAATACAAAACCCTAACCCCTGTTTGGTTGCTAAGAAACCCTAGAAAATAAAAGACGAAAAAAATTCCTGCAATTATGTTATGCTATATGTTACTTTTCTTTTCCTAGATTATCTCAGCAATCCAAGAAATTGGAGAAAAAGAAAAACTGAAAGTAAAACAAAATTAAATTGTGTATAGAGTCAAGGGATACCTTGGGAGACGTTGAAATGGGAAAAGAGACAGAGTAAGAGAGGGACTTGGGATTTCTAGAGGTTGTGTTGCAGAGGAGGGAGAGTGAGGGGGCGAGAGGCGTTGCCAGTGCTTGAGCCATTTTCTCTCACTAGAGACTTAAAAAAAAAAAAAATTAATCATATCCAATTGTATATTTTTTAATTCTAAAATTGTTTTAAGATTATCATATTCAAACGAATTTTTACAATTTTTAATTCAAAAATTAAGTTTTAAATAACATAACTAAACATATTTTCACAGTTTTAAAAAAATTAATTATAAAATTTTAAAACACATTTTAAAAATATTTTTTAAAAAATTATATCTAAATCACTATCCAAATACAACTTACTTTTCTACTTATTTTAGGAATCAAACGGATGGAGCAAAGTTGTTGAAATTGGAATACAGGTGTGTGTGTGTGTGAGAGAGAGAGAAGTAGAAAAGTTTGTTTGAAGAACTCGACAAACGCGTAAAAGGCAAGAGAGAGCGTGCGTTACTAAAAGGGAATATGATGATGATTTTTGTTTCTGAAGACTTCAGAAAAAGCAGTGAAGAAAAGATATAAAAATGTTAAGAGCCCAAAAAGTTGCATTAAACAAAACATTTCTTTGTATCATTTCACCATTTAAATGGATAATAATAATAATGTCCCCACACTCAACTGATTGGAGCACTCTGTCTAATTAAAGACTAAGGTTTTATTAAATATATCTCAAACCAAGCTATATATATATATATATATATATAAAACCTTAAATATATCTCAAACCAAGCTATATATATATATATATATATATAAAAGGATGCTTTGTGTTTTATGATTGGTATTTTTTTCAAGATTATAAAAGTAATGGTTACTCTTTTTTTCATCTAAGAAAATAGATTATTAAATTTTCATAAACACATGACTTTTTAATCTAAACGCATGATGAGTGGAAGACATATTAATATTTTCTTCTTTATAACAAATTTCCTATTCTAAATTTCTATATCCTTATATTTTTATTAGTTTACTTTATTTATTGATTCATTATCTTATTACTCTACAAAAAGTAAATATCTTAAGTTGATTGAAATTTTAATCTGCGACGCCAATCCTGTTAATAAAATTTTAAATATATATATATATATTATGCAATATATAGGTGTAAAAAGAAAGAAAGAAACAAGAAAAAGAGATGCATTAGTTTTGAAATGGTCATTTATTACGGCAAAAGTTGTATGTGGGGTTCCTTTTAGTATATCGCAAGAGTAGACAGACAAATACCCTTAGCGCCATTTCCAAGGAAGCAGCTACTTTTGATTTTCAATGCCTAATTAGAGGTGAGATAATCTTTGTTTACTACAAACAACGAGTGCGCAGATTTATTTTATTTTATTTTAATGCATTCAGAGAGAGAGAGAGAGAGAGAAAAGAGTAAGTGAAAAGGTAATAGCCATGCGATGCCCTTTGCAGCTGCAGTTGCGTGTGAAAAGCAGAAAATTTGTTGATAAGGCAAACAACATTAGAGGATTTTGGAGCTGACACGCGCGAATCTAAAGACGTTTACTCCATCACTTTTTTTCGAAGGACAATGGAAAAGAAAATGATAAAAGTGAGAAAAAGAGGGTAAAGTTTCCTTGCTTACGAGTTCTATAGAGGAAATTTGATAAAAATATATATATATATATATATATATATATATATATATATAACTTGTATAGGCCCCATCTTTTCTTCATCTTTTATGTGAAACGAAATCCAAAGTTAATTGTTATATCTTTTGAGGACTTTTAAAATAATTTTTTAATTGAATATTTCAAATGACATAATAATAGTAACAATTCAAGGCTCTTCAAAAATAAAATGCGCAAGATTAAAATAGATTTAATATAATTAATCTTAATGATTGGTATTGGTATATAAAAACACGTACTAAAATAACATTACATATGCAATTTCAATTACTCCCACCGTTCCTAATTAAAAGTTCTTTATTTTATTCTGAGATGTCTTATAATAAGAGTCCTATTTAAAAAATTAATGTATAAATAATTGTAAAAATTTTAAATTATCTTCATAAATTTAATGTAAATGTACTACTCAATGTGAATGAAAGTTAGTTTTATAAATTTATTCTTTTAATCAAGTGTAAAAGCATTAAATGATTGTCTAAAATAAAAAGTTGATTTTTTCAAAAGAGACTATTAATTCTTAATCAAGTATAAAAGTATTAAATGATTGTCTAAAATAAAAAATTAGTTTTCTCAAAAGGATTATTAATTCGAGACGAAGAGAGTATTACTAATCTTTTTTCAAAGTGATGAAACCAAAAATAAAACTAATTACACAATGTGCACACTTTTTGGTTAGATTCTTTAACCTCCATTTTTGTTACAAATAATTTCTCATTTAGACTTGTTTATTTAAATAGAATAGTTATAGCCCTAACTTGTATTTTGGAGGGTCCAGTACAGTTGGGGGAATAATATTGCCAATCAATACTTGAGCGAGGGTGTGAGCATATAAAATAAAGAGTAATGCTATTCTTATTTTTATATTTTATTAAAATTATTTATTTTTATGAATTGACAGTGTTATATTTGTTCGATATCACATAATGTTACATCATGATATAATATCTAACTAATACAAGATTACCAACTTATAAAAATATTTATTTTTAATAAATTTTTTAAATAAATCTAGTATTATTATAAAACAAATGAGAGGTAAAAGGCAGTCAATCTAATCTATGGTAATGGTATAGAGAAAGTTAGGGAGAGAAATAAAGTAGTAATCTAATCATGAATCTCCTCCTCTCTCCCTCTCTCTCTCTAAAAAGGTCTCCATCTCCATTATCACCAAGAGCATATTAATTTTTTTTTATTATAAAAAAACCAAATAAAATAAAAAGGATGACACAAAAAGAAGAGCAGGTTGCTCTGCCCAGAAAGCATTTTACAGAAATTCTTGCAACTGAAAGTACTTCCACGTTCCTGTTTTCCATAAATTCTCTCTCACTCTCTCTCTCCTCTCCCCCGCTCTCTCTCTACAATAAAACAAACATTGCCATACTCTGCCACCTAAACTAATTTACTTCACTTGGCTTTATATGTGGTGTATTCTGTAATATTTGAAAAAGCTGGTTTTGTTTTTATACTTTCTTTACATTATTACCATTTCTTCATCTGGGTCTGGGATATTTTTGGTTATTGAATGACAAAGAGACGGTGCTCTAGCCTCCAGCTATTTTACCATCTTTTTAGAGAGAGAAAGAGAGTTATAGAGAGAGAAAGAGAAGAGAAGATGAAATGGGGAAGGGAGTGTGTGTGAAGGAGGGGGTCTGATCTTTCCTTTTCGCGTTGAATTCTCGTACAGCTTTTGTGTGACACACAGCACAGAGAGGGGGGAAAAGGTAGATCCCTTAGGGAACCAAGCAAAGCTATAGACTAATACTTTTTAGATTTTCCTTTCCATTTCTTGTAAAGTGATTTTTCTTTAGTTTTGAGTTATTGGGTCGGTTGGAGTCAGCTGTGAATGATTGATTTTCCCAGAAAATCCGAATATTTTCCATTTGCAAACCGTTCACACTCAATCATTTTGACTTTGGTTTTTCAGATAAGTTGGAAAAAAAGTTGATTCAATGATGCAATATTTGAAAACCCAGTTCGAAGAACGTTTTGAGAACTAGAATAGTTCTGGCAATTGTTCATTGGTTTGCTATTTTCCGGTTTTTAGAATTCAAGAAATTCCAAGAAAGTAGAAAAGGGAGTTCGATACCTCTTCTAGGGTTTCTGAAGATTGAAAGGAGTGTAAAGGTGTTTGAGATTGAGTTGTGGCTTGATCTTCTGATATATCATGCGAACAGGACTCAGTACGATCCAGCAAACCCTGACGGCAGAGGCGGCGAGTGTATTGAACCACTCGATCGCCGAGGCCAGTCGCCGTAATCATGGGCAGACAACGCCGCTTCATGTGGCGGCAACCCTTTTAGCATCCCCTTCGGGTTTTCTTCGTCAAGCTTGTATTCGTTCGCACCCGAATTCTTCGCATCCTCTTCAGTGCCGAGCTCTCGAGCTCTGCTTCAGCGTCGCCCTCGAGCGACTACCCACCGCTCAAAACATGGGCCCCGGCATGGAACCCCCAATTTCCAATGCTTTAACGGCCGCGCTGAAGCGGGCGCAAGCGCATCAACGGCGAGGTTGCCCCGAGCAGCAGCAACAACCCCTTCTCGCCGTTAAGGTCGAGCTCGAACAGCTTATAATTTCGATTCTCGATGACCCCAGTGTTAGCAGAGTCATGCGGGAAGCCAGCTTTTCGAGCCCGGCTGTTAAGGCCACAATTGAACAATCTTTGAATTCTCAAGCGGCCTCTGTTAATCCATCAACAATTGGAATCGGGTTTCGGCCAACGCAAACGCCGATGCCGATACCGATGCCGATGACAAATCGTAATATGTATTTGAACCCCCGGCTACAACAGGGGAATTCGCTTCAATCGGGGCAGCAGAGGAATGAGGAAATTAAACGGGTTATTGATATATTGTTGAGAACCAAGAAGAAAAACCCAGTTTTGGTTGGGGAATCAGAGCCGGCGGTAGTGACAAGGGAGCTACTGAGGAGAATTGAGAAGGGTGAATTGAGTGAAGGACCTCTGAAGAATGTTCAGGTGATTCCAATAGAGAAGGAGCTTACTTCAGATAGAACGCAAATACCGGCAAAGATTAAGGAATTGGCAGACCTAATAGAGAGCCGAATTGGGAATTCTAATGGTGGAGGCGTCATTCTTGACTTGGGTGATTTGAAATGGCTTGTTGAGCAGCCTGTGAGTTTTGGAGTTCCAGGTTCGGGTGGGGTGCCCCAACAGGTTGTTTCAGAGACGGGGCGCGCTGCCGTGGGAGAGATGGGGAGGTTATTGGCAAGGTTCGGAGAGGGTAGTAGCTGTAGGCTTTGGTTGATTGGAACAGCTACATGTGAGACTTATTTGAGGTGCCAGGTCTATCACCCGTCAATGGAAAATGATTGGGATTTGCAGGCACTGCCCATTGCTTCAAGATCTCCTCTTCCGGGAATGTTTCCAAGGTATGCTTGGTGATCTACTGTTAATTAGACCTTGATTAATGCTTTGATATTTAATTAGTAGCTTTGCTTATCGATGATAGATCTGATAAGTGTACTTGCAGAATTTTCATTTTCTATTCTGGAATTCATGTGACTGTTGACACGGTTTAGTGAGATATTTGGGCTGACAATTTCAACTGGATTATGTCTTTCATATCACACCTTATATTCGGAATTTCTGTTTATTGAATTCATGTTCTCTGTTTCTTTGTTTTTGAATTTGTTCTTTGAATGATGGTTCTGCTGTAAATTATAGATTGGTGATTCTCATAGACTGACTTGATTTAGAGGTTTTGAGGACTCAATTACATCTCCATATCCAATAGGATCTAAAATTTCTCTATGTGGTGCAGGCCAAATGTTTTCACTGGGTTTTAAAATTTCTGTACATTGTTCTGTAAGGCAGGCATAATTCATTTGTTCTCAAATTGGCAAATTTCCGGCCTTGTCCTCTCTCTCTCTCTCTCTCATTTTTTCACCTTTATCGGAGAGTTATAAATTTAATGCCTTAGTCTTGGATGGAATACTTTTTGTTCATCTTATGCTAAATTTCTTTCCTTCCATGGAGGTAGCTTAAGATTATGCATTTCAAAGAACTTCTAAAACCTGCTTACTCTAAGCTTCTAAAACAGTACTTCAGACCTCTTTATTAAGACAGTTTCCATTTCTTTTTCATAAATTTTTAATGCCATCTATTCACGGTTATATTTCTTAATTTTAGGCTGGGGACCAATAGAATTATTAGCAGCTCTGTTGAGTCTCTAAGCCCATTGAAGAACTTCCAAACCGCAGCTGCTCTACCAAGACGTGTATATGACAACTTGGATCCTGCTCGAAGAATGAGCTGTTGCTTGCAGTGTACAGAGAACTATGAGCAAGAGCTTGCAAAACTGGTTGCTAAGGAGTTCGAGAAATCCTCTTCTGATGTTAAATCAGAAGCAGCTCGGCCACCACTGCCACAATGGTTGCAAAATGCCAAAGTCCATAATAGTGATGTCAAGACAACAGACCAGTCACAGGTATGTTTTATCTCCATTGGATTTCAGATTCATAGTTAGAGTTTCTGATTATATTTGAGTGAACAGAATTCATTTTTGTTTTCTTGTATGCCTTAACAGAATAAGGACCAAGAAGTAATCTTCAAGCAAAAAACTCAAGAATTACAGAAGAAGTGGAGCGATACGTGCTTGCATCTCCACCCCAATTTTCATCACAATGTCAGCTTCGAGAGAACCACTCCTCCAGGCCTCTCAATGACAGGTTTGTATAATCCAAGCCTGCTTGTGCGGCAACCTTTCCAACCCAAGTTACAACAACCCAGAAGCATCGGTGAAACTCTGCAACTGAACCTGAATCCAGTAGCCAGCCAACCGTTGGAGCATGTGGGTAGCCCTCCTGGAAGCCCTGTGAGGACGGACCTTGTTCTTGGGTTGCCAAAGACCACTGAGACCACCCCTGAGAAAACACATAAAGAGCGTGTTAAAGATTTCTTGGGTTGCATCTCTTCTGAACCACAAACCAACATCCATGAATTGCAAAGCCAGAAATTTGCTAATACATTAGATGCTGACTCATTCAAGAAGCTCCTCAAGGGCCTAATGGAGAAAGTGTGGTGGCAGCCAGAAGCAGCATCTGCAGTTGCCACGACCGTGAGCCAATGCAAATCAGGCAATGGAAAACGGCGGGGTGCTGGATCAAGGGGTGACATTTGGCTACTATTTACAGGTCCTGACGGGGTGGGCAAGAAGAAGATGGCATCAGTCATTTCAGAACAGGTATGCGGGGCCAATCCAATAATGATATGTCTTGGCTCGCGACGCAATGATGAGGAATCAGACATGAATTTTCGAGGTAAAACAGCGCTGGATCGGATTGCAGAGGCAGTTAGGAGAAATCCCTTCTCGGTAATTATGCTTGAGGACGTTGATGAAGCTGATATGCTAGTTCGTGGAAGCATAAAACGGGCAATGGAGAGAGGTAGGCTTGCTGATTCTCATGGCCGTGAAATCAGTCTCGGGAATATTATATTTGTACTCACTGGCAATTGGTCGCCGGATGATAAAAAAAACTCACCCAATGGCCATTTGCTAGACGAAAAGAAGCTTTCCTCTGTAGCAAGTGATTGTTGGCAGTTAAAGCTATCCATTGCAGCAAAGAATGCCAAGCGCCGAGCCAACTGGCTACACGATGACGACAGGCCCACAAAGCCTAGGAAAGAAACGAGCTCAGGTCTGTCATTCAACCTTAATCATGTGGCTGATGGTGGTGATGATAGAACTGATGGTTCTCACAATTCGAGTGATCTCACTATTGATCATGAAGATGATCACGGCCTTGGGAACAAACACTTCTTCATCACATCAGTACCGCATGAACTGGCCAATTCCTTGGATGATACCATTGTGTTCAAGCCTGTTGAGATCGAACCCATTCGCCTGGAGTTTGAAAACACGATCAAGAAGAAATTTACAATGGCCGTGGGTGATAAACTCTCAGTAGAAGTAGAAGAAGAGGCTCTTGAAAAAATCCTGGCCGGAGTATGGCTTGGTCGAACGGATTTGGAAGAGTGGACAGAAAAGGTTTTGGTTCCGAGCTTCCACCAGCTGAAGGCACGCCTACCCTCCACCGTCCTCGCCTCATCGGACGAAACATTCGTCGTTCGGCTCGAACCCGATAGCAATTCGGATAGCCGAAGCCGTGGAGATTGGCTACCAAGTAAAATCAGAGTAATGGTTGATGAATGAGTGAAGTGCATTTCTCCAAGGGTAAAGATGTAAATATAGCTGAACTGTTTGGCGGGGAATCCGACGGTTGGCGAGACAAAAAGATTAAACAAAAGTCGTTCAAAACAGGGAGACGTTGATAGATTAACGGAATCTTTAACGGTTCTCACCCTTTTTATTATTTAATTTCTTTGTGTTATTTTAAAATATAGTAATTTTCTTATAAATATTTATTAATTACGTGGACGATGATCAATAAGATGAGATGACGAGGCATTCCTCTTTCTTATATTTTTCATTCAAAGGGCATTAATGACCTGTTATTTATGTTAAAAAGTTGAATGCGTCTATTTTCTTATAATTATTAATTATTAAATTTTTTTCATATTTTTCAATTAAAAAAAATATATATTATCTGAATTTGAGTTTGATATAAAAAGAAGATATTGTATTTAATTTTTAATAATATTTTAATATTTTATTTATAATATTTAACTTAATTCATACAAATTTTATAAGATGGTGAATTTACAGGATATATTTGAGGTGAGATGTGTATATTACTATTTTTATTTATTTATTTATTTATGTGTTAGATATTGATTTAGCGTGGGACACGGGTACCATTAATGAGGCTGAAGGTGGGTGGAAGGTTGTTCAGGAAAAGATCAGACCGCTAAAAGAAAACTTTTTGATTCGATGTTCTAAACGACGTGGACAGTTAACTTTTAATAGCTGTACAAGAGACACGTGTGTGTCTTTGAGCAGCGAATACGAGTATCGTGGCTGCACCATGTTCGGCACGGCACGTGTGGACTATAACACTGCCCTACGGTTTGGTACGGAATCCGTGATGAAGTGTGTAGGTTTCGTAATCGTTTTAAGTTTTTTTAAGCTGAATTTAATTATAAAGTAAAGAGTAAAAGATTTCATGGATAAGATTTTAAATTTGTATATACAAATGAGGTTTTAATAATATATATATATTTTTTGTATTTTCTAATTTTTAAATATTTTAACTCTTGATTTTATAATATTTTAATACTTACTAATATTTAAAAAAATGTTAATTAACAAATTTTCAAACATAATTGTCAAGAATTAAAGAGTGAATTGAATAGTAAAAACGTTGAGAATAAAATTTAAATATTTTGAATTTGAATTTTTTTTTATATTTATTATTAACATCTAGAATTTAAAAAATAAATTTAACTACTGCAAAAAAAAAAAACCTTAATCTAATATACATAAATTAATCACATACCTCCAATCGATATATCAAAAGAAATTATTCGATATCAAGAAGATGGCACTTTAACTGGAATGCCTTTCAAAATTAAGTGGCATCTTCATTTTTTTAAAGTAAAATGAAGGAAAAGTAATGGCAAGTCAGTACTTAGGTTTTATTCCATCACACAATCGTCATTATTAAGGGCTAATTGAGTCTAAGTAAAAGTTAGATATGCATTGAAAACGACTTTAACAGAAACATTGACAATAATTCTAAAGAAGCCAATGTGGAAAACCATTATTTAACAGTCCCTTGTTTCTTGTTGCCTTCCTGAATTTCTATTTTCTACGGCTACAAAGTTAATTCTCTTTGTCAAAATCACCAATAGTATATAATGACGAAGAGGAAACACGCATGTAAGAAGGGGAAAAAACAGCTAGGCCTCCTCAGTTTTTATTTTTTTATTTTTTATACAACGATAAGAGGAAAAACTTAACTACTAGGTACTGTATGTGCTTATAGTAGTAGTCAAAAAGGGAAAAAAGAAGAAGTTGAGGCCTCCACAAGTTTTATTTTTTATTTTTATACAACTATAGGAGAGGGGGAATTTAACTACCAAATAGTGTGTGTGCTGTAAAAAAATTAATCGAACCGACACTAATTGCAGAAGAAGTAGATGCTCGCACTACTTGAATAATAACTTTGTATTAATTAATCGAACCGACACCAATTACATAAGAAGTAAGTGCTTGCACTACTTGAATAATATCTTCGTTATCTAATGTCGACTCCACGAGTTAGAAACTTCATATTCACAACTTGAAAAAGCTCTCAAGGTGCATCATGCTTAATAAAATTCAATCCTCATTTGTCATCGAGTTTTTGCATTTTTACTCTTAATTAAACCTAGCATCCTCTTAGTTTTTTCTCGTTTTTACCTTTAAGGCTTTAAGTGTGAATGGGTTTATCTTGCACTTCTCGACTAGGGTAACTAAGGGATTGTTTGGTATCTTTTTTGGGAACCCTTTTGAAATTGAAATTAATAAAAATAATGCAATTTCAAGTAAGCTTTGTAATTGATGCTACACTTTTTGGCTGACGTGTATTCCGAGCTCGGCTCCCTAAAGAACACTCAAAGAAAAAGATCAGAGGACCACCGGATTGGCTCCGGCGGTAGCCGCTCTGATGCTTAAGTTAATAAACTGAATTGAAAAAGACTGTAATTGTAAGCCAAAGAATGAGCATGACTTTAAAAGCGTACCTTAGGGTTTTATTTATAGGTTTAGTGGTTCTAAGTTGATTAGGATTTGGAGTCATGAAAATAAGGATTTGATCATCGGAGAATGGCAGTTACCATGTTGGATACTGTATCAAAGAGATAACTGTGTGTGTCAGTTTCCTTGTACAAGACTGTTTCCTTATTTTCTGCTCGGCAGGTATTAAGACAGTGATGAGCTCTAAAACACGGAGAGTACTCTAAAGGTCTGTGCTCGGACCTATGAGTTCTGTTGGCTTGCTCGGCATAGTCGAGTTCTGCCTGGTTTGTAGGCCTACGTGTCGCATGAGGATTGGTCTGTCACTTTGTGGTATGTTAGGAATAATTCTAATTGTGTCGATTTGATTGTTTTTTTTGTATGAGACTTTAATTTGTTTTTCTTTTTAATATGGTCCACACAAATTAAGATTTCTTGGAAGATCCTAATGAAGATAGACTCCTAACAATTCCTTTCATACACTTCGATTAAATTGAGGGATTTGGAGAGAAAGAGGAGAAAAGGAAAATGAGGGAGAAGTTATTTATTCTCTGATTCAAAATTAGAAAAGGAAAGAAAAGGGGATATAGGGGGAGGGAGGAGTTTTTTTAACTCTTATTTTATCTAATTTGCTCTACTCTCAAAAGTAGACGGAGACATAGGGAAATGTAAGTCTTTTGATAAATTTTTTATAATACCGATTCTAATATTAAAATTATAAAGAAAAAATTAAGAAAAAAAGATACTGCTATCTTAGGATATAATAATAAAAATATATATAATTATTTTATTTTCTTTCTTTATTCTATTGTTCTCAAGCAAGATAAGAGGATTACATTCTCCTTTCCTTTGCTTGTTATCCAAATATAAAGAAAAAATTACACTCTAATTTTTTCTCCTCTCCTATCTCTAATAACTAATATTATCCTCTCTTCTTATTTTTTTCCTATTGATCTAAGCATAGTATTAGAGAATCTTTCAAGATTCTTAACATTCATATGTCCTAATTTTTTACGCCGCATGTCCATAAAATCTAGGATAGTCCTATTACATACATAGATGAGGTAAGATACAAGTGAACCTACAAGCTTGATAAGGTTTGCACGAGAAATTAATATTGTGTATATATCTATATATATATATATATAGAGAGAGAGAGAGAGAGATGTCATCCAAATCCAACTCCCAACAATACGTTGATCATAAGGAAAGCTCCACTTGTTTTGTCTGGATGCGGAAAAAGTTAGACAGTGAAAGGAAAAAAGCAAGGGTGGCGTTTTCCTCTCCCAACCCCACGAACCTTTACAACTTCATACTTAATTAATTGCCCACCTCAACTCCGCCTTTTTTGAATGAAGACAAACCTCCCACCCACTCTCCTCCCTCACCTCCACGTCCAGATTAGTTTAATCTACTTACAAATGATACTAATTATCTAATCAGACAGTTATTTCCATTTTATTACCAGGATTTTACAATTTTTTTTAATTTATGATAAAATAAATTGTCATGAATTTTAAAATTTTTGAAAAACTTGTGTGACACTGTTACTCTACACAAAATAATAACCTAAAGTTTAATATACTGAAACCTCTCTCTCTCACACAAACACACAGACACGACGCAAAAGCTTGTACATCAAATATGAGCTTTCTTTGGCAAACATAGTGTGTGAAAATCAACCGTGATCATATAGAGTCTATATTATTTGATTGGTCCAATTTTTTATTACATGTCCATTTTTATTCATGAAAAATAAAATTAATATTAAATAAAAATAAATACTCTATCCTTTTAACAGGCAATTAACTCACGATTTTTATTAAAAAAAAAATTATAAATAACCAACTGAACTTATTCTCGTTAAACAGTAATGATTTATTGAATTCCAATTATTTATTGAAGGAAAGTACTTCTTATTTAATAATTATGATGAAAAAAAAGGGATAATCAATCATACTTGGAGCATTAACCCTTCACTTGTATTTTTCAGATATGGGTCCCAAGTTTTGAAACTTAATCTTACTAACAAACACAATTGACACATTATAATCAATCAACACCTTTTTGTTATAATTGCTAGTTCAAAACGCGTTTTTTGTGAAGGAAGATAAAGTCAAAAGTAACAATGGGTTAGCCTAACTAAATCAAACACAACCCAAATTAACTGAACCCAATCATGTTTCTAGAAGGGGTGAGACCATGCGCGTTTGGTGGCTCAGTCACGGTCATGACATGATTCGCACCCTCTTTTTGTCCATTGATTCGACCCCTTCAACCATTTTTTTCAAAGTTTCAACGGTTCAGGAAAGTTTAAAGTCTCCTCTTAAAATGTCGGTGCTTCACTTCCATGCTTTAATTTTCCATGCTTTTGCATAAAATGCCTTTTTAGAAAAGCCAAAGAAGGATGTTGAGACAACCATTACTTTCTTTCCTAGCATTAAATGTGACAATGATTTATAGCTACAGCTATATTTTACCCATTTTGCCCTTTTCAATATTATCTCTTTTGTTTTTTTTTTTTTTTAAGGATGATAGGATGTATTAAAGAAGCACAGTTGTATCTTTAAATGCTTATATACTACTTAAAAAAAAATTAATAAATTTAAATTATTAGAAATAAAAAAGAAGATTGAGAGCTTTCCTATAATATAAATTAGATACAATACATTTACCAACAAAACAAATCAGATATAACACATTTTGTTTGTGAAAAAAATTCATCAACATTGAAAATAACTATACATGCCCTATTTTTATATTTAAAATAATATAATTGTGAGAAAAAGATTCAATTTTACATCAAACTAGCTCGGTTTTATGTGATTACCCACAAAACTTTTTTCTTCTTCTAATAAGCTGTGCTGTAAAGGAATTAACAAAGAGTAATTATAAATAATAGGTAAATGTGTGTGTTTGAAGTTTGAACACGCGTGAACACAGTGTGTGTTGTGTTTTGGTGAGCTGTGAACAGGATTATAATCAAGAAATCATATAACTACATGATGCAAAAGTAAGGATGAGACATGCTTTTCCTTTAGTTATGCAATCTTTTAACCTACTTTGGTTATTGTTGCTTTTGTAATGCTCAATAATTATATAAGATTCAAAAACTACTTCCTCTCTCTCCCCAAGTTTCACAATGCAATGAAGGTCCCACTTAGTTACCTAAACTCTTAAAAAAGAAAAAGGGTTGTCTTGGCTTGGAAGGAATATTGTATGAACCAACTTTTTCATCTTCAAAAGTAGAGGCTTACATAATAATATATATATATATATATATGTGTGTGTGTGTGTGTGTGTATGTATGTTTGTGTGGGAAAAAAGATAAGGATGTGAGGTTCTGGGGATCAATATTCCTCTTATATTTTTGTTACCCACTATTATTATCATCTATTGGGGATCAATAGGGTTTAAAATAATAGAGATTATTAAATAAACATGGGATGCAAATATTTTATTAGAGAAGCCATGGAACAGGGAGATGACAAATTACAACATGCCTTTTCCTTGCTCATCTTTTTTGTAGATTTGCAGACTTTTAGAGCACCATTCTTACCTGTTCCCTCTCACTATATTTGAATATATAATTCATTCTGCTTTTCTCTGATCACCTCATCTTTTGTAATATACTGGTTGATGGGTCTAAGCAACTTGAGCACCTCCATGTCTATTATTAGGGGCACCTCTTACTAATTCGGGGCATATTGGGGGCTCAAAAGTGCCCCATGCATCTGTATATATAAATGTGTTTGTAGGTATATATATATGCATGCATTTAATTTAGACATTTGAAGATCATTGTGTTGACTTTAAACACTCTCAAGCCTAAAGTGTGATTTGATTATTTATTTATTTATTGTATAGACAATTAGGATTAGTATATGAAAATAGTGTATAATTTTTTTTTTTTTAAGACTCCAATCTAAGTACGTAATTTCAGAAAGTGCTCAAAACTTGTATTAGGGTGCCTATATAACTCTACCATATTTTATTCTCATGAAAAGGTGTGAGGATAATGTATATATGTAATACAATATATACATATATATAATATAAGATAATATAATATAATATAATATAATATAAACAGAGATCTGAATCATACCTGATAGAGATTTCAAATTTATCAAATGTTGGGTAGGACATTTAATGAAGGGGGACAAGAGCTAAAAGGGTAGTATGCCCAATGACCCAATCTTCCTCAAAAATGTTAGTTATGCAATTAATTAAGGATTTAGTTTTTATTTTTCCAATAATACTTTTTATTCTGTATTTTAATATAAAATTTTACATATGGTATTAAATTATTGGTGATATTTTAAATATTTTATCAATAATTTATTATCATATTATCAGACATACACATTTTAGTAGAAAAATTTAAGACATCTTGCATCGTTATTTATTATTTTTGGGTTTGGGGGGTAGGGGGGGTTGGTTTAGAAAAAGGAAAATATTGTTTAACATATGAGTGGATCCAAATCTTTTGCATAGGTGTATGAAGGGAATATATAGAGCTGGCATAGCTTGACCTGACTTGTCCACTTGTCCGGATGCCATTTGTCATGAATTGAAATGACATAGCATAGGATACTGGTACTTGAGATCAAATTTGAACTACCAGAAAGCCTCCAAAAAATAAAATGACCCAAATTGTCTTAATTCACTTGCTATTTGGAGTCTTGGACCCTCATAATGCCACCAATAATGCAGGCGCAGTAACATCGTTTTTCCATTTTTTATGAAACAAATGAATCCTGAATCTTTTTTGAATATTTGAAAATTTCTTCAATTATATCCCAACACTTTTTAATAATGTAGGGTGCTTTCTTATGTTATGTAGAGATGATAATCGGACCGGTGATCCAAGACCAGAGTAATTCAACCCAGTACTATTAGGTGGGCTGGGCTTACAATGTGGGCCCAACAGGCTATTAGATCAAGTAACAATATCTTGAAGACTATGAGTGCAGGGGGGATTGATCAATACTTCTTGTCTGCAAGCCCAATTTATCCCAAGTATTTTGATAAATCTTGAATTATTCATGAAATTATTATTTTTGAATACTTTCCAAATCATGTTCTGGGTATCAAAGAATTATTGATGATCTAGAGTCAAATATATATATATATATATTTATGCTTCTTTTTTATTCCTTAAAATGCATTATTTTTATTTTAATTCACGAAATTTTCTGTCAGCGTATTCTTTTTCTTTTTTGTTTTCAAAAACTGTTATTTTTTAAAAACAAATCTTTACACGTATTATTTTGAATATATTTTCTTATTTCTGTTGAGATGAAATGCACATCCATGGCAGTTGGTAAGAACGGTCAAAATTTCATTTTTTTTTCATAAATATTATTTTGAGTAATAGTTTTATTCTTTCAGATTGAATTTATCACTTGACCATGAAAGCCCACATTTTCAGCCCACCTGACCGGAAGTTAATTAAAATACAGACGGATTGGACTGTGGCCTGCTTATTGTCGATCCATCACGTTTGAGCTCTGCCTAGACCAAAGTCGGCAAGCCTTGTATTTTTGTTAAGTTTCGTAGTTGTCTCAAATTTGGGTCTGTACAAAATTGGGCCTTGTTGAAAATAACAGACTAACAGTAGATTGTAGCCTAAATAGCCTATTTGGGTTGAGTTTAAATTCATTCTTGGTCCTCAAATGCAGACCTTTAAAGCAATAGGCACCACCCAAATGCACTTCGTAATTGTGGTCCAATGTAGAGAACTGTCCTTGGGTCAAAGATGTCCTGAACTTGTGCAATGCAAGTTATGAAATGAGAAAAATAGAACTTTACTAGTTTGGTTTGAATGCAATGAGAATTTGTTTGAAGTTCGAACGTGATGACTTATTTAAATGCTAGTCTTGTATTGCAATAATCTGATTTACCATTGAATTTTAATGTTTGAAATTTGAAATGATGACTGATTCAAATACCGAGTCTTGTATTCTCAATCTGATTGATTAGTGAATTTTAATTCAATGCATTAGCCTATATATATATATATCTCATTACTGGCACATATATAAAACAAAGTTTAATGAGTAATACTATTTTTACCTTAACATTTTACTAAAAACATTTATCTGATGATGTGACTAGTCTTGGTACTAGTGAATTCAGATTCTTGATGTAGTGAATTCAGCATCTTGATGTTAGTCATGTCAAGTGAGTTCAAGAAGCTTAATTGACTAATACTAAAATATTTAATTAACTAATATCTGTATAAATCAAGATGCTTAATTAATTAACACCAAATAATTACGTCAACAGGTAATAAAATTTGAAATTTGATGATATGAACATCATTGCTCAAGTTTAACAGAGAGATTTCTTGTTATCTTGTGATGACTTATTATTGAACTCAACTAACCTTACAAAAGTGAAAGCGTTGGCGTGGCTTGCTTTCTCGAATGGATGAGGCTTCTTGGTACTAGAAAACTATTTCAAGAAGGGAGAGTAAACAGCTAGCGAGAGGGGGGGGATAATGTTGATAACGGTCAGAGAAGCTGTTTCTTCTTCTTGGCCCCTTTGCTTCAACCACTCTGCAGTCTCTTTCACCCCCAAACACTCTCCAAGGCTTCGTAACCCTATTTCCAGAGCCAGCCTTGCTGTCCAGAGAAAATCCACCAGTAGTCCATCATGGAACGTTGCTCTTCAATCCAACAGGTATGGAGTACCCTTTTGAGTTTTCTTTTTGAAAAGTATTTCTAAACCCATTAAATTCTCAAATTTATCTTCCAAGTGGAGTTCTCAAATTTTCTTGCAAATGGCTCCCTTCCCGCCCTCCGTTTTCTTGGTTATTCCGATTTCTTGATTGGGCTTGGCTTGGATTTTCTTTTTGTTTTCTTTTCTTGTTTGGTTAAGCGGTTACTTTTTTCGAATCTACGAGCCTTCATGGACATTTATTTCTTGATTGGCTTAAATTATGTGTTTCTAAATTGATAATGAATATTTAGTGTTATATATATAGACACACACATCACACATGACAGTACTGTCACTTTGGTTTCTTATGGTTGCTTCCTTTAAAGAATTATTCCTTCCCATATGAAATTCCCACTTTGTTCCTTTTTCTTGTTAACATGCTCTTCGTCATCTTAAAAACTCTTAGGGATTTATCTGCTTGTGTTCTGCAACACTGCTTTGTCAAGATCCGCTGACACAAATTTGTTGGTGAATGATAATTTAGAAAAGGACTGGACTGGAAGGAATTAAAGTTTACCACTACATGTTATTTGGTGGGATGAAAACCAGGTTTAAACTGAGGAAAGAAAGGGAAAACAGTAAGAATATGATTTGGGTTTCTGTTTTAATAAGTAGCATGAAGTGAACTCATGGTAAATTATCTGCAATAGTAAGAAAGTGAAGGGCACTAGGTAAACAGGGAATGAAATAATTTTTCTTTAACATCATATTTCATCAAACAAAAGGGAGCATTGCATCAACTAGTTATACAGGGGAAAAGGGAACCCAGTCTGCTTAGCTAGTGGACAAATATCACAAGTGTTTCTTGAAACACATAAAAGGCAGAAACAATGCCGTGACACAACACAGTCATAGGGCTATATGTTATGAAGAAATATATGTTTAAACCAAAATTTAGGCAGTCAGGAACACAAAAAACGTAATCTAGAAATAAAGCTGAGGAAAGGGAAACGTGCCTCTCCAAATAAATGTTAAAAGAGATTTGCCATTGGGTAAAGAAAGAGGGAATAACTGAGAAGAGTGCATAGAATGTGTAATACGGCCTAAGATCTGGTGTCAATAGTCCAAGATGAGGGGACTCCCAGGTTCAACTCCCACCCCCGAGGGCCACTAACCTATCAAAAAAAAAAAAAGAGCCCAAGATGAGGGGAAAAGAGTAGTTATTAAATAATTAATAGACATTCATGTCATATTGACAGTGACTATCATTTTTACATGTATGTGAATGGTCTTCTTTGATGGTTGCAAATGGTGTTTTCTCCATCTTTTGATGGCTCGCTGAAGACTATGTCAATGAAGATTTAACCTGCTTTATTGTTGTTGTAATTTCTATTTATTTGACTTTTGTTTGGAGCTTCTATGGTACTTTATCAAAATCTTTTGTTGTGTCTTATGATGGTGTGCTTTTGTGGTGTTAATATTTACTTGCTTTGGATTTTATATAAACGTTTTGCAATGCATTTTTGAATGTGTCTTCCTGACTTGTAATTCAATTCATCCATTGATAGAATTGCATAGAGATGACAAATTTGTTCTAGCTCGCATACCATACTGTCTTGCTATGATCTATACACTTGTGCTTCTATTTGTTTTTATGGGTTTAGCACTTTGTTTCCATAGACAGATTACTTCTGTATTCATTTTGGATGTTTTAATCAACAATTTTGTTACAAATGACAGATCTATTTTCTTCTTTTGGGCATTTTCTAAGAACTGCAGCTTGGCATGCTTAAACTTCATAGCTTTGTTTCGAGGGTTCATGATCAATATATAATAGATGGAAACAGTTATGGAAATAGCATAAAATTTTGAATACTATTTAAAACATTTGGAAACGTAGAATAGAAACTCTATGAAGCATGGGCATTAACTCAGAGACATAGATGAATATTGTGAATACAAAAACTGAACCTTATGTTTGAATTTAATTTATCAAACACTAATTTTATTAGGTTTAATTAATAATTGATCATCGATTAAAAATTTCTGTAATTAATACCCTAGGTTGCATTACAATCTAATAAACCCTCTTGTTGAGTAATCAAGATAATGAATTCATGTATATCAAGAAGATAGCAGTAGGTTTTTCTTTCGTGTGAAGGTTTTTTCACATTAAATCTTGGATTATTGATAATCTTCTTGCAGTACTTCTTCTCGTCACCTATCAATTCCTTTGATCAATTCTTCACAACCTCTAATACTTCCACATTCCATAGATTCACTATGTTTGTAATGTGTAACGGCCTGTGCATTGGATGCACCTACTTTTGCTATATGTAGTATCAGTGTTTATCGTAACACGTAGGTATACGGACTTTTCCTCACAAAATACTCACTCACTTTGCAACACAAAGAATGACTATATTATGAAGCAAAAAATCACTCAATATTTCTCTGGTTTGAAGAGGGTAAGGTTCCTTATGTGAGACACAACAATGTCAGACTGAAAACCGAAACCTAGTAGGAGTAGAAGTCTCACATATATCAAAACACAACGTTAGAAGGTCTTGTATTAAGATAAATGGCCAATTCACGTTTGAACAATCCTTTGCATTCAAACAACCTATAGTCGCGTTCGAATGAGTCCCATTCTAGAAAAAATTAACGGCATATTTACTTTGTTGTATTCGAACTTGATGTTGTGCGTTATAATGAATCTCCTTCAGTAATCACCTGTTCGAATGAGTCAAGCTCGCGTTCCAACGATAGACATTTTGTGCATCAAGTTAATTCGAAATACAATTAAAATTAAGTTGAAAATTTATTTTGTCAACTTCCAAAGGTTAATTTAGCCTATAGTCAAAACTAGATTCCTCTTAAGGTCATTGTAAACTTTAAGATTATATTCCGAATTCTACATTCTTAAGGTCATGTGCCTGTGTAACGAATGCAAATGCATGACAATTTTACCTTTCGGATTGCATACTTCTTTAGACCTTTGTACTTGCAAGAGTTTATTTTGAGTCTTTACTCATGACTAGCTATAATTATATGACTCAACTAGACCCTATAAATACTAGTCCTAGAAGTATGTCTTTTGAAAAAGATTTGCTAGCATAAAAATAACAATATTTTTTTCTCACAAATATGATATGACATAGATGCACCAACATGAAATTTTTTTAAAAAAAGTAGGACAAACACGATGAGGATGTGAAAAGGAGATCTATTTTTTCTTATATATAAAATTTTATTGTGTACGACAAACATGACTTTAATATAAGTAAATATAGTGTTGTATGGCCATGACATGAAATTTGCAACTTATAAATTATAATAATCAATAATCAATCTTGTTGCATAGACAAATACCTTGTAAGGACACAACACATATCCTTGCAAGAGAATATGTACGTACG